>CAJHZI010000534.1:0-405000 GCA_905160935.1 Enchytraeus crypticus | reverse complement strand
GGAATAAACAAGCTTCTTAAGTTGTTTCACTTGGCCAATCTCGACGTTCAAATATTTCCTACAGGTTTAATATAAAATCAATTGCTACAGATTTAATATCATAATAACAACAATTACAGTGCTACAGTCATCAATGACAATATCGAGCAATAGTGAGTCAAAATCAAGCAGGCGAGTAAAAACGGTCCAAAAGCGGTGCAAATTACAAAATCTAAAATTATAAAATCATTTGCTACAGGTGTATTATAAAATCATTTCTTACAGCCTTATTAAAGGATCATATGTTAGAGTTTTATTAATTATGAAATCGCTCGAGGATGAGCTCACATCAGCGTTGTGCAGATGAATGGAGGCAAGCCTGAGATAGATTGAATGAAGCTCAGGCGAGTCGATCATGAAAGAGAGGGTCGTTAGGTAGCAGGTCTTAGCGCCTTCATAGTCTCCTGTCAGGTACTTCACGTGTCCCCTCAGAGACCACGCCTCCACGTTCTGTTCATCCATCAATCAATCAATTAATAACTAAGTCAATCGCCTCCACATTCTGCTCATCAATCAATCAATCAATTAGTATCTAAGTTAATCAATCAAAAAATCAATAACTGCTCATCCATCAATCAATCAATTAATAACTAAGTCAATCAATCAATAAATCACTAGATCAAGCAAGCAAGCAATCAATAATTCAATCAATTATAACAAATATATCACTCAAATCAAATCAATTATGCAATCAAGCAATCAACCAACCAACCAACCAATCAAAGAATCAATCAATCAACCACTTAATCAATCCATTAATTAATCATTCAATCAATCAGTCAATCTATTAATCAATTAATTAATCGCTTCCATAAAATCAAATCAATCAATCAACCAATCAGTCAATCAAGGTAAACAATCTACCAAGCAATGAATCAGGTAATCAATCAGTCAAACAATCAATAAGAATTTAACGTCCGGTTCCTCGCCATAAGGCAATGTAAGGGACGTCTCTTGTAGACTCTAATAAACAGGCGCAAAAGCACAACATGATGACAACTGAGTACATAGAGACCACAAGAGAAAGCGAGATCAAAACAGTGCAAGTCCAAGATTGTTCAATTAAATCAATCAATCCAATCAATCAATTAATCTATCAATCAAATCAATCCAAGCAATTATTCAATTAATAAATCATAAATATTAAGCTATAACCTGGTAGTAGAGTTGTATGGCAGCAGACAGATTGGCCTCAGCCTCCTCCATGCACTGTCTCTGCAGCATTAGACGACCCATAGACACGTGGTAGTCACACGTCAGTCCCCCAAACCTGTCCATCAGGTGGCACGAGAGGGCGCGCTCAGCCAACTGTGTCAATCAATCAATTAATCACTAGATAACAGCATCAATCAATCAATTAATCACTAAATATCAGCGTCAATCAATCAATTAATCATTAAATATCAGCGTCAATCAATCAATTAATCATTAAATAACAATGTCAATCAATCAATTATTGACTAAATATCAGCGTCAATTAATCAATTAATCACTAAATAACAGCGTTAATCAATTATTCACTACCTAACTGCCGCGATCAATCAATTAGTAATTATCTATCAGAGTAAATGACTAAATTTGTCATTATTTAGCAGAAACAATTAATTAAGTATCATTACCTAACAGTAACCAGTAACAATCAATTAAATTAGTCATATGCTAACTGCGTCCATCAGTCAATTACTAATCGATCAATTAGTCAATACTTTACCGTACCAATCAACCATTAACTTCAGTTGTGGTTCAGTATTAGCTGGAGCCAGTGGTGAAGTCGGTAAGATACTCGACCGCGGATCAGTTGATGCGGGTTCAAATCCTGGGCTGGCCCGTCACTGACATCGCTTTCGAGTGAGGAAACTGACGTTAACCTTAGCTTTACCAGCTTTTACTCTCCCCGTCACAGACCTGCCTTATAGAGACATGGAAACAGACGTTAAACAGGGCTTTAACTTTATGCCCTTTTAAACACGCTTAACCATTTTGCAACGTTTCACTCAGAGCAATGTCTCAGTCAGCTCAGAGCAAATAGGTCTACTCGTGGACACCTTTATATACAGCATCTATAGAAGCATTATATATATAGCAACATATAACATAGCGTATATACACTGTGAGTCTTATAAGTGATACCCCTTTTATATTTGCAATAAAATCGTAACCAGTCGACACATTTCTATAAAATTTACAGGTTGTTGGAATCAACCAATTTTCGCTATTACTGCAAAATTTTGTTACCATATCTTTAAGAACAAAAAAGTTATTGATATATAGGAACGCTAGGGGCAATGATGAATTTACAACTATGGGCCAAGTAACTGACATTCTCTATATTGTTATAATGAAAACAGGGAAAACATCTTATGCATATCATGCTATACTTATCTTAAAAAACAGGCATTTTTGTTCAAAACGTGCCATATTATGTGCAGATTTGTAGAAAATTGCCGAAGTTATTGCCTTTTTAATAGCCCTGGGGTGTCAAAAGAACTATGCAGACTGTTGTTACGCATAAGGCCTGACTGCGCATTTAGCCTGTGCGCTAAAGCTGCAGCTGCTAGGCTAAAAATCAGATCAGCCATATGACATATCAGACTGGCTAGGCCGATGCTCCATTTACCGCCATCACTTGTTCACCGATTTGAAACTCATTCAATACAAATCACAAATCCATCATTTCCATTCTTCAAAGATGGTTTTCAGCAAAGAAGATCGCATTTTGATTTACGAAATGCGAATAGCCAAAGGCTATGGCGCATATTAGGATTTTCTATATTAGGATTTTTGTTTTGACCCCCACCCGCAGTCGAGTTTAGATAACTTTTTTATTTTTATATGTATCTGAAAGAAATTTTGCAATATTGCAGAGAATTGTTAGCTCTCCACTCCCAGTAAATTTCACATGGATCGGTTGACTGATTGCGATTTTATTGCAAATATAAAAGGGGTGTCACTTATAAGACTCACAGTGTATATATATATAGCATAGCAGATGATACATTATATATTAATTATCTAGAAGTCCATGAGCTACTGCAATGTACAAACAGCGAAACAGTACCGGCATAGCTTTGACCTCCAGCAGGTACTCGGCAGCCTGTATGTAAATTGTACGATCAGGCACAGCAGGGGGCGGGGACTGGGGACCTGGGTCAGGGGCGGGCTCTTCTACCTTTGCCTTGCCCTTCTTATCTGAAATCAATCGACGAAACAAGCTATAAATCAATATACAATCGAATTTAATTGGTGTTAAGAATCGATAAGATATTTAATATAGAATATTACGGCCAGCTACTTGCCATAAGGCAATGACATGGAAGTCATATAAAGTAAAGCTAATGTTAACGTCAGTTTCCTCGCTCAGAAGCGATGTCAGTGACGGGCGAGCCCAGGATTTGAACCCCGCTCATACTGATCCGGGGTTGAGTATCACACCGATTTCACCACTGGCTCCAGCCATATTAACAATAGTCGATAAAAACAATAATCAATATATCAAATAATTCATCCGAGCCATGCAGTAGCGTGTTGGCAAGTTGTCTGACAGCGAATCTGTAGGTGAAGGTTTCAAATCGAGTCCACACTCAAATCACAGGCACGCTTTCGAGGCAAGAAACTGACTACTAGAACAACACGAATGAAAGATCGAGTATTGACAGCGCCGAATAAAAACCACAGGATGCTGGAAGGTTATTCTTATGTCCGCGCTAGCTGCACCGTGCGCTATCCAAAGGCAAATAATTTAATAACTATGGCGTGAAAACAGAAATAATGAAAACACCAAGAAGCGAATAAGCCAAATATATAAAGGACAATATTTAACAGGTACGTTATACAATGCGTGCAACGAAAAGCATAAAAAAGTCATCCTTAGATCGCTTTTTTAGGCGCGATATAACATAGATAGTTCTTCTTATCTATTAGAAAGTTAAGTTTATTTCAATAGTAATAACAAGCATTATAGTAATATGATCAAACACTTTTAATTCTATTCTATTTTCTAGGTTAGCTAATTATTGTATTTTTAGTTAATTAATTCAACTTAAATTTTATATCTACTCGAATGCCTAGCCTCAACCCGCAAAGAGAGTCTCGGAAACTGTCCGGCTGGGATTCATTAACGCCTATCCTATTTCTTGACTACATTAATGAGCTTGCTCATTTTTCCAGGTGAAATTACAACTAAAATATTTGCAGATGATGCCATGTAATCGAAACCAAAAGTACTGATCTTAAAGCTTTCCAGTATAGTCTAAAGAGCGTAGGGGTAAGGACATTAAGTTTTAAAAATGACAGATCCTGAATTGAATTGAACCCTCGTGAGTTCGGATCCCAGCCGCGCTGATCTGAGAGTAAAATCTCGAACATTCACTGGACTGGTTATACGGAAAATGGTCTAAATTGCCCATCCGTTTAAACACGTGGTAGTAAAAGTGATAATATCAACATAGTTGATCAATTCACTACAATGCGTGTTTTTTTCTAAGAAATTATCAATATGGGCAAGGAACTGGCAACTAGGTATTTCAATTAGACAATGCTAAACTAGGAACATCAAAAATAAAAATGCTGCTACTGGTGAGGAATTCAATAAAAAATAATAAAATTTATAACGTTAACAAGCTGAGGGACTTAGGAGTTTCGGTTGATTTAGAGTTAGACTGAAGTTTGCTGTACATTATACATTGGCTCGGGCTAAACTACGGTGCTCACTTTTGTTTCTATCTCTCAAGACTAGAGATCCGCAATTGTTTCTAATTGCATTCAAATAACATACATGCTATAATACATTTGGCTATGCTTGAACACTGCTATCTGCGACATGGTCACCCCACTTGGTATGTCACATTTAAAAATTGAATCTGTGCAACGATGATTGATCGAAAGCGACTTGCGCCAAAAAATTTCATATGCTCGATGGGCTTAAGCTTAGTCGCTAATATGTCTGCTGGCAATATGTTTGCAGCATAAAACTGCTCGCGCAATTTACACGTTTCATCCAACCCATTTATACTCTGACAGCCTTCGCGATTTCTCTGTTCATACTTTGTGCCAGCACCACAATCGTCATCATCATCATCTTCCCTTAAATCCCAGTTTAACCAGGGTCGTGCCAGGACCACAATATGAATATTTAATTAAATGAAGCTAAAAAGCTAATTTTAACGTCAACTGCCTCACTCAAAAGCGATGTCAGTGACGGAGAGCCCAAGATTTGAACACCGCACATACTGATCCGCGGTCGAGTATCTTGCCGACATCGACACTGACTCCAGCCTACGAGAATGACTATGCCTAATGGTTTTAATTTATGAAAATCTGACTTTTACAACTTCTTAATGATTACTAAGCTTAAATAATGACAGTTCCTATCAAGTCTAAATAAACAATAAACAGTGTTAGCTTTCATAAGAACAAACAGAAATAGATTAATTAATGAATAAAGAATAAGTGTTAGTTTTTCTAGTCCATCATAAAAAAGCTAATTAATTTTAACTTGAAAATTGGCGTTATAACTAAAGTAAAATCAACTAAAACACTGAACTACTAAAATGTTAAAATGTTAGAAAACTAAGATGTTAAATAGGGCCCATTTCAAAGATGAAAACGTCATAACTCCTGTACCAGTTTTCTTTCCTTTCTCAGGTTTTGGTGATTCTTTCTTTGCAGACTTCTTAGATGTCGCCGAACCACCGCGAGGTGATTTAGCTATAAATTTATTGATTAATAATAATATTAATAGTAATAATAGTATTAATAATTATAATAAAGGGTTAACGTCCGTTTTCTCATTCAGGAATGATGTCAGGGACTTCCCATAGCACATGTCACAACAGATCGATTCACCCAGACCAATCTATAAAAGAAATGTGCTGAGGAGATGTAAACAGAGAAGTAATGTAAATTCGTCGATAATTGCGAATGTGCTTGCTATTCACGCTTTTCCCATGTGGACAGTACAGCGTCAGTTAATTATTGAACACCCTGTACCTCGACGTCCCAGACATCATCCTTGTATCAGGAAACGGATGTTAAACCTTTAAACCTTTTGTTACTAAACAATATTGAAAACTGTGTGACTGGACCATGCGTCTGTCGAAAACCTTCCGCTTTATAACAGTGCGCACCAAACGGAAAAATTTTCTTGATCACAGGCATCGGAATAAAAAAATTAAATTGAAACTTCACCTTCAAAGCTAAACTTCGAATGTTTAATTTCAATAAACGTTACACAGTGTACATTAGAATCCTTATCGTACCGAGTTTCCTTGAATTTTCTTTTGTCTGAGAACGCAAAGGGTACGCAAGTTAAATTCCAAATAAATTGTTGAGAATGAAATGATAGACTAGCCTATTCTAGGCACAATAAAAAGATCAAATAATTCCGCCAATGATGACCATATATACATATCACTTCAGAAGAAAGAGAGAGAGAGAGAGAGGAGGAGAGAGAGAAGGAGGGATGTGTTTTCTCACTCGAAAGCGATGTCAGTGACGGGAGAGCCCAGGATTTGAACCTCGCACATACTGATTCCGCGGTCAGACAGAGAAAGAGAGAATGAGAGAGAGAGAGAAAGAGAGAGAAAGAGATAGAGAGATAGAGACAATGTCAAAAATTACAATAGACTCATCATCACCTTTATCATCGACAGTTTCTGGAGAGGTTTTACCATCACGGCTGATCTGCAAGGCAGCAAGAGCTGCTGCTTCTGCTGCCTCTCGTTCAGCCTGCTGCTGCCTCAGCTGCCTGGCTGCCTCAGCAGCTGTCTCAGCCTCACACCAACTCAGCCTGGTCGCTTCAGCTAGCGCCATCTCCGAGCGGTGACTGTTGCCCATACAATCGTATGACAAGCCTAAATACCACAGTGAAATAAAACACAGTAACTATAGTGAAGTAACATATAATAAATGTAGTGATATAAAATGTTATAATATAGTCAAATTAAATACAATAAAAGCAGTGAAATAAAATGTAACAATATAACGAAATAAAATATAACAAATAACGTGAAATATAAAATTTAAAAAAACAAAATAAAATTAAAAATTAAAAAAATAAATAATAAAATAAAATATAATAAATAATACAATATAATGAAATAAAATATAATTGATTTATTAGTATTAGTAGGAAGAAGAGTTGGATAGGACACATCCTAAGGGGGAAGGGTTATTAATAGAGGTCTTCGAGGGAAGAGACAGGGCAGGCCAAGATTAGGTATGTTAGATGATTCAAAGATCCACTCATATGTTGAAATGAAGAGGAAAGCGGAAGACAGAGAAGAGTGGAGACGTTACATACCATTGACTTGCCAGTGGGCAGGGCACTAAGAGAGAGAGAGAGAGAGAGAGAGAGAGAGAGAGAGAGAGAGAGAGAGAGATCTAAAAATATGTGCAGAGATAAAAAATAAATGATTAAAACAGACAGAACAGAGAGACGTAGAGCATGTCCTACCAAACACGGTCCACAGCAGTATATTGCAGGGGTCGATGGCTGTTGCAGCCTCGAACATGACTTCACACAGCTCTGACTTACCCTGCAGACTGAAGACTATCCCACACAGCATTAACCTGAGCAATCAGGTAAAATAAATAGCTTGAAAATCTAACAAATTTCGCTTCTAGTGAATTCAAATACAGAAATTCTAATTAGTACAAATTCAGAAATTCTAAAATATTTCAGTACATCTGACTGATAACGAAATTAAATTTAAAAATTATAAGAAAATTTTATAAATCTGTGCAAACGTTAACAGTTTATATCATAAGTTAATTAATTGCAATATAAAGATACAAATGCGTTGTTGCGCTAAGATTTGAGGTATCTTGCACTGTAGTAGAAGTTTTAGTTTTTTAGATCTGCACTTAACCCATTAATGCCCAACTAATTAATGTAATTGTTGTTGAATTACGATGCAGAGCTTGAGCTTTTTTGAGGCTGCAATTTTCACTTTGCTTGTTTGGTTTTTAAATTAAAACTAAGTATGTCATTTTGAATTTAGAAGAACTAGTGGAACGAAACAAATAGACAGTTTCAGTACCTAAAATTACACAGACTGCTTAGAACACCTTGCTTTGTGTAGAACAGAAAATGACTATAAATATCGAGTGCAGTTTGAGCGATTTTTAGGAGGGTTTTGGCTATGCCGGTAGTGTTTTTACTTATACTGTCTCAAATCCCAGCCGAGCCTAGCGTTATATTTTCATCATATCATATCATATCATCATATTTTCTGTCATCATCAACATCCTGAGAAGCTGAAACGTTAAACTTAGTTATACTACTTTTTTTACAAATTTTAATTGTGTTGTGTCCGGGTTGCTGAAGAACACAACCAACCGTGGACTGCACGTGTCGTAAAAGACAACAAAACACAAAGATCCTAAGCAACATCAGAAAGGGCATTCTGTATGGTGAGCGTTTAGGCTCCAGAAATTGTTCTACAAAATTTTCTAAAACGAAAGGAAAATTACTCGAAGATACGAATAATTCTCGGGTTCAAGGGAAGTTGCTGATGAAGATGATGATGATAATGATGATGATGATGTTCATAGTTTATTCAACTAACCCTGGTACATGACGTCCATCTATAGATACGCATTCCTTGAAACACTCCTCTGCCTATAGAAACAAAATGTCTCGTAAAATAATTTATCATTAAGCTTTGATCGGTTTTACTATTGACGCAACTTTATGAATGAAAGTGTCCAAGGGGTGGCATGTGTAAGTGGTTTAGATCATTTCCGTAATTTTGGTTTAATATGTATACTAGCGTATAGTTAGTTGTATATGCAAGTGGCGATGTCGGTAAGATATTCGAATGCGGATCAGTATGTTCAGGGTTCAAATCCTGGGCTCGCCCGTCGCTGACATCGCTTTCGACTGAGTAGACTCACGTTAACATTAGCTTTTTAAAAGTAAAGGTAAGGTTAACGTCAGTTTCCTCACTCGAAAGCGATGTCAGTGGCGGGCGAGCCCAGGATTTGAACCCGCATCAACTGATCCGCGGTCGAGTATCTTACCGACTTCGTCACTGGCTCCAGCCAGTGGCGAAGCATATTTATAAGCATATCACTATTATTATGAATGTCATGATGCATTTATAAATTTTTATTGCTTTATAGGATATTTGTAGTATATGTTCAGGGCAAATTTTAGTGCATTCCTGACGTTTCGGTCCCACTTCATTTTCACTTACAAATATTTCTCACGAATGGTTGAATTTTTACCAGAAATATAATTCTTTTTCTTCAAACACAATATGTCATTTCTTCATACAAAACATCAAAGCAAAACTGATTTGATTTTCACTCTGATGATAAGCAAAATTTTTGCTGTCAGTTGCAATCTACTTCTATCACGTCTATGAAAACGTTCTTAGGTTAATTTCATAGAATTTGTGCATGAGGTAAACAGAGATATCCGTATATAAAATTTATAGAACCGACAAGCAGACGGACTGATGAAATAGATTACGTTTATGAGTGTATGATTAATTTACTTCCGTTTACTGATTGACTGTTTGTATTACTGGCAGACTGAGCGAATGACTGATTGATTCATTGATTGAGAGGTTAATGTATTGATTGATGATTAATCAAGTCAGATACCAGGGTCAGATCACTCATAGACATGGCGAATATTCCATAGTCTAGCCAGTGATTCGGGTCCCCTCTCTCTCGAGCTATTCTCTGCGGTGAATCAAAACATACACACAGCCATTCAAGCTATTTATAAATCAATCAATCGATTAACTATACCGATATGTATTGTGTCCGACCAAACCAATCAATCAATCAATAATTAACATATTTAATTAAATTAAATAAAACCGGACGTTAAATTAAACAGTCATTTAATTTAACGTCCGGTTCCTCGCCATAAGACGATGTCTGGGACGTCTCTTGCAGACTCCACACAAACAGGCGCCAAAACACCACACGATGACGACTGAGTATACAGAGACCACAAGAGAATGCGAGATCAAAACAGTGCAAGTCCAAGATCAATGGCAAGCGGGACAAAATCTAGACCTATGGCGGAAAGAGATGGGCTTCAAAGAAGAATATACGAACCGTAAACTGCACGTGTAATAAACGTCTACCCATGAACTAAGGAAGACAAAAGGCAACCACCTCAGTATATATGGGACACTTCTGCCGGAATACTAAACAAATCGCCAAGCTATTGCAGACGACCACCAAGACCACAATTGTTGTTTCACAACTTGTATTTTCATTATTAATTATGAAATAATTCATACTGTGGCATATTTACTAGCCAAAGGAGTTTTAGAGCCAACTATAGGGAGCAAAGTACAACTAACTGGTCCGTCATTAATAGTTTCAGGGTGGTGACTGGTGGCAATCAACTCTTACATGTCTAGAGGTGACATAAAGCTCTTAGCGCTATTAAACAATAGTAAGTGTACCAGGTCTGACGGAGATCTACAGGAAATAGGACAGGTTAGCTGGCTCAGGGGCTTTTTGCTGCGATAGTTAACCAATCAGCTACAGAATTTTTACTTGGTGTTTGACTTTGACTTGGGCAGCACAAAAGTAGGGTGAACCTCATTACATACACATAACAGTTCGATACACAAGTTGCTGCTATTGCAAATTATACAAGCTAATAGAAATTATGAAGTCATCAGAAATTCTAAGAGTCAATAGACGTTACCAGAGCCAATAGACGTTACAGAGTCAATAGCGTTGCTGGACTTCTTCTAATTTTAAAGGTAAGATTTTAAAAAGTAATTCTCTATTTCCTTGCTTAACTTAATGAGAAACGCCAGTTTATAATGGCTAACTCAATAAAAATACTAAACAGTCCAGTTTAACGTTAGTTTCCTGTCTCGATGGCATGTCAGTGATTGAATATGCTTAGAATTAACCTGCTGCATTACATTATCCCATTCGAAAGTGTTTAAGATTAGGAAGCTGTGATTTTTTAGCATTTCCCTCTAGTGTTCAAGTGGTAGGCACATGATATTCCTACTCACATGCTGTATTTCACGACCCATAAAGAGCATTCCGGCGATCAACTAGTTAATCCATTCACAAAAGGCTGTGTGTTGTCTTATCCTAATGCAGTCTATAACGTGAGGATAATAAGCGAAACACAGAAAATTAAAATTTCCGGTGCAGGTGTTCCTAAAAGCTAGCAAACTTCGATTTACTAGTGCCAATATTTTTATCGTGTAATTATCGTGTACTGTACATTCGGAATCCAAATTGCTGTAAGTTCAAACGCGTATAGTGACACATAGCTGTTTTGTCTATTTTTACAACTTGTCTTGTCATTTTGTCTATTCGCTGATGTACAATTAGTACTCATGATCACATTATGTATTCCACCGTAAACTACGAGTTATAGTAATACAAATCTTAGCAGCAATACTAATAAGTATAGTATTACTGCTACTAATACGAATAGTAATACTGATACGAATAGTAATACTGCTACGAATAGTAATACTGCTACGAATAGTAATACTGATACGAATAGTAATACTGCTACGAATAGTAATACTGCTACGAATAGTAATACTGATACGAATAGTAATACTGCTACGAACAGTCTATGCCTTATCCACACCATCATGCAGCCTTTACCTTGGCAATAAGTAATTAAGATTCTGCGACGATTTCCCGTTGCTTTTCTCAATTCTAGCTCAGTTTTCTTTTACGACACGAGCAATTGATCTATTGTTCAAGGACTGTGAAAAAACGAAGCAATAAAACACTGGAAAATTGTATAACTTTCAACATCAATACCGCATGTAGTACTACAGTATTGTTTGATTTATTTTCCCTAGGATTCAGAAGAGTTTTCAGGACTCCGGCTATGGCAAAGAGATTAGACGACCAACAGCGGGTCGATATTGACCGTGAGATACTTACTGAGTCCAGCGAACATACACATGGAAACCGACGGCGATAACGACCAGAAAGTCTACCCCTCTTCACATCCTGACGGGGTTCAATCGGAATCTAAAATTGAATTGGTAGAAGAAAACGAGACAGGTGATAGTTCTACATATGATGAGGCAGGAGAAGAGAAACCTGTGGAGGAGGCGAATAAAAAAGTCCCGTGCAAGAATGTAACATGGCGGATTCTATAGCCTACGACAATGATATTGACGTGGCGCAGCTTCCAGCTGCCACAAAGTTTTTGTTTCGGTCAACTTCTAAAGTTGCAACTGGAAAGGAAAATAAGGGGGCGCGGGGGATTAAGACTCCAGATATTCTGGGGAAACTATATTAATAAAATTAATAGTAATACCGCATCGTAATACTAATTTAAATGTTGATTTATTTGCATAGGAATCTGAAGAGTTAGGCCTATAATATGATAGTAACTCGCTGGAGCCCTGGCCGACAGACCAGCGGAGCAAGTCTACATGATGCTTGATGGAGTGCTGGTCGACTTCGACCCTGAGGTAGAGATTCCATGTCCAGCTAACGGCACACACATAGAAAACGATACTGATGAGGTAATCTACCCCTCTCTATATTCTGGGTTCAATCAGCGTCGACTGCGAAATTGAGAGTAGGAAACGAGACAGATGATAGCTATGAATATAATGGGGCTGAAGAAGAGGAACCTGTGAACGAGACGAACAACGTTCAGTACGTATTCTAAGGCATGGCTGATTGCATTGCCTTCTGCAGGGGAATCGACGCTGACCAGCTGCTAGCTGCTACAAGGGCTCTTTTTCTATCTCTTCCTAAAGTTGCAACTGGTAAATAGTGCACTCCAGCCAATCCCAGAAAAACAGACGACGTTCACTGCTGCTCTGATGGATCAACAAGTGCCACAGAACGAGAATTTGACTACAAAGACCATGAACGGCTTACAGCTGGAAGCCATCCTAGAGGTCACTTCATAGCTCGAAATCACCCAAACAGTCTATTCAGAACTGGAAATCCCAAAAGTCTTTTCAGAGCTGGAAATCCCAGAAGTCGCATTAGAGGTCGAAAGCACACGAGAAGTCTCGTCAGAGCTGGAAATCCCAGAAGTCTATTCAGAGCCGGATATACCAGAAGTCGCTTTATAGATTGAAATCGCCCAAGAAATCACTTCAGAGCGGGAAATCTCAGAAAGCTCTCCAAAGCAAGACGTCATCGCAGATGTTTCTATAAAGTTTGACAACGCCCAAGGAACCTCTTCGATCAGAGATACTTCTAGGGAAAGTACCAGTGGCCGCAAAAATAAGAGAAATTAATTTAACTACAAAGAAACAGAGTCACTTCACGATTATGAAATTACTGAAGGTTCTGGTTTGATGAAGAAATTGAGGTGAACTGGCCTGACAAGACACAGGTGGCCGTGCCGGAATATGAGATTGTAGAATGTTTTGATCTAGAGAAAATTGTGAAACTGAAGGTGAAGGACTCGAGCGCCAGGGATAACAAGAGTTCTGATCAGAAGTACAGAGAGCTCAAGGTCAAGAGTTCTGACCAGAAGATGGACAACGAGGTTATAGACAAGGGTTCTGATCAAAAGGTGGACAAAATGAAAGACAACGAGGCAGAAGTATCGAACCGTATTATCCCTAAATCATCCGATACCAAGATAACCATTAGAATTGTGAGACCTCAAATCTAAAACTCATCTCCAGTTTGGGGCGACTATAGAAATAGTGCATGACACGCATCGATAGATATGACAGTTTGAATTTGCATTGTTTCATAAATTGGTTCCGTATTTGATGTGCCGCATTTACAGAACTGTTTAAAAATTTACAAATACGTTTAGATGTGGGTTGTGTCAAGACTGATACGAAAGGAATGTTAAATATTATCATATCAAGTTTTAATAGATTTAGGGTTGATACAAGACTTGAATTAGTTGCTTACTACTAAAAATTTAAAAAATATGTATTAATCACGGGATACTATTAGATAAGAGGCGACTGAGACTCAAAAATTTAAAAAAGTGTCCAGGTTGCTGAAGAATAGACCAATCTCAGACTGCATGTGTCGTAAAGACGACAGAGCATTAAAATGCAAATCACAGTTAGAAAGAGCATTCGGTTGTTGTGCCCCTAAGCTCCTATAATTGCTAAAAACGAATGTAAAAGTGAAGGACTTTTCGTGTCAAGACCCCTGTTAAACTGTAGATTCAAGTAACGATTATGATATGAATCCCATTATGAAATATCTAATTAACAAGTTAGTACGTAAATATCTATGTAAATATCTATCTATGTAGACAAGATGGGGGCTGCAACTTGTTAATTATTAAATGAATTTTTGTGTTACGTTCAGAACTCTATTAACGCTAAACCACAAGATACTACTAGTAAACAACTAGTATTAGGATTTTACACTTTAGCGGATATCGTTGAGGCGAAAACCTTCAATTCTGTATAGCGAATAAATATCGTGATGAAACTAGCGTCACAAATCCGCCCCTTCCACGGAATGTCTTTAGAAGGACGACCGACGCAAAGCGTAAACAAGCTGATTTGGAGGATTTAATGGATTTAATTTACGTCTTGGATACGAACAGATTGACACTTCTTACATTTGCAGCAGCGAATATACACTGTAGAATTCCGCCAACGGAGTTTACTGATAAAGATGTCTGTGGTCTCTCAGTCCTAGTCATTGACATTAGAGCTCAGTTAACCACTGCAAAAACTTATATAGGTGTAGTGATAGATAAGGTAGACAAGGACCTTGCTATCCAGAAATCGTCAATACCTGGGGCTTCTCGTAATATCCCTCAGCCGCAACCTACTGCGCAGGCCAATAACGCTGCCCATATTCAGAATCTAGACGCTGGACCAAGCCCACCTGCAAGTAACCGTAACAGTCGTTCCTGGGCAGATATATTTGATCAGAGTCAAGCGCATAATGATGACTATACAGACCCGGATGGATTTGAGGCGATAGTTAGAAGAAATTTTTGTAAAAAGTCGGTATTAACTGAGAGAAAGTCCCCTGATGATAGCAGTAAGGTTAATGAGGTAGCACGCGGTTTTGCGGTGTTTGTGGGGAGACTAGACAAAGAGACGACCTGTGAAGACCTAGCGGAGTATCTGAACGACAGAAGTGCTGTAGAACCTTTCTGCAAGAAGCTTACAGATGTAGCTAAGGATGGGAGATATTATATATCATCCGCATTCATGGTGTCTTGTGACTATATATCTCGTGAAATCCTGACATGTGGTGACACCTGGCTTGAAGGTAGTTAGTGTTATTAGACCTTGGCTATTTCGGCAGAAACAATCGATATCCACACCAACCCATAATGGATAACTTAAATTGCGACCTTCAACATGCACTGTGTTTTCCAATTTAGCCAGCATGCTTCAAGATTTAATGTTAGAATATAATATTATAGGTATTCAGGAACACTGGCTGATTCAATCAAATTTTAACAAAATGGGTTTATCGAGCTCAGATTTTAATTATTAATCCGTTTCATCTATGTCTAATAAACTATGTGATGACTTTTACCGACATAGACGAAGAGTTCTCGAGACTCCAACTATGGCCGAGACATCAAAGGAACAAACAGCGGGTCGATATAGACCCTGAGATACTCACTCCACGTCCAACAAACACAGACATGGTTAACGACGTCGACACTGACCAGGTAGTCTACCCCTCTCCACATCCTGACGGGGTTCAATCAGAATCTACTGGGAATTGGAAGAAGAAAGTGAGACAGGTGGTAGTCCTGAATATACCGAGCGAAACCTGTGGAGGAGAATAACAATGTCGTGTTGCAAGAATAAGACATGGCGGATTTTTTGCATACAGCGTATGACAAAAACATTTACGTGCAGCAACTTCGAGCTGCCACAAGGTTTTTGTTCCGATCTCCAGCTAAAGTTGCAACTAGCAACGAGAATAAGGGAACCAGCGGAAATGGACTCCAGCCAATACATGAAATTCATAAAGAACATAAGACGCTGGCTGTTGCTCAGGCAGGTCAACAAGTTCAGCAGGACGAGACCTTTGCAGCTAAAACCATCCCAGAAGTCTCGTCAAAGCTCGATATCATCCCAGAAACCTCTTCGTCCAGAGTAACTTCAAGGGAAGGCACCAGTTGCCTCAAAAGGAAGAAAAATTACCTTGACTATAAAGAAACAAGATACTTCACTGATAAATGCTCTTGCTCACCGAAATGCTTATGCTCACTGATAAATGTCTCAGATTGCAATATTTCAGCTACGTTACATATGATAGTTACTTGATATTGTAGTGATTTCTACTGTGTGCATTTTATTGTATATTGCTTGTTTTACCGGTACTGTTGTAAAGTATAGAGATGCATTAGCATGATATACTCTATTAAACATTAAACATTAAACATCACGCCTATGAAATAGTTGAAAGTTCTGGTTTAAAGTTGAAATTGAGGAGAACTGGATGAGATTGCAAAGGTTCTGACCTAATGATAGAGTTGAAACTATAGGCGATGGACTCGAGCGCCAGGTTCAACAAGAGTTCTGATCAGAAGAAGGACAACGAGGTCACGGGCAAGAGTTCTGATCAAAAGGTGGACAAAATGGAAGACAACGAGACAGAATTACCGAACTGTTTCACCACTAAATCCTCTGATACAAAGATAACCATCAAGATTATGAGACCTCAAATCTAAACCTCATCCCCAGTTTGATGGATAGCAACAATACATGATATGTGTCGTTAAATCAGCAAATTTGTATTTTGCGTGATTGTACAAATTTGGTTTCATATTTGATGTGTATTACTTTAGTGAACTTTTTATAACAAAAATTTAGCGTTTCGATTAAACATAAAAGTGCGTTGTAGTCAAACTACTTCGAAAGGTATGCTAGATACAAGTAAATCTTGTTTTACTAGATTTAAGGTCGAAAAATAAAATAAATAAATAAAGCTTGTTTTGAGAAGTAATGCAAAACTTGAATTCGTTGCTTACTAATGAATAAAAATTATTTAGGCTTCATAATGTATGAAAATTTAACATTTTTTTGATGATATTAGATCAGTAATATGTAAAATTAATAGTTGTGATGGCATTTTATATACATGTAGACAGTATATCCCTTTGGACTGCTGCAGGTACCTCTACCATTCACTAGTTCCATCTAGGTTACAGTATGGCCTTGAAGTTTATGCTAATACAACTAAACAATTATTACAGCCTCGGCATTTGGCTTTTAATCGTATCTTAAGAACATTGCAGAGTAAACACAAATTTTGTAATGTGAAGCAACTCTACTGAACTTTTAATATTTTACCTGTTCACCAATTATATAAACTAGCTATGATAAATTAATCTATAAATGTCAGAATTTTATGAATTTATCTGTGTCAAGTGCCACTAGGGATATTTTCATTGAGAATATGCATAATCGTTTACATAGTTTATATCATACTAGACTCTCGAATACTAAATTTTTATATGCAAGAACTACAAACGAATTTTCTCAAATCTTATGTTTTTCACTGTGTCGCTAACTGAACTTTAATATCCCCTGACATACCCAATGTCAAATCTATAACTGAGTTTTCTAAGCGGTATAAAGTCTACCTTTTTGATGAATGGTTTTGCTAGTTTGTGTGATCGAAGTAATGTACGTTTCACAGTGTTTTCATTTTTATTAGTCATTTAGTTCTGTTTATACATGTACATTATAAGTTCAACTTTGTATGTATTATGAACTATGAACGCTATTAAGAACTATTTTGAACTATGAAATCTATTAAGAACTATTACTAATTACTGGCTTTATAAAGAACAGTAAGTATCAGAATTATCTTGGTAGTCATCAATATAAGATACTCGTATCTTCACTGACGACCGATTTTTTTCTCTAATGAAAAGTAATAAAATGAAAATGAATATCGAGATAATATTAGATACGTGTCGGCCGAGACTCTAGGAACAACACAACATTAAAAATGCAATTATTGTAAATTTATTTATAACCCGTGTTGTGCTCGGGTTGCTGAAGAATAGACCAACCGTTGACTGCGCATGCCGAAAAAAGCGCCAAAGCACTAAGATCCAAATCAACGCTGGACAGGGCATTCGGTTGGTGAGCACATAGGCTTCAGAAATTGCTTCAGAATTTTCTAAAACGATATGAAACTTGTCCCGACACTAGCTACATTGAGATGCAAGGGAAGATGACGATATGAATTTCTTAATTAATTAACTGACCAGTTAATTAACTGAATGATATATTGGTGGCATCGGAAAAAAAATCAATCAGTAAGTGAATTTAAAAAGCACCCCTCTATGTAGAATGGCACTAAATGGACAACGAGGGTTAAGAAGCCTAATAGTGTAAGGCCACAATCGGCGTAGCGACTAGACCTCAACTTAGTCTAGCAGGAGAACGCTCAATTGATCTAAATCACACAGATTATTCGATAATGGCTGCAAGATTTCCCAGTCATATCAGCGTTTGTTGCCTCATAAGAACACGTGCAGTTGTAGGTAGGTTCAATTCTCAATTTTCCCTAATATATGCTATTGGGGACGCACCTCGTCATAAGTAGAATCCCATAAATAATATTATATATCAAAAAGATAGCAATAAACGATTTAAAGATCTACACATAAGCGGGCAAGAAGATGAAAGCGAAAGATAGAGATGAGCGGAAGCATCGTATTTACCAAGGACCTGCCAGTTTTTACTGAGATAGAGGTATGAGAACAAACTGTCGGCCACGACAGCACAATAAAACACAACGTAAATGAAACCTCTCTGTAGTAGGTGGCAGCTAGCTCAGGGTTACCATTGACTTCAGCCTCTCTCGCAAAGTGTTTCAACTGTGACGTAGTGGTTAGAGGACTTGCCGCAGGGCGATCGTTCTCAACCAGTAGGGTTCGGTTCAAACCAACGTGGAGCTCATCTAGCAGGTACACATAGAGGTCGCATATGAACGCCTGTGACGAGAAATAGTACACAGTACACACTATGTAGTAGAAATACACTATTTCCCATAATTAGCAGGAGAAATAATATTGCGTTTATTAATTAACCAGAAATATCTAAGAAAAGCAATGGCATGGCGCATTTGATCTGTCTCAATTTAGTAGATTTGAAATTTATGTGTTGTTGTTGTGCACTCTTTGGTTTGCACTCAATAGACCTACTTGTTCGCTATTATATCTGCGAAATTAATTGTTTTACGAATACAATAAATATAGAGAATATATAAATACAATGCCGTGTATTATTGATATAGGACACGAACATTTAGGTTTATTGATACTGCAGTTAACAGATAAGTAACTGATATTGCGGATAGCAATACACCTGTCGTAAGAGGCGACTTCAACAAAACTAAGGCAAGCAACGGGAAACAACCTCACGACATAGGCTACATAAGGTATTGATAAGGCGTAGACTTTGGGAAGGGGTTACCTTGTTAATCAATAGAGTGCTCTATATATATGTAGAATATAAAAGCCAGCACGGAGCATAAAGATGTACCTTGGACCTGCCACTTGGCAGAACACTAGAGAAATAGAGAGAGAGAGATAGTATTTAATATTCAATATAATTGTGATCAAAGAGAAATTGCTTCCTGATGAGGTGATATCCGTCTTCTTTCTTAAATTGGCATGAATTTGTAGACGGAGGGAAAGCTACATAGTGGTTAGGACGAGAGTCTGAGCGAGTAAGAATATGCACCTTTGACATGCCAGACCTAAGAGCATCAGAAGCGCGCATATTAAATTAAAGTAATGAGATATAATACAATAATGCTTCCACTAATTAATACATGTTCATATCAGTACAGTACTCAGTATCAGTATCAGTAGTAGCCCAGCCTCGCGTATTTGGAGTAAAATCTCGGACATTCACTGGTTACACGGAAAATGACAGAAATTGCCTAACGGTTTAAACATGTGGCGTTAAAAGTGATAGATATCAACATAGTTGATCATTTCACTATAATGCGTGTTTACTCTTTTTTACTCCTGCACTACAGAAGCCGAAGAAATTTAACGTCTGTTTTCTCTCTATAAGAGAACAGCCTGAGACAGTCCGACAGGGGTGTAGAACACACAACCTATCAGGCAACCCCTCCCCTCTCCTCTCCTCTCTCTCTCTCTCTCTCTCTATTTCTTTCTCTCTCACTAGCGTCCGGCCAAGTGATAGAAGCAAATCACTTAATCCTTGTCACATTCAGTTTTCACACTTCATAAAAAGTGGTTCATCGATTATGGAATAGCGCACTATTCGTCCCTTATGTAATCGATAACTAGAGAAATATGACTTTTGAAGTGGATTCCCTTGCCTTTTCAGCTCCTGCTCAGTGGTCTCTATCGACACGTGTAATGATCTATCATTCGTCTAATCTTCAAAGGCCCCGACACAACACGGGAACAGGCTATATTGCAATTCATAAATAAATCGCTCATATATCAACAACATCCGGTCGATACAAGGATATTATCACAGTGATACTATCACTGTTATATCAACACCGCGATATTACCACCGCGATATTACCACCGTGATATTATCACCGTGATATTAACATCTTAATATTATCACCGTGATATTAACACGTTGATATTATAACCGTGACATTATAACCGTGATATTATCACTGTGACATTATCATCATTATATTATCACCGTGATATTATCACCGTGATATTATCACCGAGATATTATCACCGTGATATTATCACAGTGACATTATCACCGTGATATTATCACCGTGACTTGATCACCGTGATATTATCACAGTGCCATTACCACCGTGACACTATCACCGTGATATTATCACCGTGCCATTTTCATCGTGATATTATCACCGCGATATTTTCATCGTGATATTAACACCGCGATATTATCAGCACGTAATTTTCACTGTGATATTATCACAGCGATATTGTTATCGTGACATTATCACCATGATAATATTACCGTATCATTATCACCGTGACATTATCACAGTGATATAAACACGTTGATATTATCACAGTGATATTAACACATTGATATTATCACAGTGATAATATCACCTTGATATTATTAAAACGACATTATCATCGCGATAATATCACAGTGATATTATCACAGTAACATTTTCACCGTGATATTAACACCGTGACATTATCACCAGATACTATCACAGTATCAGCAGGCTCCTACCTGCAGCTCGTTCTGATCCTGGAATGCTGATGTCCTACAGTATTTCTCTCTCACAATCTTCACCACAGAATACTTCAACTGCTCCTTGAACGCCAGGTACTTGCCGCTAGTGTTCAAATGGTAGATCAACTTCTGCCTCCTGAAACGCAATAAAGATTGGTAGATCAAAATAAATTTGGTATAACAGACTTAAAGCAATATAGGATAGTAAATTAATTAGTGCATCAAAATTAAATTTGTATCTTCTTCTTCAGTGCACAGCCAAGTGGCAGATTCAAGGTACATATTCGTACTCAAAGTCAGTTTTCTCGCGTCCATAAGAGCACTCCTTAGATCAACAAGTTAATCCCTTCACAAAGTCTATGCCTTATCCATAAATCATGTAGTCTATAGCTTGGGAATAATATGGCTTCTGAGATGATTTCCCATTGCCTTCCTCAGTTAGATGGATTAATTACCATTTGATCCTGGGGGAAAATATTTCAAGGTGAAGTGGGTCCCCTCTAGCCATCCTCAGCTCCTGCCTTAGTCGCCTCTTACGTACACGCAGCAGATTGTTTGCGATTGCCCTATTCTGCAGTGATCCAACCACGGCCGAGCACAACACGGGGACGTGCACAACACGGGGAATTTGTATAAAAATTAAATTTAGCTAATATATTTAAGAATTAAAGTAGTATTATAGAATACAGAGTTAAGTATTATAGAATTAAATTAATGTTACAAAATTTAATTGGTATAGGAGATTTGAATTGGTACTGAAAATGAGTTAAACGAGTATTACAGAATTGAATTAATATATCGAAACATTAACTCTAATATAGGAGTACTACTATGCCATTAAAATAGCACAATATCAATATTAGTATATCAGGATAAGTATTAGAAGATTGAAATTCTAATCGATGGAGGAATATTGCCTCCCTATGTTCTCTTTAGAACGCAAGCAACTGATGATGATTGTGATGATATCGCAAGCAACTGATGATGATTGTGATGATATTGCAAGCAACTGATGATTGTGATGATATTGCAAGCAACTGATGATGATTGTGATGATATTATAATCATTACGTTCATATAGCTAGTTCTCGTCGATAAGTATTTAATTGATTATTTTAACACCATGCATCGCTTATTGCTAGTACATCTCGTTAAAATGAAATCATCCAAATATTAACGAAAGAGTGAATTAAGAAATCTTTCCGTTCGACTGAGTGAATTTAAAACTTTCAGACTGATTCAAATAGATAGATAATAATATGTTTGTTATTCAGCAGATACAAAATGCATGATCGACACACAATGCCTCAACAGCAATTGCTACGTCAATAGCGAGAAAAATTGGTCGTCAGTGAAGATACAGAGTATCTTATCTAGCTGACTACCGTGATAATTATGATACTTACAGTTCTAAATAAAGATAGTATTAGTTCACAGTTCACAATACATTCATCGTACCTCTCATCGAAATTGCCGTCAGCCAGAGCCCTTAGCCCGTCAGAACCCAGATAGTCCCTGATCTCAAGCAGCAGGGCGCTCGCTATGCTGCCCACGTTGTAGTGAAAATCCTCCACAGCCTGCAACGTGTAGAGCAAATAAGACAAAATTAGTAATGCTGACCTCGAAGGAAGGTAGTGAGGAAATCTTAGAAGAAAGTAGGCTAAAACTGAAGTAACATTTAGTTAAAGATAGAAGTGTAAGCCTTAATCTAATTAATATAATAATAGTCCTAATCTAATTAATAATATTATGGTCCCTTCCCTTCTTCCTCACTATTCACTGAAAGTAAATATTGTATTCAGTGATTTATTTACAATGATTTACTATAATAGTTATTATATCAACCAATAGCTGTGGTAGTAATTGTTATAGAAATTATTATATCAACCAATAGCTGTGGTAGTAATTGTTATAGAAATTATTATATCAACCAATAGCTGTGGTAGTAATTGTTATAGAAATTATTATATCAACCAATAGCTGTGGTAGTAATTGTTATAGAAATTATTATATCAACCAATAGCTGTGGTAGTAATTGTTATAGAAATTATTATATCAACCAATAGCTGTGGTAGTAATTGTTATAGAAATTATTATATCAACCAATAGCTGTGGTAGTAATTGTTATAGAAATTATTATATCAACCAATAGCTGTGGTAGTAATTGTTATAGAAATTATTATATCAACTAATAGCTGTGGTAGTAATTGTTATAGAAATTATTATATCAACCAATAGCTGTGGTAGTAATTGTTATAGAAATTATTATATCAACCAATAGCTGTGGTAGTAATTGTTATAGAAATTATTATATCAACCAATAGCTGTGGTAGTAATTGTTATAGAAATTATTATATCAACTAATAGCTGTGGTAGTAATTGTTATAGAAATTATTATATCAACTAATAGCTGTGGTAGTAATTGTTATAGAAATTATTATATCAAGTATTAAAAACAGTGTCAGAGTAAGAGATAGAGAAAGAGACAGAGAGAGAGAGAGACAGAGTACGAGAGAGAGCGTGGGAGAGAGAGAGACAGATCTAAAGAGAGTAAGAGAGAGAAAGAGAGAGAGAGAAAGAGAAAGAGAGACAGAGAGATCTAAAGAGATACCTTCTGAGCGGTGTTGGTTCTCTTAGGAATTAGTGGACGAGGTGGAATGAGCTGAGATACTCTAAACAATAAAACAATGCTATATCCACTGCTCGAGGTAAAGTCGAATGAAAATCCCAATAGTTATTACACAGTCATCATCCACTTCCCTTGAATCCCAGTTTAAATAGGGTCTATAAAACTTTTATAGCAGTAGCTGTAGCGTAGGGGCTCACCAACAGAATGCTCTTTATAACGTTAGCCTGGAATTTAGTGTTTCGCCGCATTTTACGACACATACGTTTACTGTTGGCCTATTCTTCAGCAACCCGGACACAATACGGGTAATGGCTATTACGCAGTAATAAAAATAACTTCCAATTATTTGACCATGCTAGTTAAGTCCATTTTATGGAGTCGACAAGGAGCAACATTTCGCCTCAACGCGTGAATGACTTTACCGATTGTTTGATTAATTAATTGACTGCTTTCATCATCATCATTTTCTTCTCCCCTTTAAGCCCATTTTAACTAGGGTCGGGATACGAATGGACCTTCTCTACTCCGCTTTCTCCCATACCATACTAAAATCTCTTCCATTCGTTTTAGAAAATTTTGTGGCGATTTCTGGAGCCTAGGAGTTCACTAACCGAATGCCATTTCTGACGTTGGTTGGATCTTAGTGCTTTAGTCGCCTTCTACGATACGATGTAACCGGTTGGTTTATTCTTCAAACAACCCGGACACAACACGGGGAAATTAAGTGACTACTTTAATAGCAGCAATATACCTCAGTACTATCTCTTCGGCATATTCTTTCTCCACCAGTGGTCTATCAAGCCCTAGCTCCATCATGAAATACACCCTATCATAGGACTTGCTCTCAAATTATAACCGACTTAATTGATTAATTTATTATCTAGTTAACTGACTCGTCTAGTTGATAACATATATGTACCTGAGTATCATTTCTTCACATCTTTTCTCTACCAATGGTCTATCGCACTAGCTCGACCGCGGATCAGTATCTGCGGGGTTCAAATCCTGGGCTCGCCCGTACTGACATCGCTTTCGTGTGAGGAAACTGACGCTAACCTTAGCTTTACCAGCTTTATCATGATGTAGGACTTGGCCTCAACATACCCAATGACTTAATTGATTGATTGATTAATTAATTGACGGAATGGTATATACCTGAGTATCTTTTCTTCATCAGATCGTTTCTCCACCAGTGGTCTATCAAGAACTAGCTCCATCATGATGTAGGACTTGGCCTCAACGTATAACTGACCCTCAGGATTCACGGGCACATCCTCTTGCTCAGCGTCTTTAGCACCACCAGCCTGAAATACCAGCAAAATATTCCCCCATTCCGAATATTGATATATATTGGGGTACACATATACTACAATATCATACCGACTTAGTATAAGTATCACTTATCTTATTTTTAGTATCCTATCGACATCGCCACTGCCTCCAGCCAGTCGGTAAGATACTCGACCGCCGATCAGTATATGCAGGCTTCAAATCCTGGGCTCGCCGTCACTGACGTCGCTTTCGAGTGAGGAAACTAACGTTAACATTAGCTTTACCAGCTTTTTTTCTCTCTCTAGTTTTCTCTCACTCTTTGTCAATCCACTACCTTACTGGCAGGTCCATGGCATATAACTCCTACACATACTTCTATGGTCAGCTATTCTCTTTACATCAATCTAGAATTAATTTCAAATTATCCAGGATCCAAAGTCTCGATCTTCATCTAACCTTTTGTTCCATGCATGCTTCCTTTAATTAACTCCTTTACTAAACCATCCTCACTCAGAAAATAATTCATCCAGTTCTTCAGGATGAGTCATTTCCTGAGAGGATATGGTTTACTAATGATTGAATTAAGGACAGAATCGGAAGAAAGGCGGTGAGGAAGACAAAGACTTTAAAGACTGGATAATTTAAAATCAATCAATAAATTAACTAATCAATAAATAAACCGATAGATCGTCGTTTTCTTTTACTTATAATGCTGCACACAGAATGTAAGGAAATAAAATCTGCTACAAAATCGTAACAAACTGTGACAAAATTCAAAAGGAAATAAATAATTAAAACACAAAATTCTATTACAAAACTAGAATACAAAATTATAAAAAAGAAACAAATAAAAATCACAGCAGGGCGCAATAAAAAGCAAATTCAGCCAATACCGTATGCCATATAGGTCTCATTAACCTATACAGAAGTATTGCTATAACTTTACCAGATAGAACTTATGTTTTTCATTAATGAATAGTTTGCAGAACTAAAATAAATAAATTAACAGCAAATAACAATTCCATAAACCAAATTACGATCAGTACCAGAAATTAATTTCCAATCTAATTTTAAATATTAGTTAATATCCTAATGAACGTGTCTCATAGGAGGCATATAAATAGAAAATATTATTGTAACATTATATTTATTGAAATACTATTTACTTTATATTACATAATAATTTTCTATTAAAATATTATTTTATTAAAATAGTTTTTTTTTTTTTTTTCATCAATTACATTTACATCAATAGCAACAAATGCTAATTTTACCAAAATCTAATATTTGTTCATTATGTACCGGTTGGTTAAAGTTAAAACTAAAACTAAAGTCGAACTTAACGTCAGTTTTCTGCTCGACAGCATGTCAGTAACGGGAAGAGCACTAGATTTGAACCCAGCACCTACTGATCCATTGTCGAACAACTTGCCAACAAGCTACTGCCTCAGAATTTGAAAAGAGTGGCTCTTGTTTACAAATATAAATGCTTTTAACTCGGTAATCAACAGAAGCTTTAAGTACTATATTAGTGAAACAAGTAATACAGGAAGTACCAAGTAAAACTATTAGTTAATTATTAGTAATAAATACAATTAGTAAATTATAATAATTATCAAGAATTACAATTAGTAAATAATAATATTTAGTAAATGTTACTGTTAGTTAGTAAATAATAGTAAATAGCAATAATTACAATAAGTAAATAATAACAATAATTTCAATTTATAAATAATAGTTCTTATTAATATCTTAAACTAGTAAATAAAAATATTTAACAATAATTTCAATTAGTAATGCAATTAATAACGAAAGAAAGTAACTGATTATTTTTAATATAATATCAAGTTATACAATTAGATTAGGCAAAATCTTATCTCAAGAATTAAAGCCTATACTACTACATAACTTAGAGGCTTTTTCAGGCTTTTTCTTCTTTTCCGGTTCTTTCTTTTTCTTTTGATTCAAATAAGAAACAGCAGCATATAGAAAGAAATACAAAAGCGAATGAGAAAACAAATAGAGAATGTGTGTGCGTATTTAACGTAAACGTCAGAAGCACTATGTTTCCGTTCACGAACACGAGACACATTCTAGCCAAACCGCTACGAAGTTTAGCTCAATATAGGGCGAATAGCAATTCTATTGCGAATAGCAATTCTAAGATACGCATTTCTTCCAAACTACAGCTTTAACAAATGTTAAAGAAATCTAATAGAGGAGTACTATTAAAATACTATAACAACTATTGCTAAGAAACTACATACGCATTTAGCAAATAGTTTTTTTATAAAGAAGACTACATAGTATTTATACAAACAACGTTTCCGTTTTTGCTACTAAATGTTTTGAAATGCATTTGCATTTTCTCATCAATTAAGCGTTCTTCAAAGTGGCAGGTCCGAGGTACATAAAGCCTACTCAAAGTCTACTACGCGCTCAGTAGGAGCATTCTATTGACCAACAAGTTGATCCTATCATAATTGATAAGCCTTTCGTAAAAATTAATGTCGTTTTTGTCATACGAGAATCAAGCTTTGAGATATTCCCCCTTGCCTTCCTCGGTTCTTTCTTAGTCACCTTTTTAACTGGCTGTAGCTATTGGCGATGTTGGTAAGATATCCGACCGCGGATCAGTATGTGCGGGATTCAAATCCTAGTCTCGCCTGTTACTGACATCGCTTTCGAGTGAGAAAACTAACGTTCATATTAGCTAAATTACCGTTAGTTTTTTCTACGAAAGGCGCAGATAAGGATAGTTCTGATTGATATTGGCCAAACACCAGAAGGTAAGAAATTGTCTGAAGATAGACGTGAGGATGTTAAAATCTGCAAAGTACACTTGCAGAATATACTTAGTGAAGCCCAATGCTGTGTCCGGGCAATTGATGAATTGATCAACCGTCAACTGCA
This sequence comes from Enchytraeus crypticus, assembly GCA_905160935.1. Classification (NCBI taxonomy): domain Eukaryota; kingdom Metazoa; phylum Annelida; class Clitellata; order Enchytraeida; family Enchytraeidae; genus Enchytraeus; species Enchytraeus crypticus. Next base: position 377,019 of record CAJHZI010000534.1, on the reverse strand, counting down.
GGTGTCGAAAAGGACTACATGGTAAAAAGTCTGGAAACAAATGTATGCCACTTCAGAAACCAAAATTTTCACAAGATATAGACTACAATATATATATATATATATATATATATATATATATATATATATATATATATATATATATATATATATATATATATGTGTGTGTGTGTGTGTATATAATTTATATACATATATATATTATATATATACAAATATATATATACATATATAAGAGATAGAGAGAGATAGAGGGAGATATAAAGAGATATTGGTAATGAAATATAGCCTATATATACACTGTATATATATATATATATATATATATATATATATATATGTATATATACATTATACATATATGTATATATATATATATGTATGTATATATATATATATATATATATATATATATATATATATATTAATAATTAAAGTGGCGCGGTCATTAAACGAAGAGTCAACCTGATAAGCTGAGATTGGCATTAGGCTATGCATCGAAATCTAAAATATTAAAACGTAGAGGGTACGCTCATTCAATTGAAATATACTTACTCTGGTTAGACGTTTCTAATACACAAAATAGATTTAGAGAGTTACAGTAATTCCAAATCATATGTATTTTACCAATCTCAACATTAATAACTCTGTAGCGTGCTTATAATAATGTAATGCAATACAAATACGTGGAAAATGCATAGTTAAAAATCCCCAGAATACTATATAATACAAAATTTAGCACATTGCAAAGCCTTTTGTACTAGTATATGAATCTTACACACTAGATTTACATCCTAATGAATATCAAAATATAGGAGATTTTTACAGATCTACATGTATATAACTTAATATTTATTTATTAGCTTTAACACTTACACGAGTATTGACTGATTTTGGAGATTGACTGATGACATGGTGTGGAACAGAGAGGATTGCAAAAGGTCTATTTGTACCCCTACCCTAGTTAAGCCGGGATTAAAGGGAAACTGACGATGATGATAGGCCATATTGGGTTATTATATTTATTATATTGGCCTATACAGTGTTTTATTCAATTATATTATTAATATATTTTATATTATGTTGATTCACTGGAATGGAAAGACTTTCGTTTTTTTTTAAATTCTGAAGCAATTTCTGAAGACTATATGCTCACCAACCAAATGTCTTTTCTGGCGTTGATTTGGACCTTAGTGATTTGACGCTTTTTACGGCAACTACGCTTTATACGAAATATAAAACCATGAACCATAATTGCATTTTTGTCGTGTTTTTCTTTTTCGATGGTTACCGGTTGAATGGCGGAATTGCTTGGTGTTTATTTGATGTCAAGTGTTTAGTCTCGACTGACTCGTATCTAACTTTGTCTAATTATTCATAATCATTCTATTACTTTTTATTATTTCAGCGAATTCAAGTCTTTTTACTTGCAATACTTCTTAAAACAATGTTTATTTTTTTATTTAGCAACCAAAAATCTATAAAAACAAGATTTGCTAATATTTAGCATACCTTTCGAAGCAGTTACAACACAGCCCACTTTAATGTTTAAAAGTAACGCTAACAATTTTTAAAAGTTCACAAGACTCTTACACATAAAATACGTAACTTAATTTGAACAATCATGCAAAATACAAATTTACTGATTTAACCACACATACACCATCAAACTGGAGATAGGTTTACATTTGAGATCTCACAATCTTAAGGGTTATCTTTGTATCGGATGATTTAGCGAAGATGCAATTCGGTGCTTGTGCCTCGTGGTCTACAATTTTGCCCACTTTTTGATCAAGACCCTTGCACGTGACCTCGTTGTCATTCATCTGCTCAGAAATCTTGTTAACCCTGGCGCTCGAGTCCATCGCCTTTCGTTTCATCTTTATCTTTAGGTCAGAACCTTTGACAATCTCAAATTCAGGCAAAGCCACCTGTCTCATTCTAGTTCTCCTCAATTTCTTTTTTAAACCAGAACTTTCAACTATTTCGAAATCGTCACGTGAGTCTGTTTCTTCGTAGTCAAAGTAATGTTTCTTTCTTTTGCGGCCACTGGTGCCTTCCCTTGAAGTTACTCTGGACGAAGAGGTTTTTGGGATGATATCCGGAATTGACGAGATTTCTGGGACGGTCTTTGCTGCTAAGGTCTCGTCTTGCTGAACTTGTCGATCTGCCTGAGCAACAGCCAACGTCTTCTGTGCTTCAGGAATTTCATGGATCGGCTGGAGTCCATTTCCACCGGTTTCCTTATTCTCGTTGCCAGTTGCAACTTTAGCAGGGGACCGGAACAAAAATCTTGTGGCAGCTCGAAGTTGTGGTCCACGTCAATGTATCTGTCGAATGCTATATAGTCCGCCATGTTATATTCAGGCAAAACGATATTGTTATTCTCCTCCACAGGTTTCTTTGATTCTGACTGAACCCCGTCAGGATGTGGAGAGGGGTAGACTACCTGGTCGTTGTCGTTAACCATGCCTGTGTTCGCTGGACGTGGGGTGAGTATCTCTTGGTTGATATCGACCCGCCGTTAATCCCCTGATCTCTTTGCTATAGCTGAAGTATTGAAAGCTCTTCGGAATCCTACGAAAAATAAATCAAGCAATACACTAGTACTGTATGTGGTAGCAGTGAGTGTTTTATTAATAAAATTTCATAGTATTTTATTGCTCCGTGTTTATTCGATCACTGAAGAATCCTAAAGAATCGACCCCTTTTAAACTGCTCGTGTCATACAAGGCGAACTGAGCATAATTTTAGGAAAACAATGGGAAACTATCTCAGAAGCCGTAATATCTCCAAGTTATATACTACATTAGTATGTGAATAAGGCATGGCCTTTTGTAAAAGGATTAACCAGTTGATTGGTCGAGTATTTTTTATGGAGTGTGAAATACTGCAAATGAGTAGGAATAAGTACTTGGTTCCGGCTAAGAGGCGGAACACTAAAGAAGAATGCTAACAATTACAGCATCCTAATTGTAAGCACTCTGGAATGGGATAAAGAAAGCAGCAGGTTAGTTCTTTGCTCAATCAGTCACTGACATGTCTTTTAGATTAAAAAAATAACGTTAAACTGGACTGTTTAGCATTTTATTCAATTATTCATTACAAACTAAGAGATAAATTAAATTTGTCAAAGTAATAGAGAACGAATAGAGAACTTACCTGTGAAATTTGAAGAACTCCAACAATGCTATCGATTCTGTAACTTATTATAATTTCTGATGACTCGGTAACTACAGTTGACTCTAACTTACGATAGCAGCAGCTTGTGTATGGAATGATTATGAGTATGTAGTGAGGTGCATACAACATTTATACTGACCCATACCAAGTCCATATTTTGCAACTGATTGGTTAACTTGCTGACCAGTAGCGCCTGGTTCTGCTAATAGTCTCTTATTCCCATAGATCTCCTTCGGCCCCGGTACCTTTACTATTTTTAATTAAGCTGAACCGTTTTCCTGATGTTTAGCGCTCAACCTTCTTTGATTAGTTAGGAAATGTGCGCCAGGATATAAATTACTCTAGGAGTCTTTCTGGTCAGCTTCAATAGTTTGGAGACTCGTTTAGGATTCCGGCAGACACAGTATGTCACCTAGTATCCTGTGCCCATTGTCAATCGCGACAAGCCGTCGTTACGACTTGGCTTAATTGCATTAAATGGTTTGACGTTGCTTTATTAAGTCCAAACAAGCCGTCAGTGGTTTGCTGTGATTGGCTGAGAGCTTGTTACACAGGGATGCTTATTGGGTAGAGGGGTGGGAAGGGAATATGGTTGGGGAGAGGGGGTAGGAACGTAGGGGAATGATTGAGCTGGTTTTTAAGTTATTCTTAGAGATATTAGATATATAATATATATAATACATATATATATATACATATATAGATCTATATATATATATATAAATATATATATATATATATATATATATATATAAATATATAAATATATATATAAAAGCTGGTAATGCTTATAATATTATAGTGTTATATATATATTTATATATATATATAGAGATAGAGAGAATGATAACAAGATATATATATATATATATATATATATATATATATATATACATATATATATCTTGTTATCATTCTCTCTATCTCTCTCTATTCCTCTCTATCTCGTGTATATATTAAATATAGATATAATTTTATTTATATATATATATATATATATATATATATATATATATATATATATATAACACTATAATATTATAAGCATTACCAGCTTTTATATATATATATATATATTTATATATATATATACATGTATATGCAGGGTGAGTAAAACAAAGTGATAACACCTGCAAAGAGCTTTAATATCTCAGGCCATTGTTAATATTTTAAAATGAAACTTTTACTAGATACTAAAGGCATAATTTTCTATGTGGTAGCCAATTTTCATCCATTTTAATCTATAGATTAGTCAGTTATACAAGTTTCAGCAGAGCAACCCCCCATTTTTTACCTTAAAATGGCGTTTGTTACAACGGTAAGGACGAATTGCACGTCATTTGCGAAAAGGAAAACGTAAACGCTCAGTATTATGTCAATACTTTAATTCCCAAGCTGTTTGATGATTGCTATTCTCTTCTACCAAATGGTTTCATCTTTCAGCGGAATGGTATTGCGGCTCCTGCATCTCGTCATGCACAGGAATGAATCAGCGAGAGAAACCCGGTTTTCATCAAGAAGAATGAATGGCCTCCAAACTCTCCCGATTTAAATCCTCTGGATTACTATGTCGGTGGAAGCATGCTGCATCTCAATCAGAAACACCCGCCGAAGCCTAACAACAAGACAGAACTGCAGGAAGTGCTACAATCATTGCGACAATCAATTTGGGAGAGACTGCCCCAAGCTGGAATCAACAAGGCTGTCCTAGCATTCCGAAAGCCACTGCAGTCCTGCGTAGCAGCTGGAGGAAAGCATATCGAATAGTCAGTAATGCTACCAGATATAACTGACAACTGATTCTTTTTGAACCACCACAACGACCTTTTCAGGGCCAAAAAAATAACTTTAAATATAATTTTTATTTACAGTACATTCAAAAAAAAGGGGTTGCTCTGCTGAAACTTTCAAAACTGGCCAATCTATGCAGTAAAATGGATGAAAATTGGCCACCTCATCTAAAATTAGTCCTTTAGTAATTGGTAAAAGTTTGAATTGAAAATATTAACAATTGCCTGAGATGTTCATACTTTTTCCAGGTGTTATCACCTTTTTTACTCACCCTGTATATATATATATACATGTATATATATATACATGTATATATATATATATATATATATATATATATATATATATATATATATATGTATATAATTAAAGTGGCTAGGTGATTAAACGTATAGTCTACTAGATAAGACGAGATCTGCATTATGCATCGAAATATAAAATATTAAAACGTAGAGTGTACGCTCATTCAATTGAAACTTTTTTACTCTGGTTAAAAATTTTCAAATATACAAAATAAATTTAGAGAACTAAATTATTCCTAATCGTATGTATTTTATCGATCTCAAATATGAACAACTCAGTAGCGTGATTATAAACATCATCATCTTCCCTTAAATCCCAGTTTAACCAGGGCATGATTATAATAACAAAATAAAATACAACTACATAGCAAATGCATGGAAGAAGAAGAAAATGATAGTGATGTTGACGATGATTATGATGATGACGATGATGAACAATTCCACGAGTAATAGAAGATAACGCCCTTTGTTGAATGTATCACCCGTCACCCGCCTGTGATATTTTATTTCAATTGTTCGATGCCCAGTGATAATAAAAACGATATTAAGCATTGAATTATAATAACTGTAGATACCAGTTTAATAACGGCTTGGCATCAGGTTTATCATCTAAAGGCTGAAGCCAAATTTAACGTCAGTTTCTAGCTCGACATAAAGTCAGCGACGAGGAGAGCACTGGATTTGAACCCCGCATCTACTGATGTCGAACAACTTTATAATATGCCTCCGTTTCAGACCGGATATGATACGGATGAGATACGGATGAGATACGGATATGATATGGATGTGATATTGATAGTCACATGTTCTATGTCAGGAACCTTCCACTAGGTTTTATACTGTGCAAGATAATGTGTGAGAGAGAGGGGAGAGAAAAACTATATTAAAAATAAAACACTACCACTTGAAATTACTTACCCCTTTCTTATCTTTACCCCCTGCAGCTTTGTCGTCCCTTTTGCCCCCTGTGGCAGGCACCTCATTGACGGGGGGAGGCGGGGGATGACCCCCCAGGGGTATCGCAATACTGGTGAGAGAGGCTGAACGACTCAATATGGCCGTGGAGAGCTTAGCAGCATCGCCCGCAACCCCGCCTGATCGTCTAACCTGAGTTATTTATTTATTTATTTAATTATTATAATTAATATTATAAGAATAATAACAATAATACTAATTATTATCATTATTATTATTTTTTAAATTTTACACCCTTGTAAAGAACCTGGGGTTTTATACTCGAGGATACTCGAGGTCATCAATCGGCTTAAAAGAATTTTTGAAGCAGGCTGCATTAAATATTTGCAAAGTCACGGAAAGACTTTGCCAAAGAAAAGAGGTCTCTCGGTCTTTCATTACTATTATTATCATTATTATTATTATCATTATTATTATTACTATTTTATTCATAAATTATTATTTGTTTAAAATATTAATTAATTAAATAAATTAATAACTTTTATTAAGAATACCAAAAGTGTCATACATCCCTGTACTGTTCACAAACAACACAGACATGCAACAAGTATTAAATGTACTTAAAGTAACTTGCACTTTATACACTATATAGCTATTGGTTGCACATATGATGTATCCCGTGTTGTGTCCGGGTTGCTACTGAATAGACCAATCGCCAATCGTTGACTGCACGTGTCGTCAATGGCGACAAAAATCTATTATTTAAACCAACGTTAGAAAGGACATTCGATTGGTGAGAGCCTAGGCTCCAGAAACTAACGTCTCTTACAGCATCCCTTGTGATACGGAAACAGACGTAAAACTTAGTTTACTAATATATATATATATTAGGGTGCCACTCAAAAAAAAATTATGCAATTTTCGTCCTCTCACCCCTCATATTTGTTCATAATATAAAAAGAGAGAGGCTTGCCAAATTTGAATGTATTCTAATAATATTTACTGGTAGCTCAACACCGTCAAAGTTTTGCAATTTACGCAACATTTATCCTGTATATTATCAACATTTATCCTGTATATTATCAACATTTATCCTGTATATTATCAACATTTATCCTATATATTATCAACATTTATCCTGTATATTATCAACATTTATCCTGTATATTATCAACATTTATCCTGTATATTATCAACATTTATCCTGTATATTATCGTGTTTTGTTACCTTTAACTTCATAATTTAGATTATCTTCTAAGTATTAATTATTCAATATTCATACAAAAGACGTGTGCTGTAGTGTAAATATAACCTGTTTCACAGTATTTAACTCAAACAGCTACCTGAAGATGTTATAAAGTCATATTTTGTGTATTTGCCGATGTGGACGTTGCTGCTGAGATAGATGCACGAACTTTAGTAAAGCAGGACTTGTTCGGCTTTCGGAAAGTCATGGCGGTGTTTCTCTACAATTCGGAGCAAAAATTGCTTTTGATCCTCTTGATTTGTGAGGATTCCATTAAACTCTCGAATCAAGGTCACACCTCACTCGGCTGCATCGTTGACTACTTTCAAACTTCTTACCTTCTGTTGTCCAACAACGTAATCCTTGTTGAAGATCCATGTCTCTGGATTGTGGGTGAGAAATGTTTGTGATATATCCAATGCAGTGAAAAGTTGCCTAGTGTGATGCGTTACAAAATCAGGCAGCTGCTTGGCATGTAACATGGGGTGAAAGGCTATTCCTCGAGGATGGGCTGTTGTTTTTTTGTCAAGAGCTGTAACCATGGCAGACTTTATCTCGAATGACACTGCAGAGTCAAAGAATGCTAAACCAACCAGGATTTCACTTAAGTACCATAAGTGACCAGAGAATGACTTTATTGCAGCTTTGGCCATTGCTTCATGTGTTTTCTTATATAACTTTCCAATTCATGGAGTAGCTCCAGATCATTCTGCGCAGCAGATGAGGCACATGGGAATTTGAACCACACATTCAGATAAACTTTCATTATAAAAGTATTGAAGTGGCCGTGAGAAGACAGATAACGGTCAGTCAGTTGAAACTGTTTGTGAAAAAGGAAAATCTTGAGACTGTAAATCAGCTTCGCCATCCATCGCGCTCTGTGGTAAGCTCCGGGAGCTTGAATATGTATGTCGGTGCTACATTCTGCTCCTAGAAATAAAAGCGATAGCTGCAGAAGTTCACGGTAATCGTCTCTGGGCTGAAACTCGGTAAATTGTTGCCGAATAAACCTAATGATATCACCACGAACTGAACTGAGAGTCAATGCAATGAAATCCACCTCAAGTCCACTGTTATAGCTGGATCTGTCAATTGATTCCAAATATTCACCAAATCTCTGAAACAACTTGATATTTGGCCCACTGGATGGTCCCATTAGTGCATCAAATACCTCAGCAACGATTAGTTCCATGATGTGATGCCTACACGGCAAGCCAATCACATCCCTACCCAGTTTTTCTTCAAGAAGTACGCAGGCCCCCGCGTGAACTCTTGTGTTGCTAGCTGTAGTGTCCAAGCACATGAATTTTATGCGATCAGCGAGATTCCACTCCTGAAGGAGATTGAAAACTGCAGTTGCCTGTGCCTGTCCAGTGCCGTTTTGCAATTTTGGCACCCCTAACAACTTCATTATTCCATCTCCAGACACCAGGACCGCAAGGCGATCAATGAGCTCCTTTGAAAGTAGTGCAGGCAACATTTTCCCGTCCCAATGCACAGTCCCGTCCCAATGCACAGTTAATGAACAGTTTGAACTAAACGATTCCTGAATCTCTTTGCATGGCTACTATTGCGCGGTGCCTGTGTCTGGCTCTTCGAATTGATTCTTTATTTAGTGCGACAGTGGACGGATTGCGTCCAAGCGATTCCGCTACAGCTGCAATAATATAATTATGTTGCATTCCTGTCACTAACTTTGGTTCTGTTTAATGCAGCAGCTAAGCATGGTGTGACAACATTTGTGGGTCTGATTTGCTTCGGTTGACTGAATCTGATGCCGATCCGAGTCCTCATTACTCTCATCGCTACTCTCGTCTCCAGATTCTTCACTAATGTTGCTTAGCATATTAGTTGCCACTTGTTTCAGCCGCTCACTCTCCTTTGCTTTGCGTGTTTCTTTTACAAAGATCCCCTTTCTTAGATCTTTCTTCTTTCCGAGCTAACACCATGTCGAGTGGACCCATGCAACCACGCCTGCCTTTTTCTCTTTGTGCCAGAAGGAATTCTCTGTCTTCAGGTAGCTTTATCATAGTAAGAGCTTCCATTCAATAATTAGCTTACCTTAATAAATAAAAATTATTTAAGTCACAGTTTTTCGAGATTGGCATTTTCATGAACATATTTGAGGCCATTGAGCTACCAGTACTTATTATTATATTTGAATGAAACTTGGCGTAGTTACTATGTATCACAAAAAGAACAAAATTAGGGGGTGACACTTGGGAAATATTGAATTCTTTTTTTTGCCATTACACTTAGTGGCACCCTAATATATATATATATATATATATATATATATATATATATATATATATATATATATATATATATATATATAATATTATATTTTTATAAAACCGTAAACAACAGGTGTCATAAAAGGCGACTTAGCAAGAACTGAGAAAAGCAACAGGAAAACACACCAGAAACTATATTATTGTTCTCAGGCTCTAGGCTATATTATGGAGTGAAAAATGTATAGTTTTTTTTTCATTACACGATGGAATACTCTTTATGGAGCATGAAATGCAACATACGAGTAGGAAAGGACCTGCTACTTGGCAGAACACTAGATAGAGAGATGAGAGAGAGAGAGAGAGAGAAAGGGCGCGAGAGATGAGAGATAGAGAGCGAGAGAGGATGAGAGAGAGAGAGAGAGAGAGAGAGAAAGCAAGAGCGAGAGAGGAAGAGAGAGGGATAGAGCGAGAGAAAAAGAGATGAGAGAGAGAGCGAGAGAAAGAGTAATAGAGAGAGAGATGAGAGGGAGATTTACTAATCTTACCCTGCATGACATTTCAGCGTCAGTGTAGGCAATGACCCTATAGGCTCCTCTCACTCGAGTAACTGTGAAACAATCAATTCATCCGTTCAGTATTACTTTTTATGTTGCAAAGAAGTAAACCACAACGGAATTTCAGAAGAATAAGAATGAAAGTCGATAATTGAAGACAGAAATCTTTGAAAGACCGAAAGCCTTTAATACGATCGACAACACCGTTAAACATGGACACCAGCCGGCGGTGTTAAACATGGACACCAGCCGAGAAGTTCAACAACCTAAATATATAGGAAACTATTGTATGTGTTAGCATGTGCGTCGAGTCATCAGTAATACATTAAGAGCATAAGCCTCACCTCCAGGAAAGAGTAGAGGAGCCAGGTCGATATAGGCTAGCCCGTGGAACGAGACAGGTGCGGCTTCCTCCTCCTGCTATCAATCAATCAATCAGTGGTCAATAAATCAATTGATCAGTCAGTCAACTGAGTGATCAATCAATCATTTAAGTGATTAATCAATCAGTCAGTCATTCAATCACTCATTAATCAAATCAATTAATGAAATTAATCAATTTAAATCAAATCGGAAGAAATAAATTAATGGGTCTAGCAATCAAAGGTCAATTAAGCAATAAAGATAGAGTAGATGTGCCATGGATATACTTTTAAATTGCATAATCTATCCACTGTGTGTAACAGAGAAAGAGTTAGAAAGGCATAGAGACGGAGATGGAGATAGAGAGAGAGAAAGAGAGAGAGATAGAAAGCCACAGGGAGATAGGGAAAGAGAGAGAGAGAGAGAGAGAGAGAAAAAGAGAAAGAGAATGATCTAAAGAGAAACCTTGGCAGGACCGGCTTTCTTGGCCTGACTCCCAGGAGTTGTTTGCATGCGAAAAATTTCCACCGGTAGATAGCGGTTATGAGCGATCTGCTTCCTTAAACTATACACAGAAAACATGAAAAATCAGAAAAATGAGAACTCTTTTAATAATTACTATGCCCATCTCATTTTAATTAATAATTGTAAATTAAACTGATACAATTTGGTGGAATGTATTTTAATTTTCAACATGTAGTCTATATTTTCAATCTCGTATGGTATCTTCAATCTCGTAAAATAGTGATATATCGTCTATTCTCAACGTGATCAATTGCAACTGATGATAGATTTAAGTACTAAAGGATGTGTTAAGTAAAGTTATAGCTTCAGTATTTATTAAGTGTATGCAGCGGTTATAATGGGAATTGAGAGCTTAAGTGAGAAGAGACCAGACAAGAGCCACAGGCTGAACGTAGGAGCGCCTCTCGGAGAACCACTCTACTCTGGGTCTCTCTCTCTCAGACAGCTTCCTGTGTTCTCTGTCGTCGTAGCCTCTAAAGTCTCCTGTCTCGTTCATCACTGAGGACTCCTCGATCAATCTAAAACAGTAAAATACATAATTACAATAAAATGCTAAACAAACTAATACAAAATGCCAAACACATAATGAAGAGTTGCTATTGTTATTACGCAGTCATAGCGATAGCAGTCCTGTTTTACTGGTTTATTTTTATAAACGTAATTCTTTCCTTAAATATTAAAAATAAAACTTGTTTAATCATACAAACATAATTCGGTATTTATATATTATAAATAAAAATTTGCAAAAATTATCTTATATGTATATCTTCCAAGTTGGCGCACGCTACCTATTCGTACGTAACTATTAAACGAAATAAAGACAAACAGGAAACAATACTATGCATCTCAACGAATGTACTCTTAACATACTCTCATATTCTAAGCTCATGATCAAAGTAATAGCAGTCCTTTTGTGTCATATCACAAAGACTATGCTTTAACCAAACCTGTAGACAAATGACCACTGAAAATCCCTACTGCTACTTAGTATAAAAGTTGCCTAAGAAAATAAAAATAAAAATTAGGAATGAAGAACAATACAGCAGCAAAGCTTACTGATTAGGAATGAAGGCGGCAGAGCCGAGGGCTGAGGCAGGCATGGGCCACTTCTTATATCTCTGAGCGGCCTCAGGGGGTGGACCAGGCTTGTACTGACCCCCAGTGTACACAAGTATGTTCTCTTTCTATAATGCATACCATAATACAAAGTAAACAATATCTTAGATCAATGGATAAAATGAATAACAACAATATATTACGATATGTAATAACAATAATAACAATATGAAAATAAATATTCTCTACCTCTTTACTAAGAGATAGAGGCAGATTCATACAGCTAACCCCTTTACCAAGAGATAGAGGTTGATTTTTATAGCTAACCTCTTCACTATTGACCATATTTAGTAGTGAGATAATCAACTGTTTAAACATCAACAGTTGCGTAAACTCCTGTTTAGTCACCATTTGATATTCTGCAAGCTTGAATCGATTTGTATAGTAATACATAGCTGCGCGCCTGTTTTCGGACGTTTAAACAGTTGATTTGTTACACTACTGATTATTAAATAATATGCTGGCTTTGTTTTCGAAGTAAGCTGATTGGTCGATCAATCCGAAGGACAGCGCTGTGATTGGCTGAGCGACATAATTTTGGCGGTTGACCTTGTAGTTAATAACCACGCAACATTTTTAGTGAATACCAAAAGGTCTGAAAAATAGTTTACAAAACAACAGATGCGTAAGTGATCAATTGATTAAAGAAAAATTAGTAAATGCGGGTATAAGAGGTAGAGGCAGATTTGAACAGCTAACCTCTTCACTAAGGGGAAGAGGGCAGGCTGCTACGAAGGTGAATCCTGAACTCGCTCCATCCCAGTCCTCGGGTGGACTGTACAGACCCTCGGCACTTATAGAAATGATGTTACCATTGCTCAACTGCTCGGCTGTCAGTAGCGGCCTGTTCACTGATACGTTCAAATCTACTGTCGCCTGAGTTGTAAATAAATCATTATATCAGCAATCCATCATTCATTCAAAAAGGTAATCAGTCAAATAGCGAGTATAACAATCAATCATCCAATTAGATAATAAATCAATAATTCCATTGAATACTTGGATCTTGGACTTGCACCGTTTTGATCTCGTTTTCTCTTGTGGTCTCTGTGTTCTCAGTCGTCATCGTGTGGTGCTTTTGCGCCTGTATATGTAGAATCTACAAGAGACGTCCCTGACATTGCATTAAGGCGAGGAACTGGACGATAAATTCATATTGATTGATTAATGGAATACTTAGTGTATTTAAAAAGATGATCAATGAATGGGTTAATAAATCCAACATTAACTCAGACTAAACCCAGAATAAATCACTCACTCATACATTTGAAGGTTATCAAAATAACGAGTTATATACCAAAATTTACCAGAACTGCTGCTATCTTTCGTTATTCTATTCTTCTTTCTCACTTCTTAGGTAGCAAGAAAAAGGGAAAAAAGCCAAGGGCTTATTTCAATCCCTAATCAAACATGATCACAACATCCAGCTTGCGTGTAAAACTATGGCCTCTTAAACCATTAGAGGAGAAAAATTAAACAATCCTTTGCTCGTAAACCTCATGCGTTATTTTATGGACCTCTATAAGATCACCTAATTCTTCTGGATTCTAGGACTGTCATTGTGAGTAAGTGAATGAGTGAGTAGTTGAGTGAGTGAGTGAGTGAGTGAGCGAACGAGTGAATGAACGAAAGTGACAGAAGAGAATGAGAGTGAAAGAGTGAAGAGAGTGAGAGTGGAACAGTGAGAGTGACAGAGAGAAATAGAGTGTGAGCGAACGAGTGAATGAACGAAAGTGATAGAAGAGAATGAGAGTGAAAGAGTGAAGAGAGTGAGAGTGGAAGAGTGAGAGTGACAGAGAGAAATAGAGTTTGACAGACAAATAGATATGTAGAGAAAGAGAGAGGGCGAGAGAGAGAGAGGTAGAGAAAGTGAAAGTAAGAAAAATGGGCAAAGAGAGAGAGATAGAAAGTGCAACATAGTTCCGGGAACAGACATATATAGTGAGAACGAGAGATAAAAAGATAGAGAGGGGGAGAGAAAAAAACTCGAGAAAGTGAGTGTCTATAGACCTGATACTGCATTTAGAGGGATGGCGAGAGAGAGAGAGATATAGGCAGAGACAGAGAGAAAGAGAGAGAGAGAGAGAGAGAGAGAGAAGTGACTAGAGATCTGACACTGTATGTAGAAGGTAGGCGAAAGATAGAGACAGAGAGAGACAGAGAGAGAGAGAGAGAGAGAGAGAGAGAGATGGAGAGAGTGACAAGACCTGACACTGATCAGCAGGTAGAGCCTCTAGTGGAGATCCTGGGGTGGGGTGAACCACCATAGTCAGGTTCCTATCCGTCTCTCCTACGATATACACACATGTGCAAACTCAGCCATATCGAACGTATTAGGCGTATTTGTCAAAATATACATAAAAATAATGCATAAAAATAAAATTCATGGCATAAATGAGTAGCTGGTTTATTGAGAAATATCCATTTTCATATAATACATGTACACCATAAAGTCCTTGCTAGCCTAACTGACTGACTGACTGGTTGATGGAGTGATTGATTCATATATTGAGTGATAGATTGATAAATATATATATATATATATATATATATATATATATATATATATATATATATACATATATATATACACTACATATAAATATATAAAATATAATATATAGAGTATATATGTATATATATATATAAATCTATATATATATATATAATATATATAATATATATATATATATATATTATATATGGATATCTGCATAGATGGCTTATATGCTATATAAGAATATACATACAGAAGAGATAAGACAAATACATATACAGTCTTGTGCAGAATGGATGCATCACTTTAGAAAATTAGCTGTTTTTACATATATATTACCAAGTTACATCTAAATTATTATCTCAAGCACTTAATACAAATTTTTTCTGATTATCTATCATTCCTACATAATATTATTATCCTTTGAAACACTTTTTGCTGAGTCATGTGTAGGTTTTTAAATCGTTTAGTAACACAGATAGGTGTTTTTACAGCCTTTTTACATTTCAAATGGGCGCCAAATCAGGTTTCGTTTTTGAAATTGTTTTTAATTTTCCGGCTTTAAACTATCATAAATTTTACTAAGAAATGATTTATAATATATTCTAATCATATTTAATTAGTATTTTTCAAATCTTTAATGTGTTAAATGACTAATATTTAATGTTGCTAAATCACCTACCAATCGATTGATTTTATATTGTCTGCAGCTGTACTCACCATTTCTATCATTCTCTTATACTCAAATGAAATGTTATTTCACTTATTTGTATTTTTTGACAAAAAGAAGCCTTATTTGATTGTAGATCACGTATAAGCAAGCATGCCTGGCACTTGAATATTGCTAACAACTCACTCTCAAATTAGGCTACTGCATGAAAATGGACATTCCAGTAGACAAATTTCGACAAGATTAGGACTGGTTCAATCCACAGTAATCAGATCACTGAAAATGCAACAGAAAACCAATCAGTTTTCAATAACTCACTCAAATTCAATCAATTCAATAAATCCCTGAACATGAGTTTGCGCTATTCATTAACTTTCCAGTCTTTGTACTTATTACAAAATGCCAGGCGGTCTGTGATTTATTTTTGGAAAGAGAAGGTTTCAAAGCTGGCTTATAGGACCTTAACCCGCCCTCTATTAGACGTCGCCTGACTGTAGAAGAGCTGGGATTATAATTTGTGAGACTAATCCTGATTGCTTCTGAAGATTTCTTGAGCGAGCGTTTGGCATCGCGAACTATGGAGTCGTCAAGTCGTTTGGATGTTGCTCTTGGTCATCCTTTTGGCTTCTTGATGCAAAACTGATTGGTTTTCCTTTGCATTTTCAGTGATCTGATTACTATGGATTGAACCAGTCCTAATCTTGTCAAAATTTGTCTACTGGAATGCCCATTTTCATGCAGTAGCCCAATTAGAGAGTGAGTTGTTAGTAATATTGATGTGCCCGGCATGCTTGCTTATACGTGATCTACAATCAAATAAGACTTCTTTTAGTCAAAGACATACAAATAAGTGAAATAACATTTCATTTGAGTATAAGAGAATGATAGAAATGGTGAGTACAGCTGCAGACAATATAAAATCAATCGATTGGTAGGTGATTTAGCAACATTAATTATTAGTCATTTAACACATTAAAGATTTGAAAAATACTAATTAAATATGATTAGAATATATTATAAATCATTTCTTAGTAAAATTTATGATTGTTAAAAGCCAAAAATTTTTTTAAAAATTCAAAAAATAAACCTGATTTGGCGCCCATTTGAAATGTAAAAAGGCTGTGAAAACACCCATCTGTGTTACCATACGATTTAAAAACCCTACACATGACTCAGCAACAAGTGTTTCAAATGATAATATGTAGGAATGATAGATAATCAAATGACATTTATATTAAGTGCTTGAAATAATAATTTAGATGTAACTTGGTAATATATATGTAAAAATAGCTAATTTTCTAAAGTGATGCATCCATTCTGCACAAGACTGTACATATATAGAGTACCTCTATTTGTATTTGGTTTTATCAAGTAAATTAGTCTCGATGATAATGCTAGATAAGTTTTTGCTGATAAAAGTAAATCAAAAATAATAAAAATAATAATAACAATATTAATAATAACAATAATAATCATCATCATCATAATAATAATAATAATAATTACAATGACAATATTAACAATAATTATAATAATAACTAAAAATTAGATATATTGATTGATCGGTTGGTTGATGTATTTCTTGAGAAGTGAGTTAATTGACTGAGTGACTTCTTGATTGATTGATTGATCCCACATGCCTCTAAGTGTAGGCAGGAGATCTACACTACACTGCCCAATGGCAGAGCCTCTATCATCTTGTCTAGATTTCTCATCACCCCTGCCCTTCTCTTCTCCTTTAGCTGACTTGTCCTTCTTCTGCTGGGAATCAGACACTGTGACTGAAACAACAGCAAAGTTAGTATGAAATAAATATTTGCATTATAAAAAATAAAATTGGGATATGGTAATTGCTTTATAACATTTTGTTAATTTACTATTAATAATTAACAATGAATGAATTACTTAATTATTTATTAATTTATTTATGTACTAGCTTCAGATTAATCTTAAGCTAATAAATAAATAAATAAATTTGGTATATAAATGTGCTGTAAAACAACTACCATATCCTGATTGTATTTAGTATGAATTGTATTAATTTTATTGATAATTATGATATTATATAATAATGCAGTAACAACTAAGCATTATGCAGTATTACTTAGTATTACATGATTAGTGAAGCTGTCCTGCTTAGTAAAACATGAATAGAGATGAAATCGTATCTATTCAAGCAAGGATAATGATGCTGCCCTACTTGGTACAACTGATTAAAGATGCAGTCTTATCTTGTAAAACATGAATTAAGTTCTATTTAGTACAACATGAATAATGATACAGTCCTATTTAGCACAGCATGAATAATGATACAGATCTATCTAGTACAACATGAAAAATGATGCCTATCTAGTACAAAATGAAGATGCAGTCCTATCTAATACAACATGAATCAAGGTGCAGTCCTATCAAATACAACATAAAGATAGAGTCCCATTTAGTACAACATGAATAAATATGCAGTCCTATCTAGTACAACATGGATCAACAATGATACAGTTCTACCTAGTAAAACTTGATTAATGATATAGTTCTACAAATGGATGCTGACTCTGAGGAGAGAGCGTGAATTTAGCCCCGGTACATTGAATAGAGTCAAGACAAAAGTACGGTTTAGCAAGCTACATAATTGCGCGTACTGTCGCGCGCTCACTATATTTATAAACATTTTGAAATATTGAAATATTCTCCGGTACTCAAAGTGGGAAGTCAATGCTCTACTTCTAACTCTATGACTTACAAAATACCTTCGTTATTTTCTTAGTTTGGTGCTATTATTTGTAATTTTCCAAAAATATATCAGGCCTACTTGAAATGTGTGGTAATTTATCGATTCCACTAGCTTATCTCCATGTAGCTTGTTGCAGAGATTTTTTATGCTGATTTACTTTGCATTATAGCTGCTGTTGCATATTTGCATATATATGTAGATATACAAGGTACTATATATGAAAGGACTACAGAAACTCTTGGAGTGAAATCATAAGGAAAAAGGATAAGTTGGATAGGACATATGATAAGATTACCCGAAAACACATCAATAAGGAAAGCTCTTAAACTTAGATTAAAAAGTAATAAATGAAGGATTGGTATGGGAAATAAGCATAATTGATTATGACAATATAATAAAGATTTAAGTTTAATAGATACTAAATTTAGTCTTGCAGGTGGTGATATGTATGATCTCGCCATGGATCGTGATTGGTGGAGGAGGAAGGTTGTAAGAGACTAGTATCCACAAATAGACGCCATAGAGATTAGAAAAAATACAAGTTACTACCTAGCACTGGACGTGACGCTAGCTCGTCCAGCACTAGTGGGTCCTCCACATTGACGGGTATCGTCACCAGATAGTGAACGTCAACCTCGCTCTTGTCACCAGGTGTCCTCCCTCCCTCCTCCCCTCCCTCTGTCCCTTCTCCCTCTCCACTGGGAGCAATCTCAATCTTATCAGACTCTCCGAGCAGCTTCTCCCCCAATTCCACTCTAACCGTCAGCTGGTGACTCTCTCCTTTAACATTTATCTGTAAATAGAGAATGAGCCATAAATTATTAAGTCAATGTTCTGTGTAAACTAGCGAAGATTATATGTCCGTAGTTATCTATAAAAATTAAAAAAAGATGTATTTAAAGCTAAATCTAAGGTTAACGTCAGTTTCCTCACTCGAAAGCGATGTCAGTGACGGGCGAGCCCAGGATTTGAACCCCGCACATACTGATTCGCGGTCGAGTATCTTACCGACTTCCCCACTGGCTCCAGCCGGTCTATATGACTACATAAATAAAAAATAGAAAAGTGATAGAAGGTATTTTATGATAGGCTATCACTCAAATATTTTGATGTTTAAAATTCTAATAACTTCCTCATTTGACACATAGTTATCTTTAAATATCTAGAGAGAGTACAGAAGTAGATAATAAGTCGAACTGTGATTCATAGGTGATTTCTAAATTTACATATAATGTAAATTTAGAAATCATTGTATACATTTGTGTTACATTATACATTATAGTCTCATTATACTGGTGTTACAGGTCTTTGTGACCTCCTTAACCAGCATAATTATGTTAAGTTAAGTTAAGTTAAGTAATGTTAGCATCTGAAAAATCAAGCCCCTGTGAAACTGAATATGCTTCTTAAAGCATTGAATACTTAAAGATTGAATACTTAAAGATTGAATACTTAAAGATTGAATACTTAAAGATTGAATACTTAAAGATTGAATACTTAAAGATTGAATACTTAAAGATTGAATACTTAAAGATTGAATACTTAAAGATTGACTACTTAAAGATTGAATACTTAAAGATTGAATACTTAAAGATTGAATACTTAAAGATTGAATACTTAAAGATTGAATACTTAAAGATTGAATACTTAAAGATTGAATACTTAAAGATTGAATACTTAAAGATTGAATACTTAAAGATTGAATACTTAATCAAATTTAACAGGTAGAGTAGTAAATTATTATTTTTCAATTATGACTGGCTAACTACTATCAATATCATCATGTAAAGAAAAATAATCCTGTATGACGATAACACTAATTAGAAATAATTATAATAAATTGTAATTATTACTATAATTTATAATTAATAAGAGAGGATTTGAGACAGTCTATTTCATCCCGACCTTGATTAAACTGGGATTCAAGGGTGGATGATGATGATGACTATAATTAACAAGTAATAACCTGAATTGATGTAATAATTTTTTACAAAAAAAACATAATTCCTGTAAAGAATTCTATAATCATTTCATACTGGAGCACACTGGGAAACTTACATCAGACTTACCAAATTATGAAACTTTTCCACCATTATAGATAGAATGGGAATTTCCTTGGCATCTTGTCCGTCTGCCATCGTTTCTCGATAGTGGATTTGTCAATTGTGAGTTATGAAACTATTTGTCTTTATGAACCATTATCTGCTTATACGCAAAATATCTGTCAAACTTAAAGCTCAGATTGACATCAGAATATTTGTATAATGAAAAATAGGTGTGTATATTGTGACAAAAGTAAGCCAGGTCCATTGCTAACTCTTTGTATTAATATTTTAAAAAAGTAATATTCAATAAAGTATGTAGTATATTATGCCTATAGGCGTCACTATACTTTAGTAGAAACTACATATATTACTTTTTAAGATATTCGCCATTATATTAAATATTCATTTACGTTCCATACTTGAATTTTATGGTACAGTTCCAGGCTTAGCCTAACAGTATTAGATATATAAATTAAAGTATAAAAGTATATGAAAAAATAAAAGTTGGTACAACTTCACGAAATATTAGTCAAATAGCACCTTTACACATTACTCGCTAACTAAAATATGACAAATGTATACGCTACCGCTGCAAATGCCAGTGAATTTAGTGAATGGAGAATAATTAAAATCAAAATGTAATATAATGCTATAGTTGAGAAATTGCAAATAATTAATATTATATGACATTTAGAAAAATAATTAACTTAACTTAACTTAACATAATTATACTGGTTAAGGAGGTCACAAAGACCTGTAACACTTTTACAGTATTTGCTGTAATTTCATACCTCTAAACATAGAGACCAGACCGTAAAGGGGAAAAAAAGATACAAACCTTGACAAGTTGGTACGCTTCAAAAGAAGAACATTAGAAAAAAACTAAACACTCACCAACAAACCATACACACACATAACCAGCTCAAGTATAAACTTACACATGTTCACATACATGTACGTGCATACACACCAACACACACATTTGCACATATACACATACAAAAATACATACAAACACTCAAATACTTACATACATATACATACATACAAATATCCAAACATACCCCACATCCATATATAAATATTCCATACAATTTGGCATGATATAATATAATATATCATGCCAAATTTTATGGAATAAATATATATGAAGAATATAAATGTATATTAACTTTCTGATAAGTCAAGGCTAATTTTAAAGCTTAAAAGTTTTATTTCTTGAAATAAAACTAAAGTTTAAAAAAATCTGTTTACCAATTCATTAAAGCAGCAAAAGTTGCTAAGCAACTCAGGAATGGGAACATTTGCGTTCTTGTTCCAACTCTTCACATACGATGGAAAGGGTCTCTTCGATAAAATGCACTATATACTGTATTAAGGTAATTTACTTTGGTATTAATTTATATTTTGAAGTTCTCTGAGATATTAATTACATTTAAACGTAATATTGACGTATTCAATAATAAATAATGAATTGTTATCGAAATAAACATATTCTCATTAAGATTATTGCCATTATATAGCGTCACTAGCTAATGCCCCTAAATTGTTGCATTTAAATACTTATAGAGACAAAAGACTTGTATATTAAAATTTATTTAATTAATATGTAAATTTAAGGGCTAAAGTATGTTATAATGGATTTTTAATTTGGCTATAATAAGGAACTAAAGGTAACACTCACACATTGATAAAAATTTGGAGATTTAATGTATTGTATTTAGTAACAAAGTTTAGGATATTTTATTCACCTTACTATTTCGCAAACTATTATCACAATTCAAATATATCTAATAATTTATCGGTACAAAAGATGTATTTTCATTAATTTAAGCGAAATACATGATAGAAATTACGCATTTATAATAAACTAGCCACTATATAGTCCTCAGTGCTCCGTACGTTCTTGGTCCTATATATAGCCTACTCTTCAATCTATACACTACTCCACTAAGCTCATTGATCCTTCGCATTCATTAGATACTTTTCGCTGTCGACACTCAGCTGTACAACTGCTTTATCCCCCACTCCTATCCTGATGCGAAGGATTGCCTACATCAATCATTTCAATTGATATTGTGATATGTTTTGTGTCGTGAACTGGGTACGAATATATGAATATCTAGGGTATGATGGTTTTGAACAAGTATTTAACAATGTCTCTCGTGCATTCGATATGCAGTGAGCTTTGCCACGTTCTTGAATGAAATATTCACGAAGAGAGAATTCAAATGAAGTCGAACCTCATAATTGACTTTCAGGGGCTGCAATGATATATTACTCAAATTTAATATTACGTCCGTCCTACACGCCTGTAACATTGTAAGTGTCTGGACTCTCGAGCATATGCTTTTAATTGCTGGCCTAGTGGTCAACGGTCATTCAGCCAACTACACTGTGAAGTTTATATGTCGATCTCGAATTCTATTCAAGGGAAACGGTTACGCTAAATTGCCACAATATCATCCTAGATGTCTCTCAATTTTTTGCACTCAATCCATCCAAGACGGATTTCGTGCTGTTTGGAACAAATCAACAACTTTCAAAACTGAACGAAGTGTCCCTTGCTCTCTCTTCTGATGTTACAGTTACACCAGTTTCTTCTGTGAAGAATCTTGGTGTTGTCCTTGACCACCACCTTACATTCCATGAACATATCACCAAAACATCACAGGCATTTTCTTCCATATTCTCAATCCTTGTCATCATGGACAACTGGAGCACTCTAATCGTACTATTGCTGTTGTTGCTATACAACGTTCTTTATCCAGTGAAATCTATGGCCTCTCTCTCTATTGCATTGTGGTATGCAGCAGTTTGTGTAAAAGATCGAACTAAGCAAAAATTATATTATTGCTACCAAATTAAAAAATTACACATCTCCAATGCTTCACTAGTAATTATTAATGCAGGAAGACCGGCTGCTGATCAGAAGTCTATACCGAGTGCTGTGTAGACTCAAAACAAACTCCCGCGATGATGTAAATAGTTCTGTCCATTTTCGCAATTGACGATCTAGCCGCAATTCAGGAAGATTCTTCTCAGAAGGTCAACAAAACATCTGCAATCGTTCTAAATGGCTTCACATTCTATTTCACGAACAACTTTGGGTCGAGGTAAGCTACATACATCTCTACAAACAAGAGGCTATTTAAGATTATTGTGAAACAATCATCCATGAAAATCTCTAAAACTTATTACATGTTGTATGTGTTAATTGTTCAATGATTAAATATTAATATCCGTCTGATCAAGGCAGCGAGCATGCATACCAAGTTAATTGTACGGAATATGCTTCCAGTGACGTATGCTAAATAAAATGAATAGGGGCCCATACATTTGCATATTATCTTGATTTTACCTTCTTTCTGCTAAAGTGGAACCTAAGATGTAATATCAACGAGTAGCCACTTTAATATATATATATATTCACAAGGTATATGCTATACAAAAAATGAATAAGACATAATCTTTTATGACAAGATTAACTTGTTAGTCTACGGAGCGTTCATTGCTGTTGCGAGAGAATTAAGATAGCGAGATATTGAGAGAGATACATATTAAGCGAGAGAGAGAGAGAGAGAGAGAGAGAGATAGATAGATAGATAGAGAGAGAAAGAGAGAGAGAGAAAGAGAGAGAGATAGATAGATAGATAGATAGAGAGAGAGAGAGAGAGAAAGAGAGAGGCTTACATGATCTTCAGACTTGTCAGATGTTAAAGGATGATATCTTTATAATGTATCTTTCCATTGCATAGTATGTCATATAGCATATCATATTATGTGATTTTTCAATTTCAAAGCTACTTGATTTATTCTTGTTAAGTTTCTTAAAATTCTGAATATTACCAACGTAGGCCTAATTGAAATTTCAGCTATATATGCCTGAATTAACTTTGTAACGGTATCTCGAGTGTGTCGAATCGTCTTGAATAGATGCATCGAGTCTCTAAATAGTGAACTGAAACTAGGCCTGCACGTAGGCCCCTATATCTTACCCAAGTTGCAGTTTCATTCTCTGCAGTAATTGCTTTCGTTGTTTATTTGATTAGATTTTGTAGTAAATAGAATAATAATAGTAATTAATAGTAGTAATTAGATTTTGTAGTAAATGTTGCTTTGAATTCGTATTCGATTATTTTAGTAAATTCAATATCTCAAGCATATTGAAGCAAGTGCCCATTTCAGAGTTAATGTAAATCACCCAGCGCGATTCATTCAATACGGCATGACTGCAATGTGGACTGGCTTTTGAATCCTGAGATTCATGCTTTCCCTATTCAAACTTCCTTTGCTTTAATTCCCTTTACTTTGGACTGATTTTCTGGATTTTGGAATTTGCACAGTTTTTGGACCTTTCATATTGCTCGCCGGCTTGATTTTTAGGTCCATGCTCAATAGTGCTCGATGTTGTCATTGATGACTGTATCACTCTAATTGTTGTTATTATTATTATTACTATTATTATTATTATTATTATTATTATTATTATTATTCGCAAAACATCCTCTCCGATTAAAATGATCAAACTGTTTCAAACACATACTGAGGTGCTCAACCTTTCAAATTATCATTACCTTCAAGTTTTATAATTCCACCCTTTTATATTAACTTATCTTTTTATTTATCTTTCCTAACTTTTTAAATCAAAGCTTGTTTAATCCTCTTATTTTTATCTTGTCTGCAGATCTTATATTTTTGTTAACCTATTTTTGTCGTGTTGTTTTATCTTTTATCGTATATTTTTCATCTCTTTGTGATGTTATATTTTCAAGACCTCATTCTATCAGTTCTTGTAGTTTTATTATCCTTAACTTTCTATTCTTGTGGTCAAACTGACTGATTAACATTTCAACTTAGTAATAGCCGTTCATACTAGAATTAACTATTCCTGCTCTTAAATAAATTGTGTAGCTTAATATTTGAGAAATATTCTTTGGCACATCAGCTGACATTTGCCCGATAGCACTTGATGTTGTCTTGTCATCCCTCGAAACCGATGACAGTATTACTCTGTGATGTTTTGTGTTGTTTTCAATTTTAGAGATAGCAACTATTATGTCATTTGATACATTTGCTTCCTATTTGAATAACGAGAAATGCTCTGGAATTGAAATCTACACAGCTGATCTTCAGTAAGATGCCTAACAGATAAGTTAGTCTGGTTGGCTCAATGGAAGTGTTAGGTCTGTAGGTCAAACTGCAGCAAGCTCATCTACGCCAGCCATCTGCGGGTTAATGGTTACCAGCATGATATCGATCTTCACACTCACTATACTAAACTTCCTTTTAGCGCCTTTTACGACACGTGCAGTCCCTGGTTGGTCTATCTTTCAACAGCCCGGACACAGCACTGTTGAATCAATCCATAAGTAATTAATTGGTACAGTTTCTGTTTCTTTTTTTCATTTGTAGATTTGCATGTATTTAAAAAAAACTGTCTTTTAGCGTGCTGTATATCCCTATTCAGGGTCGACACGGAGGGATCTAGATAGTAAGTGAACATTAAGGTCGGCAATCCATCGGCCTGACACCACCAAGTGTTAATTCGCCCCTCGGAAGAGAAAATCCCACGTCGCAGCGTATTCTCGAACCCGCGACTTCTCATTCAAGAGTTGAGCTCTTTACCACTGCTCCACGAGGCGTTCAAACTCATTACACTAACTTAAAGAAAACATTCTGAAGACAAGATGATAATTAGATATATATGTTTATTATAAGTTCATTTTCTGCCGCAACTAGTCAAGTTCAATGTACATTTCATTACAATTTCAACTACTATTCGTTCATATCAGCGACTCTAATCTGCAGTATATACTAGAAATTTAATTTCACATTGTTCTTCGCAAAATGAGACTAAGTTATATCAAACGTTGCATTATTTAAATTTCTTCTAAGTTAACGGCAGAAAGTTCATTGCGCTACGCTGCTTCAGGCTTGTTCGACCTTCACTGGTGTAGCAAGCTTCTCGGCTGCAATATAACAATAGCAATGCGGGTTGTAAAAAATACAGCATAGAAATATTTATATGTAATTTAATTTCTAACATATAGGATTGGGCGACAGAGTTGGAGACATATTTAAAGCTCAAGTCTTGATTTAAGACCAGTTTATTTAGCCTATTCATAGCATTGAAAGATTATTCCTATAGAATTTGGAAAATATATATTTTTCTTTCAGTTTTATATCTTTTGGATTGGGCGACAGGTATATTTTAGAAGTCTGATTTAATAAGCTAAAAAAGCAAATATTAACGTCAGTTTCCTCACTCGAAAGAGATATCAGTGACGGAAGAGTCCAGGATTTTGAACCCCGCGCATACCGATCCGCGATCGAATGAATATCTTACTGAAATCGCCACTGTCTCCAGCCTATGGCGATGTCGGTCAATTTAACGATTTAATGTCAATTTAACGATTTTGATTTTGTCCTTAAGAAACTTGCACCAATATATTTTTATAACTTCAATAAGACTTTTAAAATTTTAAATCATTACATCAATACTTAGTGTAATTGTTGTGAAATCCTAGTTATATCTATCCAGTTATTTGAACTTATTTTAAATAATTTATTAATTAGTTGAAAGACATCATCAATTACCTTTAATGTAAGCGATCAGTTCTTGCAGGTCGTTCTTGGTGATGATTTCGATATCATCTGTAATAAAACAATAGAATGAATTAACACATTTATTTATTAATTTACGTTAATTAATAAGTATAAAGTGTAGAGAATTGTACGATCCATTAAATATTAACTGGTATCCCAATGCATGCCTCCTTAGAACACCATCAATAGAAAATCTGTATTTTAGCTCGATTGTGCATATGCACTATGTTTCTTAAAATACGCCTCGATAACTAAAGATAGTTGTCTTCAATTAACTAGTACGTATTATTAAAGTGGCTTGTAATATAAACTTTCTTTTTGTCTTTCTCTCTCTTTCTCTCTCCCTACCAATACTATCAGATTTTTCTCTCTCTCTCTCCCTACTAATACTATCATATTTCCCTCTCTCTCTCTCTCCCTCCGAATACCACCAATTGAACGACATCTAAAACGTACTCTGAATGCAGGCGTAGACTTTGAGTTTGGCGTCGAAAGGCTTCTTAGGATCGACTGGCTTGACGAGAGTGACCTCGACGTCGTAAACCATTCTTCCTGGCTTCTGGCTGACTGGATCGAGAAAAACTACACCCGTCTTGTCTACCTTGACTGGTTTACCTGAAATAGATTTGAAATTCGTTTATATTTATATTTACTAGTTTATTTACTGATCATCATCATCATTTCCTTGAATTCTGAGTTTATTAATTACTTTTTATTTACACGCATTATAGTGAAATGACCAGCTATGCTGGTGTCTATCACTTTTAATAGCACATTTTTAAACCTTAGACGTCTTAGTCCATTTTCCGAGTTATCAGTCATGTGAATGTCCGAGATTTTACTTTCAGCTTAGCGCGGCCGAGAATCGAACCCACGAGAGTTCAATTCACTTCAGGAGCTGTCATTTAAAATTTCAAGACGTTACCTGATGCTTATAACCACTGCGCTGTTATGACAGTCTAATTTATTACGAATACACATTTTTACATTTATTTTTTGATATCTTTAGCGAGTTATATATCTACTAATTAATTACCAGTTTATTTCGGGTAAATAGCTCAACATCGAAATTCACAAATGGAAAGAACTCTTTAAATCAAACTGAATTACATATATAACAAACTCATCGACCTTCTAGACCTTGAGAGAAACAGACTTCCATAAGTTCCATACCTTCGTTGTAATCCTGGAATCCCTGGGGGTCAATCTTGTCAGTGGTCTCGATCTTGCGGTCCTTACGTGGGCGGATGGTCCTGAATCTGACGAGGACGTCCTCAACGTTGCCGAGAACCTTGATCTTGCGCAGAAGACCGGGCTTTCTGTTGTCTGGGGAGGCGAGGTTGACGTGGATAACGGGCTTGTCTTCGGGGGTGACGGGCCAGCCCTTGCCGTCAGGGCGGATCACGGTCGGTGTGCCCTTGTCGGCAGGAGTTAGGGTGATCTGTTTGTCTGGGAGCTCATCAGGGTCGTCCATTACATCAACGCAGCCGTCTGATAGCACAGGATAAATAGAGGGTGCTTTATTGTTATTTATTTAGCATGAAGTATTTCATTAATTATATTTGAAAATAATGGAAAAGTACTTTTATTCTATCAAATAGAGTAAAGTCTACAGATGTCTGAAATTGCAAATACGTTTTTACCAAAACATTGAATAGCAAAATTTCAATTAGATTCCCAGAGAAAAACCAATATCAGAGAATCCACAGACAGGGGATCAATTTCTGATAGAAAAATTTACTTAAAAATTCCCACATTATTCGACGATGTTTAATTCTCCTTCCGTTACTTAGCGTTTAATACTTATCTTTAATTACAATATATCGAGGCTTTAAGTAGTTTGTCGATATTATGTCCTGAATCAATACAGGTAAATTAAAATTTAAGAATAATAAACAAGTTGTGCTTACTGCTTTCTGGCAGTTTCTCTGGAACGTGGTGTGTTGGTTTAGAATCATCTGTAAAATATACAATGTGATGTAACTATTTAATCACAATTATATTTACATTATGACAAAGATGACAACTATTAAGTTAATTAAATAGTCACAGAAATTGATACTTACAGCCATTGAACTTATAATTACAGCCACTTAAATTAATAAGTACAGCTAGTGAAATAATTACAGCAAAATAATTTCAGCCATAGTAGATTGTCTACCGAATCTTAAATATGAATTGCCTAAACTTGTATAATGAGACGGCCGATTCTAAAAAAGTAAACACGCATTATAGTGAAATGATCAACTATGTTGATATCTACCACTTTTTAATACCACATATTTAAACCGTTAGGCAATTTATAGACCATTTCTGTATAGCCAGTCCAGTAAATATCCGAGATTTTACTCTCAGATCAGCGCGGCTGGGATTCGAACCAACGAGGGTTCAATTCACCTCAGGATCAGTCATTTAAAACTTCATGACGTTACCCCTACGAATGACATCGATATGGATTAAGTAAAAAGCGAAACCGATTCCTTTCCAAGAACAAGTAGTCGTTATTTGGAAACATTTAAAAATTAATCATCTGAGAAAATCATTAGGATACCTTTATGTTATCATTTCCATCTAAAATCTTATAAAGATCCATAAAATTCCATCTAAAATTTAAATCAGGCCTTTCGCAGAATACTGCTAAGACTTTTCATTAAATAACTTTTAAATTATATACCATATAGGCGTTACATACCATGGACCTGCCAGTAGGAATTGCACTAAGAGGGAGGGAATTATTTATTTCTTATTATTATTAAAACTTTAATAAGAAAAAGTATAAAATGAACACGAAAAAATGAAATTTTTCCGAGAGTGAACATTCTAATATTTAACTCATACGAATGGATCTGTAAGTCTTACCTTGGATGCAGGCACGGACTGAGACCTTCAGATCGAATGGCTTGCTGGGATCAACTGGCTCTACTGGAGTGATGCGGACCTGGTAGACAACGAGACCTGGCTTCTTTGTCACCTTGCTGATGAACTCGATTGGCTCCTCGGTTACGGTGATTGGCTCGTCCTGGTAGTTCTTAAATCCCTGTCAGAAGAGAATGAAAACGGTGTTTTTAATCTTTATTATTGATAATTAGCTTTGATAAAACTCTGATCTATTTATTTATTTAGTTAGATCACCAAAAAGGGTCATTCAACCCCGTACAGTTCACAAGCAATGCAAACAATCAAGTAAATGCAATAAGTGAGCACAATTTAAAAGTGAACCATGGTGAACTTAAAACGAAAAATAAAAAGTGGAAATTAAAGAATTGAAATAAAGAAATTCAAAATAAAGAAAATTAATGATAATAGGTATGCATCTATATATCCTGTCTAGTGTAACTTTGACACTTGAATATGTTTGACGTGTATTTCTCATTGACAACTGGATCATCATGCCGTCAAGTCAAACTGCTGATTTGGTAGGTCGGTCATTTGGTCAAAAAAGTCGATGAACGGGTTCGATGTCTTGAAGTGAATCCGTAGAGCTTATGACTTTGATGGTAAATCCACAAAAAGGGTGTTTTTAGAAGAGAAGACAATTCGCTATGGTAGTCCTTTCTGTTTCATATCGTTTATTTGTTATCTCAGATAATTCGAACAATAGGAACGTACATACAATATAGTCAGATGAACAAACAAGCAATACGAAAGTCATAATCTTTAAATGCCTTATAGAAGTGAAGACAAAACGGTGTATTTAGCTGAGAAGAGTATTGGTAGGGTTTGGCAGCAGCAACTCATTATGTTACAACTCGGTCATCAGCCGATGAAAGTAAATTGAAATCTTCCAAACCTGTGGGTCCATCTCGTCTCCGGGCTGGATCTTGCGGTCTGGACGTGGACGAATCTTCATGACCTCGACCTTCACAGTCTTGACATTTCCGGTGACCTTGATGTTCTCCAGCAGACCTGGTTTCTTGTTGTTTGGTGAGGCAAGGTTGAGCGTGATGGATGGTTTGTCGTCCTTGGTTACTGGCCAGCCCTTTCCAGATGGGAGGAGGACTTCGGGTGTTCCCTTGTCCTTTGGAGTCAGGGTGACGCGGTTAATTGGGAGTTCACCGTTTTCCATAACCTTGGTGCAGCCAACTGCATTGGCAACAATTACCAATTACTTTAAATGGATTTGCAATTTCAGGTTGCATAACAAAATTCCATAATAGATTAAATAGATATATAGCATTGTGTCGAAAGGCAGGCAGAACATTGCAGGGTGAAATCGTTAGCGATATCGAAATGTAACAATTCATTGTTATTTATGCTTGATTAGAGCAGATTGTTATATGATTAAAATATTTGTTTTAATATTTAAAAGTAGTAAACAGTATACCCTATACAGTTTAATTTAAGAAAATTCAGAAATGATGTATTTATAGAATTTATCACTGACTTCTCACTGAATTTCTCATTGAGATTTTGATTTTTCAAAATTAAAAGTGTACACAATTTGCAAATCGGCAGTTATTCAATGATATTGAATACATTTACCGTACTTCTACCGAAAATTATACAAAATAATAATTGTAACGGAGAATGTTTCGCAAGAGATTTTAAAGCAAGTTCGTTGAAAAGCTTGGCCTTTGAAAGGCTATTTCATGACTATTATAGTAAATTCTAAATTTCTTTACACCTAAAATTGGTCAAAGTGAAAAAGAGAAATCTAGAATGCTTACTCTCTGATTCCTCAGGTGTGTGTGGCTTGTGTGGAGCATCTGGGCGTCTCTCAGTCTTTGGTTTATGTGGATGGCTTGGAGAAGTGGTGTCCTTGGTTGGGTTCTTATCTGTAAACAACAATTAGAGATTATTCGAGTGATGCTATGAAATGTTCTTATCAAACAATACAATAAAGTGAACATTTAACGTTCCATTCGTCCGAACTAGTGGCATCAATCATAGTTCTATTACACAGCAATCAATTTTGCCAATTCCAAAAGGACCGGGCAAGATAGAAAAATAGTCTAAAACAACTAGGTAGGGCTAAAATATCCAGAAATGGGAACACATGAGGAGAAATGTGAAATCTTAACTGTTATGGTAGTCCCTAATTCAATCAAAAAATATATATTTCATTTTTAATATCAAACAAATAAAAATTGGTATAATTTTAGTTACTGACTATAATTAGGCCTACTATTGACAACAATACACGCCTGCATTAAATATCCTAAAGGTTTCTGTAGTATATGTGCATATTAAATGAAGACATATGATGTATTTCTTTATTCAGGCAGATACCATCAACTAAGCAACACTTGATGACACATGAATTCTTCTAAAGCTACATCATTGAAATCACTTTCGTCGAACTTGAATGAGAAAGATATTTTTTATATCTAATTAGTGATACGAGTAAAAACACAAATTACTTTTCCCAGAAAGCCTACACGCCTATCTCTCTTTCTCTCTCTCAATCTCTCTCTCTCTCCTTGGTATTCTTCCAAACAGCAGGTCCAAGGAACACATTCTTAATCACATGCTGCTTTTCACGTTATATCATGGACCTGCAGTAGGCAGTTCACTATGAGAGCGAAAATGTAGCCTATAACCTATACATATTTCGTTAAGCAAACTCAAACTTGTCAGACAAAGCGAATAAGCCTACCTTGGATGCAGGCACGGACTGAGACCTTGAGGTCGAATGGCTTGCTGGGATCAACTGGCTCAACTGGAGTGATGCGGACCTGGTATACGAGGACGCCTGGCTTCTTGCTGACCTTGCTAATGAGCTCGATTGGATCTTTGGTTACGGTGATTGGCTCGTCCTGGTAGTTCTTAAATCCCTGTCGGAAGAGAACAAAAAACGGTGTTTTAATTAAATTCTTGAATCCCTGATAGAATGGAACAAAGGAATATTTTAAGCTAGCGTTTGAGAGTTTCTGGAATTTTTTAAATTGGCTTTCTTAGTATGCATGTCAGAGGCTGTTCAAGTTTGAAGCCGGACTACCTACAAATGGGATTTCTTGAAATTAAATTAAATTGAATGGGGCTCAGTAAAGGTGATTCATAGAAACTGACGGTATGGTTAGATTTTGAACCCATGCCATATTATTTAACTTCCTAACTTCTGAACAATAAAAACTATAACAGAATTTGTCAAAAATTCTCAAAAGATAAATAGTACTATACAAAAGAAGTCAATCTAAGTAACTGAAATTCACTAAATTAGTAATTTGATACATTCAATTTGAAATGTCCAGTAGCTATTTAAAAAATATGAAATTACATATACTGGCTACTAAATTACGGATTTGCCCAACTGACCTGTGGGTCCAACTCGTCTCCGGGCTGGATCTTACGGTCTGGACGTGGACGAATCTTCATGACCTCGACCTTCACAGTCTTGACATTTCCGGTGACCTTGATGTTCTCCAGCAGACCTGGTTTCTTGTTGTTTGGTGAGGCAAGGTTGAGCGTGATGGATGGTTTGTCGTCCTTGGTTACTGGCCAGCCCTTTCCAGATGGGAGGAGGACTTCCGGTGTGCCCTTGTCCTTTGGAGTCAGGGTGATGCGGTCCAATGGGAGTTCACCGTTTTCCATAACCTTGGTACAGCCAGCTACGAAAAATAATTAGTAATGTTTTACGTACTTTCAAACTTCTAACAAATATTCACAGAATATCCAAATAATAGTTCATAAATTCCAACAGTATGGTAATGATAATATTCACTGGGTAATCTTTTCAATGATACAGTTGAGGGCAACAAATTGAATCGACTGCAAATTTACACTGTTATTAGAAGTTTTTACCAATTCGATATAGTAGCTCCCCAATCTGAAGTTCTGTCAAATGGCACTAATGTCTATTAACTGAGTAGACATTACTATGGTCATACATTATTGTAAAAGTTATATATTTCTTAGTCACAAAGAAAATCCCATTGAATTGACTTTGCATAACTAATGGTTATGTATTCGTGAGTCGCTTAAAGACATAAAATTATGTTGTCAGGAAATGATGTTCCATTATAGTATATTTGTTCAATATATGGAGGCATAATATGAATTAAACAAATTTACGTAGCTTACTTTAGTCCATCCCTAAGCTATACGGTGCCATTTCGATAAAAATAGTCAAAACAGAGTATAAAATGCTTACTGCTTTCTGGCTCCTCCTTCTTTGGCTTGGAGTTATCTGTAAAGCACAGATCATAAAGAACCTCTGTTATATATTTGAATTATTACTATAATTAGTTTCTTTAATGCAACACATTAGACGAGATTGTATCCTGCGAAACACATGTCGATAGACTTATTTGAATAGTATAGAATTATATATTTGGATAATTATATATAAGCTATATGTTTTAATATATACAGTATATATTTGCATATATGATAATATTTAAGCATATTTGAATAGTAAGAAGCTGTTGTTAATAACTTATTAATCCTACCATTATTTTCAAAGGATGAATTAGTTTTTTATTTTGTCAACCAAAGAGGTAAAGAAATTTCGAAACATAATTAGGATCATATATTGTAATTATTACTTATATTAGTAGGCCTATTATGATTTCAGGAATAAGTTAGAATCCTTCTCTTCTCCAAAGAGAGCAATCAATAGATTAGAACAAGTATTGATTTTAATAAACTATCACTAGATTATCAATAGATTAGAACAAGTATTGATTTTAATAAACTATCCCATTCAATCCTACCTTGCACGCAGCCACATGTAGAGATCTTCAGATCGAATGGCTTGCTGGGATCAACTGGCTCTACTGGAGTGATGCGGACCTGGTAGACAACGAGACCTGGCTTCTTTGTCACCTTGCTGATGAACTCGATTGGCTCCTCGGTTACGGTGATTGACTCGTCCTGGTAGTTCTTAAATCCCTGTCGGAAGAGAACAAGAAACGGTGTTTATTGATGTAAGAGTTAATTGAGTTTTAAATGTAAACTGTTGATTTTATTCGAAGGCCGCCGAACAATAATTGAGTTAGGATCTTAGCTGCACAATTATTTGCTAAACGGTTTGAGATCGGTATATTGTAATTAGTTGATTTTACTTTAGTCTTCGAATTAATGCATTTATGATATAATTATACATTTATCCTATGACTTTCAATATACAGTAGTGTACTGCCAAATGGCAAGTTGAGGGTAGATATTGCTACTCAGATTCTCCATCAATTAACAGGTTAATCACTTCATAAAAGGTTATGCTTAACCACACCTTAATTCAGCCTGGAGCTTGCGGATAATAGGACTTATGATGTGGTTTCCTGTTTCATTCCAACACGTTCAGTTTACGTTTGATATATTCTTCAGTGACCCAGACAAAACACTGGAAATCATGTGAATTTAATTCTTATATAATTTTATTGTAAAATATTAGTTAAATTGTAATTTGTTAGGATGTGTTTATTAACTGAGAGGACATACGGTAATTAAACCCATTCTTACATATCCTAGATATTTTTCGATTTGTATCCCTAAGCTGTTAACTTTTATTTATTCCTAAATCAGAACCTAACTAATGCACCATAAGGTAGCCCTATCTCACCTGTGGGTCCATCTCGTCTCCGGGCTGGATCTTACGACCTGGACGTGGACGAATCTTCATGACCTCGACCTTGACAGTCTTTACATTTCCGGTGACCTTGATGTTCTCCAGCAGACCTGGTTTCTTGTTGTCTGGTGAGGCGAAGTTAATTGTGACGGATGGTTTGTCGTCCTTGGTTACTGGCCAGCCTTTTCCAGATGGGAGGATAACTTCTGGCGTGCCCTTGTCCTTTGGTGTCAGAGTGACGCGGTTAATTGGTATTTCACCGTTTTCCAAAGCCTTGGTGCAACCAACTGCAATGAGAAAAGTTAGAAAATGTGTTTATGTTTACAAATCTAAATAATTTCGCCGTGATTTATCAGAATGGAAACAATTAAACATAAATTGTTTAGTGGGCCGAAATTATAAAATCCAAAGTTAATGCCAGTATCCAAGCCAGCATTAGTATCGTGCTAAATATCATGTCAATGACGGGGAGAGTACTGGTTTTGAACCCGGCTACCACTGATCCGAAGTCTAACAAGTACGTTATAAAGTGCAAATGGTATAATTTTGCAGGCAGCTCTTCGATAAATGCCCAATGTTCTTTGCCATTCTTCGACGTTTAAGTCAACCTTGTCTAAATGGTGAATGTTATTAGGGTTCAGAGAGACGGCAAGAAAAATCTACGTATATTCCAATAAGAATAAATTGTGGAATTCCAAAAGTTTGGACTTTCCCTGAGCCTACCATTAAGAGTGAATAATAAAGAACATAAATCTAGAATGCTTACTCTTTGATTCCTTGGGTGTGTGTGGCTTGTGTGGAGCATCTGGGTGGCTCTCAGTCTTTGGTTTGCGTGGATGGCTTGGAGAAGTGGCGTCCTTGGTTGGGTTCTTATCTGTAAACAATAAAAACAAATTTCTTTACATAAGTCGTTGTAGAAATCTTTGTAGAAATGTCTGATTTAATTTAACTAATATGATATTATTGGTTAAATAAAACAGTTTTGATCTGATAACGATAATCAATCAAGACTAATTTAATTTACATCAATACGAGTATATATATATATATATATATATATATATATATATATATATATATACATGTATATATATATATATAAAGAACTAGATAACGCACCCTGCACGCAGGCCTTGATCCTCAGTCTGATGTTCATTGGTTTGTCAGGGTTGATGGGCTCCAGTGGAGTGATGCGCACTCTGTAGACGACGCGTCCTGGCTTGTCGGTGATTGGATCCTTGAACACGATTGGCTTCTCCTGGACGTCCACGGGCTTTCCGTCCTTCAGGTCCTGGAAGCTGTCCGGCTTGAGCTTGTCGTTAGGCTGGATCTTGCGGTCATCGCGTGGACGGATGTCCTGGACTTCGACCTTGACTGTCTTGACGTTTCCGAGTACTGTGATCTTGTCGACCAGACCTGCGGATTAATTAAATGCGGACTAGTTGAATATCTGAAAAACTTTAATTCAGAAAGAGCTAGAAAATATTCTTGCTCTTGCCGCACAGTTAATTCACAGTACATTCACAGTCAAAATAATATTTATAATTGCTGAAAATAGTATGAAATGATTGAATCACGATCCTAGTTAAATTAAACTGCGATTTAGGAGTAGATGGTGATATGATGATGATGATAAATTAGTTGTATATCTAAGTTAGGGCTGTTATGCTATACGCTTAGGAATTAATTTAATTAAACTAATTGAATAGTTAATGTTTCTAGCGTCTGAAAGGGCACTCGGTTGGTGAAAGCCGAGGCTTGAGAATTTGAACAGGATTTGAACCCCGCACATACTGATCCGCGGTCGAGTAACTTACCGACATCGCCACTGGCTCCGGCCAAAGTGCCTTATACGTACCTTAGATCTGCCACTTGGAAAAACATTAGAGATAGAGAAACAAAATCCTTACCAGGCTTCCTCTTGTCTGGAGAGGTGAAGTCGATGGTGATGGATGGCTTGTCGTCCTGGGTTACTGGCCAGCCCTTTCCAGTTGGCACAAGCACTTCCGGTGTGCCCTTGTCCTTAGGAGTCAGGGTGATGCGATCCTCTGGGAGTTCACCGTTCTCGAGTACTGGGGTGCAGCCAACTGGTGACGAGGAATACAAAAAGAATATATAATTAGTATTGATATAAATAGCCCGTGTTGTGTCCGGGATACTGAAGGATAGACAAACCTTACTAAACAAAAACAGTGTCGGTTAATAATATTAAATTTATGGTAAAATATACAGTAAAATATATATTTTATTGTGAATAGTGTGCGGCCTTCTTTTTCCCAAACTTACGACTGCAAGTGTTGCTTGCACACATCTGTGCGTAGAAGTGCTACTACTACTAAAACTACTATTACTGCTACTACTAAAATCTCACTCTCTCTCTGCTTAATTAATTACTGCAAATTGGTAATATTTTCTCTATATCTATTTTCATTCTTTACACATCACTTACTTGGTTCATCTTGCTTGAGATCGTCCTCTGGGGTTTCCTTCTTGGGTTTCTTTGGTTCTTCTGGTTCAACCACGTCGTTGTAATCAACTGAAACATGGTACGAAATACTTAATTAGTATATTTAATTTAATTATAAAAATAAAAAATTATTGTAACATTATTTAATTGATCATCAAGCATACTTTCTGCTATTTTCACTGAAATGTGAAATGAAACAATGAAGTAATTATTAGGTCTTATTGAGCCAGTGGCGAAGTCGGTAAGACAATCGACTGCGGATTTTATGTGGGGAGTTCAAATCCTGAGCTCGCCCGTCACTCACATCGCTTGCGAGTGAGGAAACTGACGTTAACACTAGCTTTTTGTAGCTTTACTAGCACAGTAGTGCACTAGGCCTAGTAACACTAGCACACAAACAAACTAACAACACATAACTAACTAACCCTGGATGCAGGCGTAGACCTTCAGCTTCAGGTTGAACGGTTCTTCAGCCACAACTGGAGCAACTGGAGTGATTCTTACGTCGAAGGCGATCAGTCCGGACTTCTGAGTGACTGGGTTCTTCAGGACAACCTCTTCCTTCTCCACAACCACCGGCTTGCCCTCGTTGTAGCTCAGGAACCCGTCCTTAGTGGCACCTTGGATCTGGACTCCCTTGGGTGTGATGACTGGGCGATACTCGATGATTGCGGTCTTTACGTTGCCGAGCACTCCCAGCTTCTCGATGAGACCTGAGTACAACTAATACTTTATAGCAACTGATAGTAAAAATAGTAAGTTAGAGTAATTGATTTATGCTAAAGTAAAACGCGCATTATAGTGAAATGATCAACTATGTTGATATCTATCACTTTTCAATTCCACATGTTTGAAACGTTAAGAAATTTTTCTCTCTCTCTTTCTCTCTCTCTCTCTCTCTCTCTCTCTCTTTCAATTTCACTCTCTCTCTTATTATTTCTATCTCTATCTCTATCTGATCTCTTTCTCTCTCGCTCATTACTGATTAACTAAACTATTTCACTGACCTGGTTTCTTGCCGTCCTTGCTAGCGAGGTTGATGGTGACGGAGGGTTTGTCGTCCTCATCGACGAGCCAGCCCTCGCCCGAGGGCCTGAGGTCGGCGGCTGAGCCCTTGTCGCTCGGCTCCAGGGCGATGCGCTTATTGGGCAGTTCCTGGGGAGACCTCATGATCTCAGTGCACACCACTGCAATATACAGTGCAACCGTCGTTCATGACACAATATCTAGCGATTTTAATGATACGTGATTATTTTATAGGTCATGACAATATCTAGCGTCTTTAATGCTACAAGACTAGTTTGTATAGTTATTATAGATATTACAGTGAAACGATAGTCATGACAGTATCTATCTCTCTTAATGCTACGTGATTATTTTAGTAGATGCTATACGATAATGCACTTATTATACGTGGTATAGTGAAAAGATCATCCATTTAATGCTATATTCTATCAGTAATTTCAAGTAGTATATACAGTAAAATGGTATGCGACAGAGAGGAGTGGAGAAGGTCTATTCGTATAACGACCATAGTTAAACTGGAATTCAATGGAAGATGACGATGATGATGACGAAAATGATGATGATGATGAAAGTGATAATCATGATGAAGAAGAAGATGATAATGATGATGATGACGATGATAACGGTGATAATTATGATGATGATGCTGCGGCTGATGATGATGACGATTGATAATGATGACGATGATGATGATGATGATGACGGTGAAAATTATGATGAGGATGCTGCTGACGATGATGATGAATTAATTGATTGATTGACACTTACGTTCTTCAAGATCGTTTTCATCGCATGGTTCTGGTGCATCTAGAAACATACAACAAGCGAATACATTAACAAATCGAAGAGAATTTCACAAATCAATCAGGATTTAAAGTTCAGTTCCTCAAAATAGGAAGAAGAAAAGTAAACTATTATATAATTATACAGTTATTAATACACGTGTTGCGACCGGGAAATTGCAGAATAAACCATTAATTACTCGTGTCGTTAGAGTCGGCTAAGTAAGAACTGGAGCTATATGCAGCGTGAAAGCTCGAGTATATGAATTCTAATGAAGTTTTGAACTACATTAAACATTAGCGTAACATTGTGCGTAACGCCAGTGCGGGCGGAAAAACTTTCGATGCACTTCGATATACTCTCTCTCTCTCTCTCTCTTCAGTGCACTGCTTAGTGGCAAGTTCAATGTACATATTCATACTCAAAGTCTGCTTTCTCGCTCCATATAAGCACTTCTTAGATTAACAAGTTAATCACAAAGTCTAAGCCTTATCTATACCTTATGTAGCCCATGATATACTCTATTAAAATTTAATATTAAACATTAGAGTAACATTGTGCGTAGCGTCAGCTCAGGGGTCGGGCATACCTTCGATGCAGGCGTGGACCTGAAGCCTGAGCTTGAGGGGCTTGGTCTTGTCGATGGCCTCCACGACGCTGATCTGAACCTTGTAGACCGTCAGGCCGCTGTCGATACCACTGGGGCTAACCAGTCTGATCACTGTAGACTCCACGTCGATAGGCTTGCCCTTGTTGTAGTCCTGAAATACGAAATACCAATTAGTTAAATGTGAAATATCAATTAGTTAAATGTGAAATATCAATTAGTTAGATGCGAAATATTAATTATTTAAATATGAAATATTAATTAGTTAAATGCGAAATATTAATTATTTAAATATGAAATGTCAATTTGTTTTATTTTTGAAATGAGTCAATTTCCCCACTTGAAAGCGATGTCAGTGACGGTTTGTCGTTGGAATCCTTGACGGAATATTAGTATTACTATCATTATCATTATCATTATCATTATCATTATCATTATCATTATCATTATCATTATCATTATCATTATCATTATCATTATCATTATCATTATCATTATCATTATCATTATCATTATCATTATCATTATCATTATCATTATCAGTATCATTATCATTATCATTATCATTATCATTAATCATTATCATTATCATTATCATTATCATTATCATTATCATTATCATTATCATTATCATTATCATTATCATTATCATCATTATCATTATCATTATCATTATCATTATCATTATCATTATCATTATCATTATCATTATCATTATCATTATCATTATCATTATCATTATCATTATCACTATGTTGATCATCGAACTGGCTTTCGTTTAGGACCTTACTTCTCCTCAGCACCTTTCTTTTGCAGATTGGTCTGGGTGAATTGATCTGTAGTGATTTGTGCTGTTGGGGACGTCCCTGATATCATCGCTGAATGAGGAAACTGACGTTAAACCTATAATATCATCGTTTTCGATCTAACCTTCAGTTCCTCTGGAGCATCGTCCTTGGGCGTGACATCGCTGTACTTGACATCGATCGTTATCACTATCATTATTATTCTTGACATATATCATTATCATTATCACTATCATTATCATTACCATTATCAATCTAACCTTTAGTTCCTCTGGAGCATCGTCTTTGGGCCTGACATCGATGTACTTGACGGTGACGCTCTTGGCGTTGCCGAGCACTCTGATAGACTGGAGGACTCCTGGACGCTGACCGTTGTCGGTGGACAGGTCGAGGGTGATCGTGGGCTTGTCGGCGACGGACACGGTCCATCCCTTGCCGCGTGGGCTGATGTCGGTGGGCTTGGAGTCCTTGGCGGGCTGCAGGGTAATTCTCTTCTCGTTCATCTCCTTAGTGTCCTTCATGACCTCAGAGCATTTCTCTGTTGTTAATATAAATTAAAGTGTCAGATAATAATGGTGTTTCTTAGTACTACTGCGAAAATAATGGTATTTATTAAATTATTCTACAATGACGATGACAATTACTATGATGCATGAAATAGACTTAGCGGCACTTTAATATATATTAATAGATTTACGTATAATAATTTGTTTAATCGCGCAGACAGAGTTATATATTAAGTCTATCAAATGACCAAATAAGAGATGAAAATTGAATAATAAAATAATACAAATGAAAATTCTAATAGATAATACTTCTGATACAAATTTATAAAAAAAGCTTTTGATAGAATTAAAAAATAAAACTTTTAATATCTAGAGCATGATACTTTAAAATTTAAAAAATATTTGAAATTACTTTCGTACCTCCAATCACTGGTGTTTCTGGAACAGTTGGTGTAACTGTAACAAATCGTACATGTAAAAAGTTTTTATAATATTGATCTATAAGTGAATTTTTTAAATATTCATCATAATCATCATCGTCGTCGTCATGTTCCTTTAATCCAGTCTTTAAACCCAATTTAACTAATAAACTGTCGGGGTGAGAATAGACTTTCTTTTCCATTCATTTTATATCATTTTGTAGCAAATTCTGGCGCCTAGGCGTTCACCAACCGAATGTCCTTTCTGACGTTGGCTTGAATCTTAGTGCTTTGTCAAATTTTACGAAGGTGTAGTCGACGGCTGGTCTATTATTCAGCAACCCGGACACAACATGGGTAAAGATGATAATTTGACAAAGATAACTTAATATTATAATAAAAATTTGGATAAGGATAGATTAGGATTCTCAATTCAGCTATATAGGAAGGATTGGTCAAAGAATTAGTTCAATAAAATAGGTGAGAAAAAATAAGTAAACTAAAAGATAAGATATCGAAAAAAGATCATGTTCATGAGCTCATACAGGTTAAAAATATGGCTATATCTGAAATATCGAGAAATAAAAAAGCTTTTAAAATCAATGTTAACTTCAGTTTCCTCACTCGAAAGCGATGTCAGTTGCGGGCGAGCTCAGAATATGAACCTCATGCACACATACTGATCCGCGGTCGAATAAAGAATTAGGCAAAAGATCAAGCAATTAAATAAAGAAATTAATTAAAGATTAGGTTCAAGGTGGATCTTAGGAGATCGTGAAAAGATGACTCAGAAAGCTTGAGATCTAACCGGGCAGTGTAGACTTCTTCCTGCAGACTGGGCAGCACTTGTTGGCGACGTACTCTTTGACTTCTCCCTCCTCGCACTCTGCGCACTCAGTCTTGGTCTTGACGATCATGCCTGTGCCCACAGCCGTCAGCGAGCACTTGAAGTGAGAGCACAGTCCCTCATGCCATACGTCTCCGATCTGACGAATAGTCAATCAATCAATTAGCAACGGGAAACCACCTCAGAATCCATATTATTCCCAAGCTAGAGAACCCATATTATTCCCAAGCTATAGGCTACATAAGCTATGGATAAGGGATAGATTTTGTGAAGGGATTTAATTGTTGATCTAGGGAGTGTCGCATGGAACGCGAAAGCAGACTTTGAGTATGAATATGTACCTTGAACCTGCCACTTGGCAGTGCACTGAAGAGAGAGAGAGAGAGAGAGAGAGAGAGAGAGAGAAAGAGAGATAGAGAGGGAGAGAATCAATTAGTAACCTGACGGCAGTTTTAATTTTTTCATCAACATTCGATTTGCGAAATTGGCAATCAATACATAAACCAGCGACAATCAATCAGCATCAATCAATCAACCACAACCAGTCAACTAATACAGCAGACTCCTTAAAACATCAGCGACATGATTCAAGTACTAGCAAGGGATTAAAAAATATAGATTTACAGTATTGACAGTAAAATAATAATAACGCACGAATGAACTAGTGGACAACTAATATCAAAGCTACTATTGATGATTTAACGATCAAATATAAAAAATATATTAATCAATTAATTATAAATAAATCAAATAAATTGCTTAAATCAATCAGTTATTGCACAGTCCTATTCTAGAGCGACTTTATCAGAGAAACCACATAATGTTCAATCAAAAGATTGCTTAATCCATCTCATCATTTCACGTCATTTTGAGGCACTGAGCAATTAAAAAATGTTTCTATAAAATATTAATAAAATGTTTCTATAAAATATTAATACAGGTTTAACCTTCCTTAATGTAGTTACAGAAATAGCCAACGACTAACGATCACGTGAATTGATATATTAACATGGGTCGATCAAGGATAGACATCATCATGGGCGATTATTTCACTGTACCACATGCAATTAAATGAAAAATTAATTGACAATTGGCACAGTGAAATAATCGAGAAAATTTCAAATACCAAAATTTAAACTTGTCGATTAAAAAAATTTTCTCCTTCTCTCACAATATGCCCATACCATTCACTTTCTTTCACTTCCCTCTTTAATAATGGTATTAACAATAACTTAATAATGCTAATAAATTTAATAATAATACTAAATTTAATAACACTACTAAATACCTTCTTCTCTTCATCATTGTGCAGACAGTGTGGTTCCTCGGACACACAGCGGCAGCAGACTCCATCTCTGAGGTCCTTGTTGAGAAGCTTCTTACCCTCCTTCTTACAGTCCTCGGCAGTGATTCTACAGATCTCAGAGCACTTCTCCTGACCGTTCACGCAGTGGCACTTGCTGCACTCTCCGAAGTCCCAGCTCTGGCCGTCAGTGTAGGTAGTGTTGCCGTTGCGGCAGGTGCATTGGGTCTTGGCAACGCACTTGATGCCGTTCCAGAGGGTATCGAC
Source organism: Enchytraeus crypticus (assembly GCA_905160935.1). Lineage (NCBI taxonomy): Eukaryota > Metazoa > Annelida > Clitellata > Enchytraeida > Enchytraeidae > Enchytraeus > Enchytraeus crypticus. The sequence continues at coordinate 332,697 of CAJHZI010000534.1, read as the reverse complement.
GGGGCAGGCGCAGCCGGGCTCGCAAGTCGTCTGATCGCACTTGTGTTTGTCGTCCTGGCAGGTACGCTCGCAGGGGCAGAGCTGGAAGACTCGGCCGGATGAGCAGGTGACTGTGGTGAAATGGGATATTAGATAGAATTAGTTCGACACATTATCAATTAGTAAATAGAATTAGTTCACCATATTATCAGTTAGACAAGTTTAGTTCATTCAGATAAATCTCTTTCATTCAATTAAATCTCTTTCATTCAATTAAATCTCTTTCATTCAATTAAATCTCTTTTATTCAATTAAATCTCTTTCATTCAGATAAATCTCTTTCATTCAGATAAATCTCTTTAATTAAGATAGATCTCTTTAATTAAGATAAATCTCTTTCATTCAGATAAATCTCTTTAATTAAGATAGATCTCATTCATTCAGATAAATATCTTTCATTTCATTAAATCTCTTTCATTCAGATAAATCTCTTTTATTCAGATAATCTCTTTTATTCAGATAATCTCTTTTATTCAGATAAATCTCTTTTATTCAGATAAATCTCCTTTATTCAGATAAATCTCTTTCATTCAGATAAATCTCTTTTATTCAGGTAAATCTCTTTTATTCAGATAAATCTCATTCAGATAAATCTCTTATTCAAATGGATCTCTACACTCACCGTCTGGTTTGCATTCCTTATCGACGACCTTCTTCATGCCCTCCTGTGTACAGATCATGTGTGTGCAGAGAACACCTGGTACAGGCACCTTCTCGTTGGTCTACAGGTCACAGAGATAAATAGAAATAAATAATAAAGCAGCCAAATAACTAAACAGCCAAAGTTTTACTGACAGCTAAAATAGCGAGAACAACAATATGGTTATGTGATTGACTATAAACTATTAACTATATGATTAACTATAGACTATCAACTATTAACTATATTATTATATGATTAACTGTAAATTATTAACTATAAACTATATGATTAACTATTGTCTGTTATGGGAAAAGACTAAGGCATCAATGAAAGCTAGAGAAATAAAGTAATCTATAAACTGTAGAGTTCGTTGAGAAAGAGAATGCTGATGATGAACAGCTAAAAGAGAGAAATATATTTTATAGATTTTATTTCCATTGCTAATTTTAATAAAGCGAATATTCCTATATGCATGTATCTACAATTATGTTATCATAATACCCCAAGCCAATAAGACGTTAGTTGAACAGCTAGCTTGATCGAAAAGGTACTTGCCTTGTAGAATTTGCCCTTGTAGTAGCACGGGCAGTCGATCTCCTTGATGCACTTGCCGTTCTGCATGACGGTGCCTGAGGGACATTGACAACCGCGGTGACACTCTGAGCTGCCGGGAGCGGCGCACTTGGTGGTCTCGGCCAGACTGTCACAGGTCCTGTGGCACAGGCACTCAGAGCCCTCCAGTGGACTGGTGCAGACTGAGGAACAAGAAGAATAAATAATACTAATAATAAAGGTCTTAACAATTATATACTATAAAAATAACGATTAAGAATGATTGAATGGGAAGTAAAAGTAACGATTAAGAGTGATAGAATGGGAATTAATTAGCACAATGATGACGATTAGAGAGATATATATATGTTTATTACAGCATCTACACCAAATCACAGACAAATACAAATAGAAACAAACATTAAGAATGTTACGCTTAAGAATGTTTGAAAGGAAAATAATTAACATACGGATAACAAAAATAGGATTCATTGAATTGAATAGAAAGCAGCCATAAAAATAACAATTAAATATGATTTATTTGAAAATGGCAATCACAAAGCAAAATTAAGATTAATTAAATGGAAAATAACAATGCTAAATAGCATCGATTCGTTGAAATATAACAGTGATAAATAACAATTAAGATTGTTGCTTACAATACAATACTATGGATATTTTATATCTGACGCTATAATAAACTAATTGTAGCGAGCGCAGAAAGGAGTTTACATTTATTTAACATTTTTATCAGGCTAAAATAAATAAAATTACAGTAGAAATATAAGATTACAAGATAATTTATTATTATATAAATCTTTAATACCTTATTTTAAGATACTTTTCATCAATTTGAATGTTTAATACAACGTGAGTTACTGTATCGCAGTCACAGTCTCACGTAATGTTTTTTCACGTAAATGAACAAAATGTGGTGATGCTTACCAAGTGGTGTTGGGTTTGGTTTTGGTGCAGTGGTTGTAGTGCTGACTGGCAGAGAGGTTGTGGTTGAAACTGGGACTGGAGTGGTTGTTCCAGCAGATGGAGTGGTTGTTCCAGCAGATGGAGTGGTTGTTCCAGGAGCTGGTGTAGTGGTTCCAGCTTCAGGAGTGGTGGCAACTGAAAATGTAATAACATATTTTAATAATAATAATAAAAATAATACAGAGAGGAGAGAAAAGATTTGAGACAGTCTATTCGCATCCCAACTCTGGTTATACTGGGATTCATGGGAGGAGGATAATGATGAATACTAATAATAATAATAACACAAAAATAAAATATTTCATTGGGATAAGGGTAAATTGCCCTAAAGCACAACTCTTACATTATGATTTCAAAAAACTGATAGAAGTTTCACTGTTTGTTTCATCTCTGCAACGTTTGGGCTAATTTAAAAGCGTGACTTGCTGCTAGATGTAAATATCAGAAATTATTCAAATATGTGCCACAAAGTACTTTTTCAATGTCTTCCTATTTTATGATTGAAAATATGAATGCAGAAAACTGACAAAACTATGTATCACGAATTACTTTTCCAATGTCTTTCTATTTTATAGGCGACAAACAAATTTCTGAAAACTGACCAGTGCTGTAGATGCAGGCCTCGGCTGACACGATATCAACATCGGATGGCTCATCATCAGATGGGGTGACTGTGACGAGGATCTTCATCGACTCGATTGGTTTGCTGAAGGTCACGGTGATGGGCTTGGTTGGATCGGAGACCTTCTTAGTCTCGGGCTCTCCTACTGGACGGTTGTCCTTGTCCAGGGCAGTGACTGTAACGGTTTCGGCGTTTCCGGATGGCGTGGAGAGAGTTACGCCCACCCAGACTGGGGTGAGTTCGTCCTTGGTTGGGCTCTCAACGGTCATGGTGGTGCTCTTGGCGCTTGGGACTCTTTCGACCTTCAGTTTGTCCTTTGGTACGATACCCTGGTTGCCCATCTGCTGCAGGCAGACTGGTTCTGTAAATAGCAGGTTGAAAATTGTTTAATTTAGTAATACAGAGGATTTTATTATAAAGAATGAAATGTTAGTAATATATGAAATAATGATCACCCTAGTATTTCTCTCTTAATACATAAGTTCAAATCCTGGGCTGCAGTCACTGACATCGATTGAGTGAGGAAACTGACGTTAACATCGGCTTTAGTTATCATCATCATCATCATCCTCATCATCATCTTACCTAGAATCGCAGTTTAGCAGGGGTCGGAATATACGAAGCGACATCCAATCCTCTCTGTCTCACATATCACAATATGCCCATATCATCATTATCCTCCCTTGAATCCCAGTTTAACCAGGGTCGGGATACAAATAGAGTGTCTCAAATCATCTCTGGCCTACACCACACCACCAGCCAATCCCCGGTTTGAGGCTTTTCCATTCGTTTACATATTTGTAGAAATTTATGGAGCCTAGGCGCTTACCAACCGAATGCCCTCTCTGACGTTGGTATGGATTTTAGTGCTTTAGTCGCCTTAAACGACTCGTGCAGTCACCGGTTGGTCGTTTTTTCAAACAACCCGAATATAACATGGGGACCATGTCATTCCATAACAATATTTATTAAGTGAACTTAATGCCATTGCTTAGTTTACACTAAAGTATAACGCTTATCTTACTAGGCTTGGAGACGAGAGTGGTTCCTGGAGTAGCCGTGGTTGGAGCCACTGTTGTCTGACCGGCAGATGGAGAGGTTGGTGGAAGAGTGCTGGAGCCTGGAACTGGCACGGTCGTTGGTGCTGAAGTTGGAGCTGGAGTCGTGGTGGCAGCTGAAGTGGTTTCTGAAAAATAATAGCAATCAAATAACAAATAACATCAAACAATAACAACATAGTAAAATAGACAGAAGCGAATTATTTTATAGAAATGAGCTGCATTCGTTGAAGAATAGTCCGAAAAGGTACCGCGAGTTTACTATCATTATCATTATCATTATTCTTATCATTACCATTATCATTATCATATCATCATTACCAGGGTCTTACCATTATTATTATCATGACCAGTATCCATATCGTTATCATTATCATTATCATATTCATTAGCATTATTACTAACACTACTATTATTATCATTATCATCTTATCATTATCATCTTATCATTCTCATTATCATTACCATTATTGTAATAAAACAGCATTTAATCGTATACGAACCATCAGCGGCTCTGACGCAGGCTACAGCAGACACGACCTCTGCGTTGGTTGGTGCATTCACGTCCTTGGCGGTCAGCTTAATGGCGATCTGATCAGCCAGTACTGGTTCATCGAAGACGACGGTGAAAGGCTTTGTAGCATCGGTGACGGTGATGCTCTTCTCGGCCAGGGTCTTACCGTTCTTATCCGTGGCAACGGCCGTGACGGTGGCAGCGTTGGGGGCATTGAGGGTGACGCTGACCCATTCCTGAGGCTCGTCGCTTGGCTTGAGGTTCTTGAGGAGCACGATGGAGCCCTGAGGGGTGCCGATGAACTTAGCGTCAAGCTGATCCTTTGTGACGACTCCCTGGTCGTTCATGTTGGTCAGGCATGGACGTTCTGGAAAATTAAAACATTCATCATCATCATCATCTTCTGCTCTTGAATATCAGCTTAGCCGGTGTTGAGATACGAATAGACATTTTGTACAAAACTCCTCCTTTGGGGGGTGACGAACTTGAAACATGCTTAATTTAGCACACTTGCACACCGTAGCAAAATTGATGAGGCTCTCCAACGATACATGTTGCATAATGTAATGAAGCATAAAATAAAAATAGAGCGATCCGAATTAGAAAGAAAATATATATCTTTCAAAACATGTTAATTGTTTAACAGATACTTTACTCAAAATGTAGTAATGTTTACAAAAAAGTATTATGCCATTGCCATTAAAATTGACTCTATTCTAAATAAATTTTTTAAGATTTACGTAGGAACATATGAGCAATTACTTGGTGGTGTGACAGTTGTTGTTCCAGCAGTTGTTCCAGAAGTGGTGCCTGAAGTGGTGCCAGAAGTGGTGCCAGATGTGGTGCCAGATGTGGTGCCAGATGTGGTTCCACTTGTAGTGCCAGATGTTGTGCCTGATGTGGTGCCAGAAGTTGTGCCTGACGTTGGTGCAGCAGTTGTGCCTGACGTTGGGGAAGTCGTTGAATCAGTCTTTGGTGCACTTGTAGTTCCTGGTGTTGTGCCTGAAGTGGTGCCAGAAGTGGTGCCAGATGTGGTGCCAGATGTGGTGCCAGAAGTGGTGCCAGATGTGGTGCCCGATGTGGTGCCTGATGTGGTGCCTGATGTGGTGCCTGATGTTGGTGCAGCAGTTGTGCCTGACGTTGGGGCAGTCGTTGAATCAGTCTTTGGTGCACTTGTAATTCCTGGTGTTGTTCCGGCAGTGGTGCCAGATGTGGTGCCTGATGTAGTGCCTGATGTGGTGCCAGATGTTGTGCCAGATGTTGTGCCAGATGTGGTGCCGGCTGTGGTGCCAGAAGTGGTGCCTGACGTTGGAGCAGATGTGGTACCAGATGGTGTCGTTGGAGCAATTGTGGTGGTCTCTGAAAGTTAATATTATTAAACAATTTATAATTGTGAACTAGTTGAAGCTTCAAATATATACTCATGTAGCGATACGATTCGTAAATACAAATTATCTAAAGTGCTAATGTTAAGTTAGTTTCCTCAGTCGTAAGCGATACGAGTGACGGGCGAGCGAAGGATCATGCTCTACTACTTCCACTTTCTCTAGCAGGCTGAAACACATCTCTTCCTCCATAGATATGCATTATCTTGCCTGACTGATTTTTGATCATATGACCGGCATCCTTTAGGATCTCTTTTCTTTCTCTTCAGCACAAGGCTTTCATGTCATTTGGATGAATGGATTTGTAATGACATGTGATGGGGGACGTCCCTGACATCATTATTGTATGCGGAAACGGTCATTACACTTTCATTATTAATAATTATTATCATTATTACTATTATTACTATTATTACTATTATTACTATTATTACTATTATTACTATTATTACTATTATTACTATTATTACTATTATTACTATTATTACTATTATTACTATTATTACTATTATTACTATTATTACTATTATTACTATTATTACTATTATTACTATTATTACTATTATTACTATTATTACTATTATTACTATTATTACTATTATTACTATTATTACTATTATTACTATTATTTAACTTATCACCTTCAGATAACCGTTTAGCGTTATTCTAATAAAGCGGATAAATAAAAGACTACATAAGGTATTGATAAGACATAGCATTTTGTGAAATGATTAACTTGTTGATCAATGGCGTGCTCTTGATGGAGCGTGAAAGAAGACTCTGAGTATTAAGACGTATCTTGGACCTAGCACTTGACAAAAACCCAAGAGTTTTAAAACTTATGTTTAATTAGAATTATTAATTAGAATTTTTCGCGAAACACCCACCATCAGCTGGTTCTGGCAGGCAGGCCACGACTGAGACAACATCAGATGTGGTTGGCTTATCGCCCTTTGGCTTCAGCTGAACAACGAGTTGGTCGCCCTTCAGTACTTTGTCGAACTTGACCTCGATGGGTTTGCTTGGATCAGTGACGTCCTTAGTCTGTGGAGTGTCGGTGGGCTTGCCGGTCTTGTCGGCTGGAGTTACCTTGACAACCTTGACGTCACCTGGAGTGAGAGTGATGGACTCCCATTCTGGAGTGGTCTTTGACTCGGTGGGACTCTGAACGTTCAGAGTTGTGGTGCCGTCCTTGTTCACTGTTGGTGTTACCTGGAGCTGATCCTTCTTGACGACTCCATCGTTCTTCATCTTCTTCAGGCATGGAGCTCCTGGTGCAAAGAAACAAAAATAGGAACTTATCGATCTGATGATTGGGTACACTGCACGTGTCGTTAGAGGGGACTGAGCATAAACAGGGACCAGTAAAGGTAATCCACTTCAGAAGTCATATTATTCTCAAGGTGTAGGTTACTTGAAGGTGTGGATAAGCAGAGCCTTTTTTGAAAGGATTAACTGATTAATCAGAAATTTTTTCTTATAAAGAGGGATCTTTAAAGACGGCGAAAGCAGCCAGTGTGTAGGAGTATGTATCTTTGACTTATCACATGATAGAACACAAGAGAAGATGCTTGGGTGAAGCACTTGCCAATTTTTTCGACTTTTTAAAAGTAAATAGTCTCTCTCTCTCTCTCTTTCTCACTCTCTCGCTCTCTCTCTCCCTCTCTGTCTTTCTTGCGTTCTTTTGAAGTAAGTTCTTGGGAATTTTAAAATATATTCAGTAAAAGCTTAAAGCTAAGGTTAACGTCAGTTTCCTCACTCGAAAGCGATGTCAGTGACGGGCGAGCCCAGGATTTGAACCCACATCAACTGATTATATATATTTATATATCACTATTAAGTAATTAGTAGCATACTATTCAACACGTAGTATCATGTAAAATATTAAGACTTATTCAGAATTCATTAAATAATTAATTCCAAAATATAAAATAGCGCAAGGAATGTTATAATCAATTTACTTGGTTCTTCGCTCTTTGGCTTGATGGTAGAGACGGTGGTGGCAATGGTAGTTGGTGGCAGAGCGGTGGTGCTGGCTGGTGCAGCAGTTGTGGTGGTACCTGGTGCTGGAGTAGTGCTGGATCCTGAAGTTGGAGCAGCTGATGTTCCAGTGACGGTGGTTACTGCAACGGTTGTGGCTTCTGGTGTGGTGATTACCGTAGTAGCAGCAACTGGTTCTAAATAAGCAAGCGACAATATGTAAAATATTCATTTCCTGATTCAATACTCTAAAGATTCTTCAGAATAATAATAATAATAATAATAATAATAAAGGTTTAACATCCGTTTCCTCATCCAGGAATTATGTCAGGGACGTCCCCAACAGCACACATCACTACAGATCAATTCACCCAGACCAATCTGTGAGAGAAATGTGCTGAGGAGAAGTAAGGTCCTAAACGAAAGCCAGTCCGGTGATCAAAAAATTGGCAGGGTAGATTGATTATGTCTATGGTGGGAAAAGGTAAGTTTTAAGCTTGCTAGAGAATTTTGAAAGAGAAGAACAAGAGCGAAGATTAGCAGTTAAAGAGTTCCAGATTATGGAACTGGATGGGTGCTGCGTAAGAAAATGAACGTCTGCCTAATAACGTGAGAAAATTTGGAACTGAGAGAAGATTGGCATCGGTGGAGCGAAGTGCACGTGAGGGACGATAGGGAAGAAGAGACAGAGAGAGAGAGAGAGAGAGAGAGAGAGAGAGAGACAGAGAGACACAGAGTGAGAGAGAGTTAGAGAGAGAGAGAGAGACAGAGAGACAGTGCAATACAAAATGGTGTCTTACCCACTGGCTCGACGCAGCCTACGATAGACACTAGGTCGACGCCCGTTGGCTTAGTCTTATCGGCAGCCGTGATGACGACAACCAGGCGATCAGCAACAACAACCTTCGTGAACTTGATCTCGATCGGCTTAGTGGGGTCAGTGACCTTGACGGTCGTGGCATCGTCCTTGGGCTCGCTGTTCTTGCTGACTGGGGTGAAGGTCACCTCCTTGACGTTGCCCTTAGTGAAGGTGATGCTGGTCCATTGAGACGTCTCCTTGGTGTCCTTGGCTCCCTGGATGGTGAAGAGTGTGCTGTCCTTGGCATCGACCTTGGTCACCTGGAGTTTGTCCTTTGGTACAACGCCGTTGTTTGGCATCTTCTTCAGACAAGCTGGAACCTCTAAAAATAGAGGAGAGAGAGAAAGAACAAATGATAGAGAAAACCATGATCATTTATTTGTAACTGAATCAAAATATATACGTAAAGCGCATACAACAAGAGAGAAAACAAATAAAACGGCCGTCTGAAAGAGCACAATTGAGCTCTATCTAGCTGACTATCGGAAACACGGAAACATAGCAACATAAGATCGTAGAAAAATTGATGAGAATTTAAGATAACGACAGTAAGGCTTTTATTCGAAGCGTAGTTGTATTAAAGAAGATGACAATTTTGTATTACTAATTAAATGAGATTCATTTTAAGCAGCTAATTTCAAGTTATTTAAACCCAATAAATAATATTTTAGTTTAGATATTGTTACATTAGAGCATAGGAAATTCTTAATAATAATAAAAACAGTTAAATTGTTACTTCTCTGACTCCTAATCTTCTTAAAAACACTTATCTTTATGATTTTTTGAGAAAAACTGGCAGACGGGGAGTCAGAGAGAGACAGAGAGAGAGAGAGAGAGAGAGAGAGAGAGAGAGAGAGAGAGAGAGAGACAGATATATAGACAAACAAACCGGCAACAGGTACAACAGGTGTCGACGTTGTTGGTCTGGTGGTTGTTGGTGCAGCTGTTGATGGAACGGTTGTTGGGGTAACAGTTGTTACAGCAGGAGCAGTTGTTGTTGTTCCTAAAGAAAAAATATTCTATTAGAATTATCTCTAATAATTTAATTGCATTAATGCAGTTATTTTTCAAGAAATGATTTATTTGTGCCAGACATTAATTTTAAATACAAGTCTAAATAGATTATTTACTAACCAGCTGTTGTAGTTGCAGCAGCTGTTGTTGTTGGAGCAACAGATGAACCTGGAGTGGTTACACCGGCTGTGGTGCCAGCTGTGGTTCCAGGAACTGTGGTTGTTGGTGCTACTGTTGTTGTTGTTGAATCTATACAATGACACAAAATAATCATTAAAATTAGAGTTATTTTATTGGATCGAAATTTAAAAATAATATTAAATTTCGATCAGAAATTATAATTATATAATTAATATTATATTAGGAAATTCTAAAAATTAAACAGAGTTCATTTATATACTTGGTACTTTCAATTTAAGAACCAAGAAAATAAAAATTTCAATTCTATATCCTAATTGTGTATTCTTATTTACAAAATATAGAATTAACGAAAGCCTGTTAGACCTGAGAGACTTCTAAAAACTAAAGAGTAAACTAAGTTGCTTTTGATGAAGAAACCTTAAAGTGAATAGTAAATACGTAAACCCACTTTTCTTTGATTCCCATACTGGTTTTCTGGAGTTGGGAATTTGTACCCGTTTTGAAATCAAAAACCTCCTTTGCTCACAGGCTTGGATTTATCAAAATAGTAGTCGATGTTGTTATGGACGACAGTAGCACTCTAAACGTTGCTATCTAAGTTATGAATTGACGAATAAGACTAACCGTCAATCTCGGCGCAGGCCTGGATAGAGCTGACGCGAGCTGAGACAGGTTTGTCTGAGTCCTTCTTGATGACGGCGATCTGGAGCTTATCTCCCTTCACGAGAGTGGTGAACTTGACCTCGACCTTTCCAGATGGATCAACGACAGCAACTGTCTTAGTGTCGTCGGTTGGTTTACCCTTGGAATCGACAGGAGTTACTCTGACTTCCTTTGCGTTGGTTGTCTTCAGTTCGATTGATGCGAATTCAGTCTTGTCTTCAACAACCTTGGTCAGCTTGACTCCAAGTGTGATGCCATCTGGACGCAGAAGCATGGTCAGAAGAGTGTCCTTCTCGTTGAAGATGCCATCGTTCTTCATCTTCTTCATGCATGGTGCAGATGATGCTAAACATTAAAATAAATAATTGAGATTTAATATGAATTTAGATTTTTTTAAAGTGGAAATGAAGAGGAAAGCGGAAGACAGAGAAGAGTGGAGGCGTTATATACCATGAACCTGCCAGTAGGCAGTGCACAAAGAGAGAGAGAGAGTAGATTTTATGTATTTATTTAAAATCGAAAATTTTAAATAGACAAGATCCACACCAACGTCAGAAAGGGAATTCGGTTGGTGAGCGTCTAGGCTCCAGAAATTTGCTTAAAAAATTTAAAGGAATGGGAAAATTCTCAAAAAGGGGATTGACTGATGGATGATATGATGTAAGACAGAGAGGATTTGAGACAGTTTATTCGTATCCCGACCATAGTTAAACTGGGATTCAAGGGAAGACGATATTGATGATGATTTAAAGTCGAAAATGTAAGGTCGATGTTTAAAAAATATTAACAATATTAAACGCACAATAAAGCATACTCTAAAATAATAATTGATCTAAATTAAGAATTTTATAGACTTACTTAATGGTTTCCTTGTTACAGCTGTTGTAGATGGTACGCCCGTTGTGCCGATTGTTGTGCCTGAGGTGGTACCAGAAGTGGTGCCAGATGTTGTGCCAGATGTAGTGCCAGCAGTGGTGCCAGATGTAGTACCAGATGTGGTGCTAGATGTGGTGCCTGATGTTGTGCCTGGTGCAGAAGTTGTTGGCGCTACAGTAGTGGTTTCTATAATGTCACAAAAACAATTCTTAAGGCACTAGAAGTATCGCACTAGGGTTCTGTCAATTGGCAGGTCTATGGTACACGTTTCTATTCGAAGTCAGATCCATAAGGAGCACTTCTTCGAAGCACAAGTTAATCCCTTCAAAAAAGTCTATCGTGTATCCACATTTAGTGTAGCCTAGTGCTTGGGAATATTTGATTCTGATGTGGCTTTTCGTTGCCTGCCTCAGTTTTGGCGTTATGGGATCTTACTATACGCGCAATAAAGGTAAATCAATTCATCAGTGGTAGGGACAAAGTACGGGATTAGAAGTGTAGAAAAAATACTCGGCAACAGTCTTACAAAATTAACCTAATACCCTACCTAACCAATACTAGTATAATGTGTTAAAAACAATACTCGTAAAATACGTCTATCCACTTGATTTGGGGCTTAAGACATACTGCGTATACAGTATATACAGCTTTACGGGTGAAATTAAGAAACGCTGTTTGATAGACGATTTGCTACTTTTTTCAATTATGTTTATAAATATGTTATTTTCTATTGTATAGCTCACCATCGTCCTTCTTGACTGGAATGCAGGCGACGACGGAGACGACATCAGCGTCGGTCTTCTTGTCAGACTTTGGTGTCAGTTCAACGACGAGCTTGTCACCCTTCAGAGTCTTGGTGAACTTGATCTCAGTTGGTTTGCTGGAGTCAGTAACTGGAGTGATCTGTGGTGTGTCGGTTGGTTTACCGCTCTTGTCTGTTGGCGTGACCTTGACTTCCTTCAGATCTCCCTTAGTGACTGTGATCTTCTCCCACTCTGGAGTGGTCTCGGTCTGCTTGGGGCTCTGCAGAGTGATGGTGGTGCTCTTGCCGCCTGGAACTGTGGTGGAGTCGAGCTTGTCCTTTGGTACGACGCCGTTGTTCTCCATCTTCTTCAGACATGGCAAGTCACCTGAAGAATCATATGCAATCTATTATAATCCCTGCTGATTTACTTCGGTAAAATACCAAAAAGATAGTTCTTCTTCAGGCATGTCAGGTCACCTGGAAATCATAGAAAGTGTAAGAAATATATATAAATATACACATTTATAAAATAAATATTAATGTCTAAAACTCTAACAACAGCTGATATACTCAGTAATTCCGCATAGCAAGAAAATTAGTGAAAAGGGCTGAAAATGATCACCGATAGATTGGAGATATTCAAATTAATACCAGGTACTTGAGGCAAATAAGCAAGTTGAAATGAGTTGCTAAAAATAATATAGTCTAAGTTAAAAATTAGTTTAAATGTGAACAAGAATTGCAAGAAGCCAGTGAAAAAATTAAGAAAAAAGCTCGAGTTTTAAATATTTAAAGCAGTTGAGATTCGGAAGCTAATGCAATGCTTCGTTTTGAAAATATCAAGATATGCATGATTTAATAGAGAGCGTTAAAGTGAGACTTACGTGGTGCAGATACAGTGGTAGAGACGGTTGTTGGTGCAGCAGTTGTTGGTGCAGCTGTTGTTGGTGCGGTAGTTGTTGATGCAGCTGTGGTGACAGCTGTGGTAGATGGGACAGTTGTGGTGGCTGGTACAGCTGTTGTGGTGGTGGAATCTAAAAAGATAAGGAATAATTATTATCAGCGCCAAACAAAAATCGATTTTGCATTACAAATTACATCAGTCAGCAATTAATTCGCAGTCAAATAGAACATTTGTATTAAGAAAAAATTGTATAACAGCTTAGTAAGTTTCCCAGGGAAAAGTTTTAGTTAGTTTAAGTCTGCTGGATTAATCACTTATTAAAAGTAAAAAAGGCAATTAAAATACAAATAGTATTTGGAAGGGGATATAGAGAAATGTAGAAAGACAATTGGAAAGAATCAGATGGAATCTCATCCGAATTGTCTCTTCGATTTTTCCAGGAAAAATCCAAACTTTGTAAGTTGTATATACATAGATAGAATCTGCTTCTTGTCAAGACAATAGGAGAGAGAGCGTGAGAGAGAGAGGAGACGGAGAGGGAGAAAGAAAAATTGAAAGGAAAGAAAGTAAATTTGAGACAATGAAGCAACCCATACCGTCCTTCTCTACGCAGGCCTGTACTGATTGGACATCACCCTGAACTGGTTTGCTGGAATCCTTCTTGACAACGACAATCTGGAGTTCCTCTCCCTTTACGAGAGTGGTGAACTTGACCTCGACCTTTCCTGATGGATCAACAACAGCAACTGTCTTAGTGGCATCAGCTGGTTTCTTATTGGCATCGAGTGGTGTAACTCTGATTTCCTTGGCGTTGGTTGTCTTCACGACAATTGCGGCAAATTCTACCTTGTCACCGGTAACCTTGTTGATGCTGGCTGTGAGAGTGACGCCGTCCTTGTTGTCAACCTTTGTGACACGGACCTGAGTGGCTCCCTCGAAGATGCCATCGTTCTTCATCTTCTTCAGGCATGGTGCAGATGTGGTTGGGACTAAAAATAAAGATATAAGAGAATGTGATTGATATGGTAAAATATCAATATGAACAAATATCGTAAACTAGATATATTCAGGAATTTCGAGCAGTGAAATGTAATATCACTATACACAGTTTATTGAAAAGTTTCTATTTTTTGACATGGTACGACTTTGACAATTAATACCTGTTCAACATATTTCATTTGACATTACAAATTATGGGCCATTTCATGAATTGTATCAACTTCAATATCACCGATGCTTCGCAATGGTAGAATTATATATCGTGGGCTATTGTTACACTAACGATGTCCCTACTTAGCAAGATTCAATCAATCAGGGTGTCTACAAAATCACTTCAGCTTCTCTCGTCCATTCAATTGTTGGATGGGTGACAAAATATGCTGATCATGAAAAGCACGCAGTTTATTCTAGAGTGGAGAGAGCGCAACACAGTGATGAGAAGTGTATAGGTAGAAATTAACTTTTGTCAACAGAAAAATTACTACAGGATAATACCTGATGGTTTCTTTGTTACAATGGTGGTAGATGGGACAGCAGTTGTGCCAATTGTTGAGCCTGGTGTAGTGCCAGAAGTAGTGCCAGATGTTGTGCCAGCTGTAGTACCAGAAGTAGTGCTGGCTGTGGTGCCAGATGTGGTGCCTGATGTTGTGCCAGATGTGGTGCCAGTTGTTGTTCCTGGTGCAGCGGTCGTTGGTGCTGTAGTGGTGGTTTCTATATATGACAACATAAAGGATAAGCTGAACATTCTGAAAAGTAGCAGTTGCAATAGCTATTGTATGGTACTCGAGAAACGTATACCAACTATTTTCATCTTATAGTAATTTAACAATGGCGTTTATAAAGAGGCATAATGCACTCCATAGCGATATTAATGTATGCCATTTAAAATTATAAATGGCATTTATGATTATAAATTATACATTTATGCCTCTCTGACTAAATAGATGTCTATATTGGCCTAGCGTATATAGCGCGTTTAAAACGTTTCTATCAGAAGAATAGAAAAACCATGTACAGCACGTTTCGTAAAAGGCGACAAAACAGTAAAATTCAAACCAACGTCAGAAAGGGCATGCGGTTGGTGAGCGCCCAGGCCCCAGAATTTTCTACAAAATTTATTGATCTCGACACCTAGATAAACTAGGATTCAATCGAATATGAGGATGATGATGCTGCTACATATTCTTGCATATAGTTTTTAGTAGCTATGAATAATTACAGTACACTACAATGAAAGTGTTATCTTTTCCAAGAGGAACACCAGCTCACCATCGTCCTTCTTGACTGGAATGCAGGCGACGACGGAGACGACATCAGCGTCGGTCTTCTTGTCAGACTTTGGTGTCAGTTCAACGACGAGCTTGTCACCCTTCAGAGTCTTGGTGAACTTGATCTCAGTTGGTTTGCTGGAGTCAGTAACTGGAGTGATCTGTGGTGTGTCGGTTGGTTTACCGCTCTTGTCTGTTGGCGTGACCTTGACTTCCTTCAGATCTCCCTTAGTGACTGTGATCTTCTCCCCCTCTGGAGTGGTCTCGGTCTGCTTGGGGCTCTGCAGAGTGATGGTGGTGCTCTTGTCGCCTGGAACTGTGGTGGAGTCGAGCTTGTCCTTTGGTACGACGCCGTTGTTCTCCATCTTCTTCAGGCATGGCAGGTCACCTGAAAAGAATAATAATCTATTATAACCACTGCTGAAATACGTCAGTAAAATACCAAAAACGATAAACAATTGCTGTAAATAAATTAATATTTTTTATTATTAACATTTTTAATATTAAATGTAACGAAGTATCCCGAGGTTAATATAACTAAACAGTATTAGATTAAAAGTTGAAGCTTGGTATATAAGTGAACAGGACTCGAAACGAATCCGTAAAAAAATCTTTAAGAAGGCTCGTGTTTTAAAATATTACAACAATCGAATTTCTTCAGCGAATGTATCAAGTTACACCTATGCATGATTTAACATAGAGCGTGCAAGTGAAACTTACGTGGTGCAGATACTGTGGTAGAGACGGTTGTTGGTGCAGCTGTTGTTGGTGCAGCTGTTGTTGGTGCGGCAGTTGTTGATGCAGCTGTGGTGACAGCTGTGGTAGATGGGACAGTTGTGGTAGCTGGTACAGCTGTTGTGGTGGTGGAATCTAAAAATATAAGGAATCACTTTTATTGACGTTGAGGATTGGAATGGTAGCTGACAAATCACAACAGTAAGAAAATTTTCTAAACAAATATATGTATTAATAATATATACTTATGGATTTATCATTGTGAAACAAATACCAAAAGCAGTCAAAATACAGAGGTTCTAAGGATATAAAAAGGTAGCATTAAATGAAGATATTGGAAATATTAAATAACATGCTTAGGAATTCAACTATTAAGGCATTGGAATCAATTAGATGAAATCTAAGCCGAATTGCCTGTGTCGCTAGACTGTAATACACCATAGTTTTAAATAACTTTAAATACTATATTGTGGAACATAGTGGCTTGGAGAAGGTCTATTCGTATCCTGACCAATTTGAACTGAGATTAAATGGAAGATGATGATGATGATGATGATTAATTTGATCCATTATTTGTCAGAATACTAACGAGCGAGAGAGACAAGAGTCACAATTAGACATGGATCGACAGGAGAGAGAGGGAGAGAGAGACTAGAGAGAAAGAGAAAAGTTGAGACAATGAAACAATCCATACCGTCCTTCTCTACGCAGGCCTGTACTGATTTAACATCACCCAAGGCTGGCTTGGTTGAATCCTTCTTGACGACAATGATCTGGAGTTCCTCTCCCTTTACGAGAGTGGTGAACTTGACCTCGACCTTTCCAGATGGATCAACGACAGCAACTGTCTTAGTGGCATCGGTGGGTTTCTTCTTGGCATCGAGTGGTGTAACTCTGATTTCCTTGGCGTTGGTTGTCTTCACGACAATTGCGGCAAATTCTACCTTGTCACCGGTAACCTTGTTGATGCTGGCTGTGAGAGTGACGCCGTCCTTGTTGTCGACCTTTGTGACACGGACCTGAGCGGCTCCCTTGAAGATGCCGTCGTTCTTCATCTTCTTCAGGCATGGTGCAGATGTGGTTGGGACTAAAACAACAATATAGACGAATATGGTAAACGAAGTACAGTTGACGCATTCATGCATTTCAAGCAGCAATTAAAAATGCAATTTGTATTTTATACATTGCTATCTAATTTTAGACATTCACGACTGTGAGAGCCAAGTTGGAATATTGAATAACAGTATAACAGATCAGATCTAATGGTTTATTTCATGGAATTACTGAAGCAAGTGTCGGACAGGCTTCAAAATTGTAAAATAAAATAACATTTGAGATAGAAGAATAAATATGTGATGGCTCAATAGACTCCGTCGAACAACTCTTTATATCTCGAGAAGAAATAACCGCTTAAAGCATGTACATTATATGCACAGATGCCCATATTTAACGCTATTCAATCTCAATCAAAGAGTCTCCTTGTCTTATTGTTTTGGCCGTTGTATGGGTGACAAGCATTACCTAAGACGCCCCTTGAAACACACGCCATTCTTTCTGAAATTGCGTGGCCACATCATGGGCAAAGATTTTTAAAGGTAGACTTTTAGCATTTCGCCAAATGTTTCATTACTATTACCTGATGGTTTCTTTGTTACAATGGTAGTAGATGGGACAGCAGTTGTGCCAACAGTTGAGCCTGGTGTAGTGCCGGAGGTGGTGCCAGATGTTGTGCCAGCGGTAGTACCAGAAGTAGTGCCAGCGGTAGTACCAGATGTAGTGCCAGATGTTGTGCCAGATGGGGTGCCAGAAGTAGTGGCAGTTGTGGTTCCAGCTGTTGTGCCAGTTGTGGTACCAGCAGTTGTTCCTGGTGCAGCTGTTGTTGGTGCTGCAGTGGTGGTTTCTATGACAACATAAATGATACGTGCAGAACACAAATGCCTACTTATTGAACAATCGAAACAATAGCAGTTGCAAAGGCTAGCAAGTATTTATTAAAAAGGTATAATAACTATTTTAATTTTAGTTAACATTATGACTTCTGAAGAGGAATAATAATTTCTTTAGCGATTAAATTTACGTCATTTACATTTTGACAGCTTAAATAATATTTCAATATAGCGAATAAATCCTGCTGTAGGGCGAATGGATTAATATGGGATATCAGAGAGAGTCCAAAAAGCTGCAGCTGAAGTTGAACTAAGCGGCAAAGGTTAGTACGCTAAACATCGTATAGTTTGGAAATAGATCAGTATGTACATCCAGAGCTCCTCCCTCCACTAGCATGCTATTCAAGCAGAACACCGACTTTAAACTTGGCGTTAGCCTCTAGCATTTAGATTTAATTGAAAGAACGATTTCAATAATTGCTTTTCATAAAAATAGCGATTTTAACAAATGCTTGTTATTGAGAAGATGTATTGCTGTCATTTGCTCAACAGATAAAACCGGGAAACTCATGAATACCCTTTGGGATTCCTTCCGCCAACAAAATTAGTGCACTATTTTATTTCTATTTAAAAACTATTAATTATTTAATACAATACAATACTTATTTTTATACAGATCTAGAATCATCGCATAACTACACGACACTAGCACTCTAAACGTTGCTATCTAAGTTATGAATTGACGAATAAGACTAACCGTCAATCTCGGCGCAGGCCTGGATAGAGCTGACGCGAGCTGAGACAGGTTTGTCTGAGTCCTTCTTGATGACGGCGATCTGGAGCTTATCTCCCTTCACGAGAGTGGTGAACTTGACCTCGACCTTTCCAGATGGATCAACGACAGCAACTGTCTTAGTGTCGTCGGTTGGTTTACCCTTGGAATCGACAGGAGTTACTCTGACTTCCTTTGCGTTGGTTGTCTTCAGTTCGATTGATGCGAATTCAGTCTTGTCTTCAACAACCTTGGTCAGCTTGACTCCAAGTGTGATGCCATCTGGACGCAGAAGCATGGTCAGAAGAGTGTCCTTCTCGTTGAAGATGCCATCGTTCTTCATCTTCTTCATGCATGGTGCAGATGATGCTAAACATTAAAATAAATAATTGAGATTTAATATGAATTTAGATTTTTTTAAAGTGGAAATGAAGAGGAAAGCGGAAGACAGAGAAGAGTGGAGGCGTTATATACCATGAACCTGCCAGTAGGCAGTGCACAAAGAGAGAGAGAGAGTAGATTTTATGTATTTATTTAAAATCGAAAATTTTAAATAGACAAGATCCACACCAACGTCAGAAAGGGAATTCGGTTGGTGAGCGTCTAGGCTCCAGAAATTTGCTTAAAAAATTTAAAGGAATGGGAAAATTCTCAAAAAGGGGATTGACTGATGGATGATATGATGTAAGACAGAGAGGATTTGAGACAGTTTATTCGTATCCCGACCATAGTTAAACTGGGATTCAAGGGAAGACGATATTGATGATGATTTAAAGTCGAAAATGTAAGGTCGATGTTTAAAAAATATTAACAATATTAAACGCACAATAAAGCATACTCTAAAATAATAATTGATCTAAATTAAGAATTTTATAGACTTACTTAATGGTTTCCTTGTTACAGCTGTTGTAGATGGTACGCCCGTTGTGCCGATTGTTGTGCCTGAGGTGGTACCAGAAGTGGTGCCAGATGTTGTGCCAGATGTAGTGCCAGCAGTGGTGCCAGATGTAGTACCAGATGTGGTGCTAGATGTGGTGCCTGATGTTGTGCCTGGTGCAGAAGTTGTTGGCGCTACAGTAGTGGTTTCTATAATGTCACAAAAACAATTCTTAAGGCACTAGAAGTATCGCACTAGGGTTCTGTCAATTGGCAGGTCTATGGTACACGTTTCTATTCGAAGTCAGATCCATAAGGAGCACTTCTTCGAAGCACAAGTTAATCCCTTCAAAAAAGTCTATCGTGTATCCACATTTAGTGTAGCCTAGTGCTTGGGAATATTTGATTCTGATGTGGCTTTTCGTTGCCTGCCTCAGTTTTGGCGTTATGGGATCTTACTATACGCGCAATAAAGGTAAATCAATTCATCAGTGGTAGGGACAAAGTACGGGATTAGAAGTGTAGAAAAAATACTCGGCAACAGTCTTACAAAATTAACCTAATACCCTACCTAACCAATACTAGTATAATGTGTTAAAAACAATACTCGTAAAATACGTCTATCCACTTGATTTGGGGCTTAAGACATACTGCGTATACAGTATATACAGCTTTACGGGTGAAATTAAGAAACGCTGTTTGATAGACGATTTGCTACTTTTTTCAATTATGTTTATAAATATGTTATTTTCTATTGTATAGCTCACCATCGTCCTTCTTGACTGGAATGCAGGCGACGACGGAGACGACATCAGCGTCGGTCTTCTTGTCAGACTTTGGTGTCAGTTCAACGACGAGCTTGTCACCCTTCAGAGTCTTGGTGAACTTGATCTCAGTTGGTTTGCTGGAGTCAGTAACTGGAGTGATCTGTGGTGTGTCGGTTGGTTTACCGCTCTTGTCTGTTGGCGTGACCTTGACTTCCTTCAGATCTCCCTTAGTGACTGTGATCTTCTCCCACTCTGGAGTGGTCTCGGTCTGCTTGGGGCTCTGCAGAGTGATGGTGGTGCTCTTGCCGCCTGGAACTGTGGTGGAGTCGAGCTTGTCCTTTGGTACGACGCCGTTGTTCTCCATCTTCTTCAGACATGGCAGATCACCTGAAACAGGAGGTTAGTCTTAATATCCAGTGCTTAAAATTTCATCCAGAGCAATTACATCCAGAGCTTAAAAGTTAAAGTTAAGAAATCATGCACTGTCAGACAAATAATAGAAATATCTTAATAGGCACACATGGATTCGACAAAGTGTCCATTGAAGGTTAATAATTTCGCAATATTAGATTACAAATTGGTTCGTATGTGCTCAAGACTCGAAGCGAATCTGTGTAAAAACTGTAAACCTTCGAGTTCTAAATATTTAAATGAAACGGAATCTGTCAGACCATTTAGAATGCGTTATTTACTTAGTCAAAGCTAATTCATAATACAGATTATGACATTCCTGCAACACTTACGTGGAGCAGATACAGTGGTAGAGACGGTTGTTGGTGCAGCTGTTGTTGGTGCGGCAGTTGTTGGTGTGGAAGTAGTTGATGCAGATGTGGTGACAGCTGTGGTAGATGGGATAGTTGTGGTAGCTGGTACAGCTGTTGTGGTGGTGGAATCTAAAAGTATAGAAGTACACATCATTATCCCATCAAAGATTGGATTGTTCATGACTACAAAATAGTCATGGATGAAGTCAATCAAAGTTCTATATTCAGAAATTGAAAAATTGACGTTTCTTAGAAAATACCCCGAATTACATCCATAAGTGATATGGACTAAGTATTTAAACTAGTGCTAAAGATCGATTAAATAGAGAGAAAATAGAGAGATGGAGTGAAATTGCGGCAAATGTAAAATGCATGAAATAAGTGAATGAAAACCCAGCCTACAAATTCAGCTACCAAGGTATGATATATAAATCAGATGAAACTCAAACATTCAGAAATTAATATGTAGATGTATGCTTATAGATATTTTAAATAAATATTAAAATTCAATCAATAATGCTTACATTTTTAGGCTTTAGATACATACATATTGTTAGAACATCAATTAAACAATTCTTACCGTCTTTCTCTACGCAGGCCTGTACTGATTGTACATCACCCTGGACAGGTTTGCTGGAATCCTTCTTGACGACAACGATCTGGAGTTCCTCTCCCTTTACGAGAGTGGTGAACTTGACCTCGACCTTTCCAGATGGATCAACGACAGCAACTGTCTTAGTGGCATCGGTGGGTTTCTTCTTGGCATCGAGTGGTGTAACTCTGATTTCCTTAGCGTTGGTTGTCTTCACGACAATTGCGGCAAATTCTACCTTGTCACCGGTAACCTTGTTGATGCTGGCTGTGAGAGTGACGCCGTCCTTGTTGTCGACCTTAGTGACACGGACCTGAGTGGCTCCCTCGAAGATGCCATCGTTCTTCATCTTCTTCAGGCATGGTGCAGATGTGGTTGGAACTTAAAATATAAATTTAGAAAAGTTCAATGGAACATTTTATATAAACATATAACTCAAGAATGTCTAAATTTAGAACTCCATAATTAATAGGATGTTTAAGTCTCATTTTTAAATGTGCGATTCTTAAGAATCTATATGAATTGAAAGTATTTGTCTTTATGCATCTAAATTGTAAAGAAAATCGATTTCAGAATACGTGATAACGTAATACCAGCGTAAAAATATTTTTATTAAAAATGTTATGGTTAACATCAGTTTCCTCACTTGAAAGCTATGTCAGTGACGGGCGAGCCCAGGATTGAACCCCGCACATACTGATTCTTGGTCGAATATCTTAATGACATAATCAAATTAATTACAAATTAATTCGCCTGCTAAATGCATGTATCTTACCATCAGCTGCTGCTTTTTACAACTTTAAAATATTACCTGATGGTCTCTTTGTTACAATGGTGGTAGATGGGACCGCAGTTGTGCCAACAGTTGAGCCTGGTGTAGTGCCGGAAGTAGTGCCAGATGTTGTTCCGGCTGTAGTGCCAGATGTGGTTCCAGTTGTTGTGCCGGTTGTGGAGCCAGCAGTGGTGCCAGCGGTTGTTCCTGGTGCAGCGGTTGTTGGTGCAGTAGTGGTGGTTTCTATGTTTGAATCAGTGACAAAAGCAGAATATATTAGGCAAGTCAATAAGGAACAATTTCAGTTGCTACAGCTATTGCATAATATTTGAAGCAAGCGATTTTAAAATATAAGTAACATTTATAAACAAGGGTGACAGTGACACTTATAACTATCTTAGAGATAGATTCCTTTAGAATCCATCTGGATAAACAATGTATGACCAGGGCGGAAATAAATTTTAGGTCATGAAGAGAAAAACGAATGAACAATATATCTATAGCGAATATCTTCAGAAATAGTACAGAAATCGTAAAGCATAAAATGAACCAACTGTCTATCAATTTCTTTCTGAATGTCGGCAACATGGGGCTGATTGGATCTATATGTCCATCGACAGAAATAACGAAGTGTATGTAAACATATTAAACTCATAAATCGAAACGATCTAGAGCAGCTCAATCTGAGAGGATTGGCATTTTGTTTTATTCATATATTACTAAATTTAATATTTCTACAAAATGTAAATCAATAACGACACTCTTTTATTAAATTAGCGATTCTATTAGAGAGAAGCTGTAGTTACCATCGTCCTTCTTGACTGGAATGCAGGCGACGACGGAGACGACATCAGCGTCGGTCTTCTTGTCAGACTTTGGTGTCAGTTCAACGACGAGCTTGTCACCCTTCAGAGTCTTGGTGAACTTGATCTCAGTTGGTTTGCTGGAGTCAGTAACTGGAGTGATCTGTGGTGTGTCGCTTGGTTTACCGCTCTTGTCTGTTGGCGTGACCTTGACTTCCTTCAGATCTCCCTTAGTGACTGTGATCTTCTCCCACTCTGGAGTGGTCTCGGTCTGCTTGGGGCTCTGCAGAGTGATGGTGGTGCTCTTGTCGCCTGGAACTGTGGTGGAGTCGAGCTTGTCCTTTGGTACGACACCGTTGTTCTCCATCTTCTCCAAACATGGCAGTTCTGAAATACAAGAAATTTATTAAGGACTTAGCTAATAAAATAACGCGTTCTTGATGTTGAATCATCATAGATTTCTGTTTGATATCATTTTGTGGACACTAGAGTAGTCTCTCTTGGGTTTTCTCCCTCCACTGATCTCGATCCATCACAGAGTCATACACATCACATTTTGCAAAGTTTCAATCGATATCTGATATATTAAGTCTTTGTTAAACTGGTTAATACAGTTATGTTTATTTACCATACCTATATTTAAATTGCTGATTAGTAGTCTTCGTATGTAAGCGCTTTCTATTGGATGTTGAATAAATACAAACAATATCAAATTAGTGTCCCTACTGTCAAATCAAGTCCCTACTGTAATTCTAATACTTGCGAATATTATTCATAATCTTTGTCTCTATTAGGTGTAATTTAATTGTGGTTGAAGCATATTACAAGTTTCTTATATTTCTTACTTGATAGGACGGTAGTCGGAGCAGCTGTGGTTGGTGTTGTGACAGCAACAGTGGTAGAGGCAGCTGGCGTTGTAGCAGCTGGTGTTGTTACAGCAACTGTTGTTGCTGATGTGGTTGTAGCTGTGGTGGTAGTGGAGACAGCTGGTGTTGATCCTGGTGTTGTAACTGCTGGTGTTGAACCTGGTGTGGTGGCAGCTGGTGTGGTTGCTGTGGTGGTAGTGGAGACAGCTGGCGTTGATCCTGGCGTGGTGGCAGCTGGTGTTGTTGTCTCGTCTGTAATTATAATAATATTAATATCATTGAGAGAATATTACCCGTGTTGTGTCCGAGTTGCTGAGGAAGAGACTAACCGTACACTGCACGTGTCGTAAAAGGCGACAAAGCTCTAAGATCCAAACCAACGTAGAAAAGGGCATTCGGTTGGGGAGCGCCTAGGCTCCAGACATTCTACAACATTTCGTAATCTCTCACCCTATGTAAACTGGGGTTCAACGGAAGGTGTTGCATAAGCACTCTTTCCATTGCCAATAGAGAAGTACCAGAATATCAGTTGTGATTTAATGTTTAAGTGGCACAAATTACGTCAGAGATATTGTTAAGCAGATAATATTTCTTTATTTACAAATACAAAAACCTAGACAGTAATAAACAGAACTAGCCATTTTGTTTAATTAACATAACATTAACCAAAAGCCCACTACGGAACATGTTACAACCAAACTTAGCTAGCACTAAGCTGAGCAAAGAACAAAGACTGCAGAGGCACTTACCAGCCTGTGGCAGACATCCAACAACGGAGATGACGTCGGCATCAGATGGTTTGCCAGACTTGGAAATCAGAGTGACAATCAGCTTATCAGCCTCAAGTGGTTTCTGGAACTTGACCTCAGTCGGGTTGTTAGGATCCGTGACCTTCGCAGTCTGAGTGGAATCGGTTGGCTGATCCTTCTTGTCAACTGGAGTGACCTTGACCTGGTCGACGTCACCCTTGGTGACCTTAATGCTCTCCCAGATTGGTGTGATCGGACTGGGTGTAGGACTCTGAAGTACGACGGTCTTGGTCTTGTCACTGGGAATGATCTTGGCGTCGAGTTTGTCCTTTGGTACAACGCCACCGTTAGGCATCTTCTTCAGGCATGGAAGCTTGGTGTCCCCTGCAGAAGATGAAAGAAGAAGTCAAGTGTGAGTCATTGGCAGTATATAAGAATATGATTAACGTGATTACGCAAATAGGAATCTCAATAATTTAACGTACTGTTTATCGTGTCAATAGACTTATTTCATTAATCCTTTTATTGTAAATTTTTAAAAATGATGTCTAAATGATATTTTATTACATTTTACGATATGTGATAGATCAGTTGTTTGTGTATACAGTAAAAATGATGAATAAAAAAAAAGAAATAAAGAATCTAATAGGAAATGAACGAACCTTGCATTGGCGGACTAAAACAGAACGACTCATACGTAGCAATCAACGGCATTATATTATGAAATCATTTATAATAAATGTTAACTGAAAATTTTAGTTTTTAAGTTAGAATTGATTTTGAAATGATACTGATGATCAGCTTAATTATTTTAGTATATCAATTGATAGTAGTTTGATAATTATCAATTATATTGAAATATGAATTGATCATACTTGGTGGAGTGACAGTGGTAATGGCAATAGTTGTTGGTGGAGCGGTTGTTGGTACAGTTGTAATAGCAACGGTTGTTACAGATGTGGTTCCGGCGGTTGTACCAGATGTTGTACCAGATGTTGTTCCAGATGTTGTTCCGGATGTTGTTCCAGATGTTGTTCCGGAGGTTGTTCCAGATGTTGTTCCAGATGTTGTTCCAGATGTTGTTCCGGAGGTAGTTCCAGAAGTTGTTCCAGAGGTTGTTCCAGATGTTGTTCCAGTGGTTACTCCTGGCAGAGTTGTTCCTGGAACTGTTGTTGAAGGAATGGTTGTTGTTACAGCTGGTGCTGGAGTTGTTGTTACTTCTATGAATAAAACCAGTCAATCGGTTGATTGAAATTGAAATCAGGCATCCATCCTACAACTAATTTAATTTCTAGTCACAAATAAAATTACAATATTACATGCAAACAGTTATTTCGTCTCGAGAATAGCGTTGAACTTTAGCTTTCTTTGGAATGTTAGATGATTTGATAGCGCATTTTACGTGGATATGAAAAGAACAGCAGAATATAAAAATTTACCAGCATATAAACAGCCAATTTAGCTTTCGATTATTATATGGAATGTTAGATGATCTGATAACGCATTTTATGCATATATGAAAAGAAGAACAGAATATAAAAATTTTAAAAAAAAGCTGGTAAAGCTAATGTTAAAGTCAGTTAACAATAGTTACAATATACCAGCATATACACAGTATATTAATTATAAAATAAGAAATACCATCATCGCGCAGACATGCTACTACGGACACTACATCAGCGTTGACTGGCTTGTCGGACTTGGGTGTAAACTCGATGAGCAGGCTGTCGGCCTCCACTGGTTTCTTGAGAACAACTTCGACTGGTTTGCTTGGGTCAGACACTGGGGTGGACTTTGGCTCATCAACCGGTTTGCCATTCTCGCCGATTGGTGTGACGGTGACCTTGGAGGAATCGCCTGGAGTGACCTTGGCGCTGATGAACACTGGGGTGTCGTCGTCCTTCTTGCTCTTGACCACGATGACCTGGGTGCCGTCTGGTTTAGTGACCTTGGTGACGTCCAGTTTGTCCTTGGGCACCACGCCTTCGTCTGGCATCTTCTTCAGGCATGGCAGAACTGAAAATAGAATGTAATGCGTAGTTTTATAATTTAATAGTATTCTATTATTTATATTATTAATATACATTGTTTATTATCTACTATCATACACGGAATTGCTAAAGATAACGGGGACGATGTTTAAACGTAACTTAATTTTCATTATTATTAGTTGCTGTTGCAATAACAACTCTGAACAGCAAAATATATACAGGAAAACTACTATAGTGAAACTATAGCAGTAAAGCTATTACAATAAAAATACTATATGAGAACGATTATATTAAAACTATTGTAGTAAAACCTTATGATACTCTGTGGTTGGGGTGATGTGAAATGTTTAACCTGACATCATGTGATACGTCCCTGACATCATCCTTGGATGAGGAAACGGACGTTAGAAATTTATTATTACTATTAGTAGTAGTAGTATGTTTAACCCACCTGTGGTTGGGGTGGTGGTTGGCTGTGGTGCTGGTGTGGTAGCCAGTGTTGTGCCCGGTACGACAGTTGTGGTTGGCGCTGTGTAGAAGCATAAAAAGTAAACATCAAACTCATTAATGTAGATGAATTTAATTTGAAATCGAAATACAAATAGGTCTAATAGGAGCAGAGAAATTTAACTTTGCGGCAAGACATAGTGAACAACATTAACTTAGTTTACTCATTTTTTCCAAATGTGTTATAGTTTATTTATCAAAATACAACTAATAGGAGTAGTTGATTTAAATTTTCTTACAGCAACGTATACATGTGTAATAAATTAGCTATTAGCTTAATTTAATTTTTGCAGAAAATGTAATTAATAAGAATATATAAATTTGTATTTTAATTAAGTTAAAGTTGGCTAATATATTATTCTCCTGAGATAATTACTGATTATATTTATCGTAAAGTTGACATCTTTATGTTACCCATTAGCAAATTAACACGACGGCTGTTGAGCAGATGTAGCCAATGATCGATATTAAATAAATCATTTAAATAATCAAATTAGTGATCGAATACATAGATTTCTTATTTAATTAGTAATTATGAAATGCGTTTGTATTTATTCACTCACCGACTGTAGTGACAGCGGTAGTTGGAGCAATGGTTGTTGTTGGCTGTGGAATAATCACTGGAACTCCTACGTGACAAAACACCACTAAATGTAGCATAAATGAAGCATATATATATATATATATATATATATATATATATATATATATATATATATATATATATATATATGTTTACTTTTACCATATATTTAATTTAATTTGGTAAATGTGACCATGTCACATTTACCAAATTAAATATCATCGACGTCAGGAAACATTACCCGATTGTGTTCCAACCACTGCCATATAATATCTTAAACGTAAACAGAAAGTGTAGAAAAAGGCGACCAAGAAGGAAACTGTGATGAGTCATTGGATACCATCTCAGAGGTCATATTTCCCTAATGAAGGTTTACATCAAGGTAGGTAAAGGCTAAGTCTTCGAGCTTGGATCAACATGAACGTATGTTTATTATAAGTATTTTGTATATGAAGTCGGGAATGAGTGTGGCTGGATAGCGTAAAGTTCCGCGCATGTTTAGAAATTTTTACTAGTTTAGATATTAATTTAACTGTAATTGTTATTTAGCTCATGATTACAATTGAACTCTCAATTGAACTCTTCCTGTAAAAGTAGTCTCGAAGACCGCGTTCGGCCATGACACTGTTATATAAGTTTTCGTTGTTAATAATAATAATAACATCTAGATCAATACAGTACTCCTTTTGAGCGTGATACTGACTGAGTGGAAAAGGAATGCCTTGGACCAGTTACTTTACAGAGCACTAGAAGTAGGAAATATGTCCGTTTGCCTTGGATCATGGACTTGCACTATTTTGATCTCGATTTCTCTTGTTGTCTCTGTGTACTCAGTCGTCATCTTGTGATGCTTTGGCGCCTATTTGTGTAGAGTCTGCAAGAGACCTCCTTGACATTGCCTTATGGCGAGGAACTGTACGTTACATTCTTAGTGATTGATTGATTGATTGATTGGCCATACCGGTGGTATCGAAGCAGGCGGTGACGGCCATATGGATGTTGTAGTCGACCTTGGGGTCAGCTGGGGACTTGACCTCGACAATCACAGCCACGGCCTCGATGTACGGCTCGAAGACGACCTCCACTGATCCAGCCTTCTTGACGAAGGAGACCTCGGTGGTGCCTGGAGTTACTGGAGCGGCGTTCTGGATCTGGACGTACTTGACGCTAATCTCTCCAACGTTACCTGGAACAAGTGGAAAGTAGACATAACGTTACCTGGAACTAGTGGAAAGTAGACATAACGTTACCTGGAACAAGTTGAAAGTAGACATAACATTACCTGGAACAAGTGGAAAGTAGACATAACGTTACATGGAACAAGTGGAAAGTAGACATAACGTTACCTAGAACAAGTGGAAAGTAGACAGACTCAAAATATAAATTGTGCAATGTTGATAAGGTAGTTTTCTTTCCTCACCACCTCAAAAAGAATCAACCTACAACTGTGCCTGTTGTAAAGTTGACAAAACAACATATAAGAACTTAAGGCTAATTTTAATGCCTGTTTTCTTACAAATACTGTCACCGGTCTTTCGAATTAATTTAGAAATTAATAATTAGAAATATCAATTAAATCAAGTAAAAACAGAATTCATCACAGAATTCGCATACCGGAAACTTCGATCTTCTGGACCTTGATGGCTTCCTTGTTTGTGAGCTGAACGGTGACCTTTGGCTTGACTGGACTGCTGACTGGAACCTTCCAGCCTGCTCCAGTTGGGCGGATCTCGGAGATTGGACTGGTGGCAACGGCGGGCTCGGCCTTGATCATCTTATCTGTGATGATGAATGGATTGGAGAATCCTTCCACTTCCTGGCAGATAGCTGTGAGGTCAAAAAATATATGACATCATAACATAAATTTATGACGTCAGAACATAAATCAATGACGTCAGAACAAAAAAAAATTAGATAATTTGAGTCAAAAAGTGAATCATTTACCTTAGATCAAATATAAATGATAAATGACGTCAGATTTGCACCAATCAAAGCGGAATTTGAATCAACTATATCAATGCAGATAGTATTTGATGCGGTTAGACATATTTTAATGCCATTTTCCTTCGATAGAGCGTGTCAGCAACGAAGCTACGATTTGAACTTTGCACCTTGCGTTAGACATCGATATTCTACAGTTCAGCAATACTTACTAAAAGATAGATAGCTAAAGCCAATTTTAACTGCAGTTTCATACACGATAGCATGTCAATAACGAAATTTACTAGAGTTACCAGAGCACTCGAGTTACTATACGTATATTAAAGTTACAAAAAATCGAAATCACTTAACAATAAGCAAAAAACAGCAATAACATTTACATACCTGGCACCTTGTAGCAACCCAGAACCTCGAGGTTCAGTTTTGGCACAGTTGTTGTCTTGGTATCAACAGCCAGTACCTTGACCTGAATGTATCTCACGGTCACCTGGGACTCGAAGAAGGCGTTGGCGTACTTGTCGCTTGGGAAGCGAGCACCCTGGAATGCCTTCGGTGCACCAGCCTGGAGGTAGGAAGTGAACAGCTT
Organism: Enchytraeus crypticus; assembly: GCA_905160935.1. Classification (NCBI taxonomy): domain Eukaryota; kingdom Metazoa; phylum Annelida; class Clitellata; order Enchytraeida; family Enchytraeidae; genus Enchytraeus; species Enchytraeus crypticus. Next base: position 302,261 of record CAJHZI010000534.1, on the reverse strand, counting down.
TCCATCGTTGCTGAACCTGACCTCGAAGGTCACGATTCCGGTCTGCTTGAGGCTAATACCGGTCACAACGGTTGGCTCGGTGAACTTTATCGTCAGCTCTCGGTCCTTGTCGCGGTCGGCGTTGACGATCCAGCCGTTACGACCGACGATGGCGTCAGAGGCGGCAGAGAGGACGAGTTCGGCGGAGCGGTAGACGGAAGAGGCCTGGATATCGGCAACGAGCGAGGTTTCCTTGAGGAGAGGATGGGTGCAGATGGGTTTGACTGGCGTTGGTGGTGTCTTGATGCAGTTAGCCTTAAGAATGCATGCACCGGTGGTTGACCTCTCGTACTTCTCTGGGCACTTGAAGGACTCGCAGCATGGGACGGTGGAGTCACACTTGCGGGGCTTGAAGCAGTCCTCAGCGCAGGTACACTTAGAGTCAGTCAGACACTTGGTCGCTGGCGTTGTCGGCTCAACTGGTTTCGCCGGTTCGTCGACTGGTTTCGGTGGGTTTGCGGTGTCGGTTGGTTTCTTGCAGACGGCGCAGCACTGGCCAGGCTCCTTGAAAGGACCGATCTCCTTCTCGTTACAGGCCTTGATGATGGCGCAGTTCTTGCTGTTGTCGACGGTGATGATCTCGTTGTGGAGACACTGGTGGATCACGCAGTCTGGATTCTTCTTGTCCTTCCAGGTGGATCCGGCTGGACGCACGATACCTTCTTCATCCAGACAGTCGCAGTGGTCGTTGGACGAGACGCAGGCGGTGCCGTTGAAGAGGGTACCATGGGTGCACTCGCAGCAGTTATCGGCCCTTACGCAGGTCTTCTTGTTTCTGACGGAGTGGCAGACCTTAGTACGGCAGAAGGTGGCAGGGTCGCAGCTTGCCTGTGGGTGCTCGAAGAGCTTGTCGCCGCACTTGGGCAGGGTGGTCGGCTGGACTGGACGGTGCTTGCAAACCTCAGGGTCCTCGTCGATACCATTAGGACAGTCCTTCTTACCGTTACAGTAGATCTTGTCGTCCAGTGAGCAGAGAGTGACTGGAAGATATAACAGGAAATAAATGAATCACCAGTATATACAATGATATTAATAAATTATATAGCAATAATAATATAGTAATAATAATATATAATAATATATAATAATAATTAATAATATATAATAATATATACTTGTTAAACTGAGACTTAAGGGAAGATGATGATGATGATGATGATGATGAATATATAATAATAATAATATAATGATGTATTATAATATATAATACTAAATAATAATATACAAATATATAATAATAAAGTGACATGCTGTAATATTCAATGATAAGAATGAAGACCTGGTTTCGTTTTCGAACTTGAATCAATTCTATTTTCGTTTTCGAACTTGAATCAATTCTATTAATTAATTTGAATTAATTAATTCTTTCAAATAAATCTCTATTATTTTTCAATTATAGTTGATTATTTAGTTAATATAATTAAATTAAATAATAAAAAGTTAACATTAGTTAATTTTAAAATTAATTACTTTCAATGAATATTAAATCATTACGCTCGCTTAACAGTACCTAACGGTTTAAAGCGTTTTTGTTAAATTGATTAATTCACTAATCGATGGAGTGCTCTTTATGCAGCCTGAAGCAGATTGTGACTAGGAATACGTACATTGGACCTGCTACTTCACAGAACTCTAGAGAACGAGAGCGCTGCCACAGGCTGGAGCCAGGCGCAACGTCGGCATGATATTCGACCGCGGGTCAGTATGTGTGGGGTTCAAATCCTGGGCTCTCCCGTCACTGACATCGCTTTGCAGTGAGGAAACTGACGTTAACTTTAGCTATATTTACCAACTTTTAGAGAGAGAGAACGGTAAAAACATAGTTTACCGCAGGATGAGCAGCATTGGCCGTTCAGTTTGATCTCCATCTCGTTCTTGGCGGGGTCGCACTTGAGTGTAGGACAGCGCGTCACCTCGCAGATAGTAGCGCGAGGTGCGGAGCACTTGCAGGTCACACAGTTTGCCTTCGACCATGTCTCGTTAACCTGCGTGCAACCATAGCAGTCATAGAGCTAGCATAGAATCAATCAATCATTAACCTGTGCTTAAAATTATCAATCAACCAATCATTAACCTATGCGTAATCATAGCAATCATTGAGCACACATAGAGCTAGCATGGAGCACTCAATAAATCAACCAGTCAATTATAATCCTCTGCGTATTGCAACGAGATCATCAATTATTATCCTCTGCTTATTGATATTAATAGTAAAAGAATTAATCGAGCAATCTCTCGTTAACCTGTGCGAAATCATAGCTCATTAACAATCACAGAGCGTTACCTCGCAATTAAAATGGAGATTATCTCTTAATTCCTATGGAATTAAGATCTTAGTTAATTAGTTAATTAAGATCTTAATTAATTAATTAAGATCTTAATTAAAATCTCAAATGGAGATTTATCTCTTAATTCACAGAGAACCTTATCTATTATTTCAATTATAAACACTATTAATCATACACACGGTTACTACTATACTATCTCAGCCTACCTTGCGGCAGACGTTGTCCTCGAAGCAGCCTGTCTGAGCGCACTGAGCGGCCACGTTGAGAGGTGTGGGTGTGGTGCTGGGCAGCGTCGTGGTAGACGTGAACATCAGGCTGCAAAATAACAAATACTGTTTTAATATATAACCCAATGGTAGCAACATATTTGATACCGTATTATTATGTAACCCAATGGCAGTAGCATAAATGATTCCGTACTATGGAGATACTGTGCCTTCTACTTCTCTTCTTAGCAAATAAACCAAGAAAGCATTCCTTATTCATCATCATCATCATCATTATCGTCATTCTTATCATCTTTCTTGTTATCCCAGTTTAACTAGTCATTTCTTTTTCTCCTTAGCGAATGTCGCACTCGGTCAACAATCGTTTGGCAACTTCATCAGCAGTATGCAGACGAATCAAACCACCATCAATCTTTGACATAGTCGATGCTCGATAAAGTTTGGATGGTTTTCAAATCTCGATGAAGGTTTGATGATTTGGATGATGGCTACGCTTCCACAATGTAATGCATAATGTGCAGCAGAGAACTACACGGGCTCAGGTACCGATTAAAATACACATACGCATATGTTACCTAGTTGACATACTATTTACCACAGGATTTAAGACTTGATTGATTCATTCATAGATTATTTTCTTAAATGATTGATATCTCGGTTTGGATGAAAAGATAGGAGACTGAATAACTCTGGGGCAGAGAGCAATGGATAAGGTAAGAGGAATGAAGAAGGTCTTTACGAATCCCGACACTAGTTAAACTCATCTTCACATTGTGGAAGAGTGCTCCACGTCAAGTGGTGATGGTGGTTTGGCTCGTCTGCACACTGCTTATGAAGTTGCCAAACGATTGTTGAACGATTGCGACATACACTGAGGAGAAAAAGAAATGACCGGTTAAACTGGGATAGCAAGAAAGATGAAAAGAATGACGATAGTGATGATGATGATGATGATGAATAAGGAATGCTTTCTTGGTTTATTTGTTAAACTAGGATTAAAAGAAAGATGATGAGGATGATGATAATGATGATGATGATTATTATGATGATGATGATGGTAACGATGACGATGAATGATGAACGATTTCTTGGTTTATTGATTATTGATTGAATATACTGTACATACAGTATATCGACAGTTGATAAATGTATTAAGAAATAGGAAGAATAGTCGGATAAGACAGATTCTAAGGAGGGAAGGTCTATTAATATACATGTAGGTCATAGATGGTAGAATGGAAGGAAAAAGAGGCAGGGGCAGGCCGAGATTAGGTATATTAGATGATTTAAAGACCTATGCATATGTGGAAATGAAGGGTAAAGCGGAAGTCACAGAAGAGCGGAGGCGTTATATACCATGGACCTGCCAGTAGGCAGTGCACTAAGAGAGAGATTGTGTATACAACTCTGACAGAACTCACCAGCTTGGTACATCTCCGCACTTGACGGCTCCCTGGAGACAGGTGCATGTTCTGCAGTTGATTGGCTTGCCATCTGGTGTCAGCTCACTGAACTGTTCTCCTGACTGTTGTGAACAACGAAAGGAACATAAAAGCCATTGAAGGAAGACTTAAAATAACAGGCGTTATAGTAAAAAGATCAACCATATTGATATCTATCATTAACAAGCATTACAGTAAAAAGATCAACCATATTGATATCTATTACTTCTAATACCACACTTTTATCCGTTAGGCAATTTATTCCATTTTCCTTGTAACCAGTCCAGTGAATGTCAGAGATTTTAATCTACGGTCAGCGCGGCTGGGAATCGAACCCACGAGGATTCAAATCACCTCAGGATCAGTCATTTAAAACTTCATGACATTCTACGCTATTGAGACATTCAAAACGATAATTGCGACATATTATACGTACGGTGAAGACTTTGCCGCCATGCATGCATGTGCACTCCATCTTCTTCTTGCAGTACAGAGTATCCTTCTCAGTCTTTCCAGCAATCTCTGACGTGTAGCCATCTGGGCAAGTGCAGGTCTTTTCTCTGATGGTCACCTTGCCCTTGGTGATTTCTGGAGCAAGTTTCATGAAATCTGCGCAGGTGGTCTTGGAGTCGGTTGTGCAAGGAAGGTCGCAGATGATTGTCTTGGTGTTAAGGCAGGTCGTGGTTGGCGTCGGGTCCTTGGGAGGTTCCTCGACGGCGCTCTTGCACACGCAGCAGCCGGCAGCATCTACCATGGCTGGGATGTGATTCTGTAAACATAATTCGTATATATGTTAATCGACAGTTGGGTGTGTTTTGATTGAAGCTAGCTATGTTTTGATTGACAGTATGTTATGTTTTGATTGACAGTAGGGTATGTCTTGTTTGCGAGCAGGGTATGTCTTGTTTGACAGCAGGATATGTTATGATTGACAGCAGGATATGTTTTGATTGACAGCAGGGTACTTACAGCTCCGCAGGTCTCCTCGCAGGCTACAGTGCTCTTGATGCCGTCCTTGGTGCACAGCAGATGAGTGACACTGCCGCACTTGTTCTTGATCTGCTTGGCTTCGAACAGCTGTAGAATAACAACAACAACGTCTATACATTACTTATTTGCAATGTCCTTTCCTTCTGCTGTCGGTTAACTCACAATTAATAACTATCAGTTTCTTACTCAGTGTATATTAAACGCTAATTTATCACTGAATTATAAGATTATTATAGATATATGTATACTATTTATACGTGCGTTTCATTTATTTGAAAGCTATTGTTTTCAATTTCAATTTAACACCTTTAGATTTAATTTTTAAATGACAAAAATACATTAACATATTAGAATTTTTGTGTGATGTAGTTTTATTGTAAGTATCTGTTTACAAAGGAAGTCCGACAGTCTGACTCTGATCGCACGGCTATAGTATGGTAACAGATGTTATAATTATTAAGCTATGAAACAATATATGCAAAAGCCATACAAAATAAAACTTTAGTTAAGCACTCATTAAAATGCGCGAATAGTTTGTTAGTATATTCATCTAAACATAACAAAGAACATTAAGAAGAAGCTCTTCGCTTATTCAGTCATTTAATACTACAAACAGTTTATGACGGTATTCACGGAAACATTGATGTGCAAAGAACTTCTGCTTACTTGTCACTTTGCGAATAATAATAATAGTAACCTCCGACAATTTCTATAGCGGTGTCATAACCTGCGTCCGGTCTTCGGGACCGCTTTACATGTTCCCGGCATGTTATTATTAATCCTTTCCATGATCAATCATATCTTTGCTATTGATAGCGCCAAACGGCAGCAAGCTCCGATACAAGTTTAACTTTCCATGGGTCCAAGGAGATATCCATCATTACTTGACCGACCTGGGCTTTGAACCCAGGCCATTTGTATCTGAGTCGATCCACCCCGAGTAATCAGCAGCTACTTACGTTGAGGAAGGTCTTGGTGGTAGGCTCGAAGCAGGCGCACTTATCAGCCTTGATGCAGGCACCGTTAACGTCCTCGACGAAGCCTTCTACGCACTGACAGCCGGCACGGCAGGCGTCACCGGAGGGGCACTTGAAGTCCTTGAGGGCCTTCGTCTCGCAAGTTTCCTTGCAGAGGCACTTCGTGGGTACCTTACCGCCGGTGCAGGCTACAAGAATACAGGACAGCGTCATAGAATAGACATTTTACCGTGTTGTGTCCGGAAGGTTGAGAAATAGACCAACTGTTAACTGCACCTGGCGTAAGAGGGGAAAGATGAAAAACTGAAGAAGGCAATGAGAAACCATGTCAGAAGCTACATGTTTCCCAAGTTTATAAGGTTATATTAAGGTGTGGATAAGGCATAGCCATTTGTGAAAGGATTAACTCGTTAATAGATGGCGTGCTCTTTATGGAGCCTGAAAAAAAATTAACCAAGCAATGTACCTTGGATCTGCCACTTGGCAGAACACTAGAAGGTGAGAGAGAGAGGTATAAATGATAAAAAATACTGTACTTATAAATACTACGAAATACTATAGGTATAATATTAAGAAAATCTTTACGTATAAATAATACGAAATACTCTACGTACTTGGTAGAGTTGGTGTTGGCTCTGGTTTTGGCAGTGGTTCACACACTGGACAGCACTGGTCCTTGACGGCAACAGCCTTCTCCTTGTTAGGCTGTAGATAAAGTCAACATGATATTACATACATCATCATCATCATAATCCTTCCTTGAATCGCAGTTTAACTAGGGTCGGAATACGAATAGACTGTCTCTAGTCCTATCTGTCCCACACCATATCATCAGTCAATCCCCAATTTTCTATGTCCTTCTTAATTACCGTATCCCACGTACAACATGATATTACATTAAAATATTAAAATATAATCATCATCATCATCATCCATTGAATCCCAGTTTAATCAGGGTCGGGATACGAATAGACTGCCTCAAATCTTCTCTGTCCTACACCACACCACCACCCAATCCCCTATTCGAGACTTCATTCGTTTAATTTTTTGCAGCAATTTTTGGAGCTTAGGCGCTCACCAACCGAATGCCCTTTCTGACGTTGATATGGATCGTAGTGCTTTTGCAACATGATATTACATTAAACTCTTTAAATATTATAATATAGTATAATATAAACAAATAATTCTTAAATAATTGCTCCTTACAACAGCTTAAAAAATCAACATTAGTATTGCGAAATATATTTAAAGTTTAAAAACGTTAAGGATTTCGTAGCAGAACCACCAAGTAATATTAAAATAAAACCGATTATATTGCTTAATTCTAATTGGGCCGATTAGATTAAAATAGATTAGATTAAAATAGAATAAATTTTAATACAATTGAACCCATTTGATTAAAATCGATTAAAATCAATTAAGAGTAAAATCGATATGTAGATATCAAAAATCGGGACTCACATCGCAGATCTTGCAGGCCTTTGGCTTCTCGACGAGCTTGTTGTCCAGACAGAGGTGCTCCGTGCAGGCTTTGGTGGCAGAGTCCTTGGCCTCTCCGGGCTGTAGAGCAACAACAATCAGCATTTACTTAATCGATACCTTACTTATCTTCACGATGTTTCCTTTGAAATAATAACAACAACAAAATTGTTTGAATGAAATATTTGAATTAATGAGAAGTTTCAATGAAATATTTCTTTGGTAGATCGAATTGAATAAATTGATTCTTTTGTAGATCGGTTTGAATGAAATATTTCTTTTGTAGATTGCAGTTTTAGTGAAATGATCTGTAATTCTATTCATAGTATTCGCAGTCCATACATATCCCAACCCCAAATAAACTGGGATTCAAGAACGCATCCCAACCCTAAAGAAACTCGGTTCAAGAAAGTATCCCAACCCTAGATAAACTGGGCATATCAGTAGGAGGAATATTTACTTTGGACCTGCCACTTAGCAGAACACTAGACAGATTATTTTATTGAGGCTTTTTCTCAAGTTTATCACAATATTTATTCTTTATTCAGACGTTTTCTAACCTTGAGCACAACTGGGGTCTTTGAGTCCTTGACGTCGCTGGCGATACACTTGCAGTCAGCCTTCTTGACGCAGCTGAATCCGTCGAAGACGAGATCAGCCGGGCAGTCGCAGCCAGACGTGCACTTGTCGCTCTTCACGCAGTTGGGTTCGAGGTAGTGACACATGCTGCAGGTCTTCATGCAGGAAGTGAACACCAAAGGTGCGGCACATTCTGTGAGCGGACAACATCAACAGTAATTTATTTATTTATATATTTAAATTATGCCAAAAGAATAGTGGTGTATCAAAAGGAATGTTATAAATTATTTAAAGATCCACTCGTATGTGGATATGAAGAGAAATACGGAAGACAGAGAAGAGTGGAGGCATTACATACCATGGACCTGCCAGAAGGCAGTGCATTAGTAGAGAGAGAGAGAGAGAGTGAGAGAGAGAGAGTGAGAGAGAGAGAGTGAGTGAGAGAGAGAGAGAGAGAGTAGAAAGTCACTCACTGATTGGAGCTGGTGTTGTAACAGGGGCGGCAGTGGTGGTTGTGAGGTTGAGAGCTGCGGAAATAACAACGTATAACAAATTATAGCCCATTCTAGCAAAATTTAGAGTTAAATATTAATTTATTAATTTAATCAACTTTATTAATATTTTATTAAGATTCTACGTTAGTGGTTGCATTTCCTTCCGCTATAGCCTCAAATTAAAAATATATATCACAGTCTGATTGCATATTGGAGCATTTCTTTTCATTACAGTTTTAAACTGAAAGTATATTTCGAAATTGATGCTCTTACTATGAAACGTATTACGTTAGTAGACGTTTTTTATTATTACGTTCTTATTAAGTAAAAAAGCTACAAAGCTGATAAAACTAAGGTTAAAGTCAGTTTCCTCACTCGAAAGCAATTGTAGTGACGGGCGAGCCCAGGATTTGAACCTCGCACAGATTGATCCGCGGTCGAGTATCTTACCGACTTCGCCACTGGTTCCAACCAATAAAGAAAATAAATACATAATTAAATAACTAAAATACATAAATAAATATAAATGTTACTCAGAATTTATTTACCTGTGGCAACATCGACGCACTGGCAGCATGAATCAGCGCTGAACTGTACCTTGATCTGTCCCTACAAACACACAGTACACAATTCCTCAGCATTCCTCAAGTCCAGTTCAACTTCAACAAGGGTTACCATAATACACAGCCACAGCCCGGCTATCACAGCCTAATCGCTGTGGGATAGCAAATTGATTAATTCAAACATTCATCATCATCATCACCTTCAACTTTCCATGAATCCCAGTTTAACTAGGGTCGGGATACGAATAGGCTGTCTCAAATCCTCTCTGTCCTACAACATAGCTTTGCCTTATTAATTCTTACATTATCGAAATTAATTCAACTAAATGAATCAACGCTACTTGTATATCACAGTTTTTCAAAGCACAATTATACTTATACAGATAATGACTGCCATATTATCTAGCTTTATTGCATTACTAAAGGAATATGTATCCACAAATTCATTATTATTAATAAAATCGAAATCTAATTAGGACATATTGATGGTAGAGAAAACAACAATTATAATTAACCAAATCTAAACACAAAGTTGACAGTGGACCAACTAATTTGAAATATTAAGTATTAAAATATCTAATTAGATCAACTTTGAATTACTTAATATACTCTAAGAACAATTTAAAACTTGTTTCATACCACGGCGCATTGTTTGTTGCAGACGAGTTTTGGCACCATCTTTCCTTTCTCGCACACCATGCTCTTGCACTCGTTGACTGGAATGACGTCCTTCTCCGTGCAGGTCTGGCCAGATTTGACTGTGGTGGTGACACCTGCGAATCAGTACCAGCAAGGACGTGGAATATTTGTTCTTAATTTCTTTCATTTCTATGCAAAAGGTAGAATGAACGTCAGTTCTTCCATTTATCGAAAGCGACATAAGTGACGGGTGAGCCCAGAATTTGAACATCAGTGTTCAAATTCTGGTTTTTGTACAAATTGTTCAAAGCACTGATATTGATAATTGTTGACAGAATATTGATGTGATTGATTACTATTAATGATTGATTATTGATAGTACTTATATGCAAAAAGATAACAATATGATGACAATATGATGAGGTATAGTAATACGATAACAATATGATGACAATATGATGAGGTATAGTAATACGATAACAATATGATGACAATATGATGAGGTATAGTAATACGATAACAATATGATGACAATATGATGAGGTATAGTAATACGATAACAATATGATGACAATATGATGATAGTATTGATATGCAGAAATTGATATCGCTTATTATTGATGATTGATGAATTATTGATTATTAACAGAGTAAGGTTCATACAATTGGTCAAAATCAATTCCTCTGGAGTCTTACCTGGAGTGGTGGCATTGTTGACTGGTGGCCTGGTGGTGGTGGCCACTGGAGAGGTTGGTGCTGGAGTGGTGGTGACGTTGAACTGACTCACTGGTACGCATGCGCAGCATTTCGTTGAGTCCTTAGCGTAGAGGTTGAGCATCTGACCCTGATGTTACGCAGCAAGAACACTCATTAGAGCTTAATTAAATTAAATTAAATTTAATTTAATTTAATTTAAATGTAATTTTAATTAATGAAATTTAATTAATTAATTTAATAACAAATAATTAAATTAAATTAATTAATTAAATTTAATAATAATTAATTTAAATTAAAGACTAATTAAATTAAATTGAAATACTCCTTAAAGTCCTTTTAACCGTCCGTTTCCAGGCCTGGTAAGCTGGACAGTGACGGAGACAGAACAAGATTTGAACCCAGCACCTCCTGATCTGCTGTCGAACAGCTTACCGACACGTTACCAGTTTAGCTTATTTACAATATTTATAACGATGATAATAATATTAACTACTAATGCTACTGTCGTCCAAGGCAACATCGAACACTATCGGGGTATATCCGAGCCCTAAATCAGAATCGCATAGGAATATGATCTTAAATATAGGTTCAACGTCTAACCCCATTGTTATAAAAGACGATGATTAGTTGATATAGGCATTCCTTTACATGCTGATTCACAACGACAGTGTTTTATGAAAACATATTCGTAAACGGGTTCAATAAATTATTTGTATTGTTTAAACTTACTTCGATTATAAATTTCTATTCTTCGGATTAAAAATTAAGCGGGCACTGTAAGAAAATTCAGAGCAATTATTTATTCGTATTGGAGTCATCATCATCATCATCATCATCATCATCACCATCTTCTCTTGAACCCCAGTTTAACTAGGGTCGCGATACGAACAGACTGTCTCAAATCCTCCTACTTATTCCTACTGGAGTACTGATTTTATATTTGAGTATCAACTTAATGCTGGGATTCGAACCTGTGCACAGGTGGTGATGGTGCAGAGTTTCTGGCACACATTCCTACCGGCCTCACACTTGCAGTGAGTGCACTTACCCTCGACCCAGACTTCTCCGTCCTGTAATAATAAAGTCACGATTACAGTTGATTACCTATTTCATGATATTCGATATTTGATTTGTTTATTAAGAAATTTGATCCAGTTATTCAAGTTAACGTTTCAATTAAACTATGAACTAATTATTAAATAATTATTAACACAGTATTAACTAACTATAAAGTCACGATTACGGTTGCAAACTTTTGTGTTGATAATAGAGTCAGTGAATCAGTTAACGAGTTAACGAAATAATACAAATATTATCTAATTATTGTTTAATTATGAACACAAATTTTCCAATAATTAACTAACAAACTATTAAGTCACGATTACTGTTGCAAACTTAAATTTAAATTTAATCCAGTCAATCAGTTAGCGAATTAATAAAACTAAGTATTAACTAACTATTAATTAATTAATTATAATTATTAGCAAATTATAAACCAACTATTAACTAACTAACTATAAACTAATTAATCATTTAACTCTTCTAAAGTCATATATTGTATTTATCCTAATTTATAAGAGAATAGTTATTTCACTATAATCATTTAAACAAATGAACATGAAACTAATGATATCTTATAAATTTGTCGCCACATTTCCAAAAGAACACCCTATGGAATAATAAAGTACTTTTTATTGTCTTTTAAAAGTATTATTACTACGCGATTGAAAATATTAATACTGCGCGATTTTATGCCGTCCCAACAGATAGTAATTGACAGGCTTATCGAGGGATAGTCAGCCTTGCATTTTATGAAAATGGAGTTATTTTATTTACTGGCTGCTTGTCGGCTTAAAGTCTACCGATTAAGCCGGTATTGCCTTTTAAATACGACGACCTTCAATATTCAGATTTAACCTTGCTACATGAGCTATGATTATTTAATAAGCTTCATTCCGTTGTTTATTTCGTTTGAGACGTCACTAATAACGCCTTCGAGTAGACTTTATACCTTAAATGTATTGCACTATATAGATGCATTATTATTTTCATTTTTCAGTTTTATTAGTCAATTTGTTCTGTTTATTATATATTAAGAATACATACTTAGTATGTATTAAGAACTATGAAAACTAATAAGAACTATTATGTAATCTGAACTCTATTAAGAACTATTACTAAGTACTAGCTTCATTAAGAACTGTAAGCATCACGATTAACATGGTAGTTAGCTAGATAAAATACACTGTATTTTCACTGACGACCGATTTTTCTCGCGTTAGTTTTAGGAATTGCTGTTTATACATTGTATTTCGTTTATGCATTTTGTGTCTTAGCTGAAAATAAACATACTATCTATTCTATTCTATTCATGTATTAATAGATGAAACACATATCCACAAACCTTCTTGACCACTGTGGTCCTGGTGCCCTCGTAGAGAGTCGTGCAGGTTGGTGTGACGTCCTTGACACACTGGCAGCATTGACCTGCTGGTGTTACGAGTTTGTAGCCCTAAAAATATGATTAGTATTAATAAATATTTATTAATAATAAACGTCAGAAACAGCATTCGGTTGGTGAGCGCCTAGATTTTAGAAATTGCTGCAAGACAGTCTATTTGTATTCCGATCCTAATTAAACTAGCATTCAAGGGAAGATGATGGTGATGATTAATAAATATGTATAATTAGAATTATGTTAGTTACTACGAATGTTTACAAAGTAAGTAATCATCTTCATCGTCCTCATGCTATTTCTTTGTATTTTCGCAGTCGGAGCTGAATTGAAATTGCGAATATTACAAAATGACTGGATGGCACTGCGAAATGCCCTGTTTACGGCTATATCATCATCATCATCTTCATTTAAATTCCAGTTTAACTAGGGTCGGGATACGAATAGACCTTTACTTTTACTCATTCGTTTAAATTTCTATAGCAATATCTGGAGCCTAGGCGCTCTCCGACCGAATGCCCTTTCTGAAGTTGGTTTGGATCTTGTCTTTATGTCGCCTTCTACAACGCGTGCATATTTACACGGTTATTCTATTCCTCAAGTAAACAGAACACAACACGAAGAACCGTAAACATATTTAGCCGTAAACATGTATGTTTACGGCTAAACAGACTACCATAAAGTTTTCGTTTCGTTAAGAGATAGGCCACAGACAGTACGAATATGCCATGAACCATCATTATATTTCGAGAAGAGATAAGCATGTTGATATATGTCGTGCTCCTTATAGATCGTAAAAGCAAACTTTGAGTAAAAATATGTAGCTTGAAGCTGTAACTTGGCAGAACGATAGAAGAGTGAGAGAGAGAGTGAGGCTTAATTTAAATACTTAATTTTAATAAATCAATTAACATAACGTAACATTACAGAGTCAGAAAGCAAGTAAATACTTGTTGAAGACCCACTAAAAAGTTAACTATTATCAATTAATATCAAAAACACCTCATAGTTCAATATAAGTCTGAAAACTACATTATAGAAGTACATTTACCAAAAAGAGCCAGTGACCAACTAGGCCTATACGTATTTATGTGAAATTCCAAATCTATATTTCTATTTTAGTCTAATTCAACCTATCTGTACACTTTAAAATACATTACAAAATTATTCGTTAGCCCTCGGGATAGAAAGCAACAACAACAACTCACCGCAGCGCACTTCTTGGTGCAGATCTTGACGCACTGTTTGGCGCAGTGCTTGGTGAAGACGCACTTCTCTGAGCAAGATTCCTTGTTGTCAACTGTGTAGGCGGTGAAGATCTGGAAATATCAAGTAGACCGTAAAATATCAAGAACGATCCGGAAGAAATGATGACATAAGAAGTGTGTCAAATGCTTAGCCAAACATTGAAGAGTAATTTGACTAGAAATATTTAAATGCATGAAAAGCTATGACATATTATTTGAACAGTAATTGTAGAGTTACTCGAATGTTTTCTGATAGATACCATTCCATGTGCTTTTGAAGACGATAGAAGTAGGTGGCAGTTTTAAAAGTCGAATCGAGTAAAGGTTTAGCTCAAAATTGCTACATACAAATATGCAAACGTATGTAATAAATAATAGATAATAGTAGATAATATTTGTTATCTAAATTTTTGACCAATAACTTCATGTTGCTTAAAATATATTTCTTGACTATATCTGATTAGTTAAAGGCCCGTGTAGTCAGTGTACATACAGAACAGACTTTATATACAGTTTACATGTATAATTATATAATGTGTGATTCTGTATGGCGTGTCTGTATTCGCATGTGTATATTATACCTTCGTGATACGATTGAAGAGGTGGTTGATTTATTTTATTGATTGATACGTTTTTCATATTTTACATATACAGCAAAATGTATATTGTCGACTAGTACTTACTGGACGCTTAGTTCCATCGATGTCCGTACAGGTACACTTGGACTCTGGGACGCAGTTTCCATCCTCGGCCCTGACAAATCCGGGAGAGCAAGCGCAACATTGTCCTGCAAGCATTACACGACAACAATTACTATATCCTTAATCTCATCCTCTAATGTTCTGCAATAATAATATACGATAATAGGCTCCATAGCATCACCATCATCATCTTCTTCTAGCTTTGAATACCAATTTAACTACGGTTTAGAATGATGTATTAAGATGTATTAAGAATAGGATATATTAGGATGACATATTAATAAATATTAGGCTCCAAATGTATCATAAGTTAGCATACAGTTAACTAACTATTGACAAAAAGATAACTAGCAATTATAGCGAAGCAATCCATTCATTTAATGAATATCGTCGTGAAATATATTGAATAAAATTGTGAAATATTTGTAAATATTTAGGTGTTCATATTAAATAAATAAATAAATAAATAACTAAATACATAAATTAAGAAATAAAAAATAAAACAATTAATTAATTGCTTTATTGCCTTAGCTTAATTAATTAATTAATTAATTAATTACGAACCCATTACTGGCGTCCAATCAGCGCAGGTCTTTCCGGCCTTGATCATTTCACAAGTAAGCGTGCACCTGCAGACTGCCAGAGATTCCTCGTTAGTGCGCGTGCACTTGAGAAGAGGAACTGAAGTTGTTGTTGGAGCGGGTGTGGAGGCGGCTGGTGTGGTGGCAACGCTTGTTAGAACAGTTGAACCTGGTGTTGTGCCAGCGGTTGTTGTCTCATCTGGATTGAATGTAAATGAATTAAATTTATTTAGTTGGAATTTTAGCAAAATTGTTCTCAAGACTTAATTTACTAAGTTATGACATAATCGTTCGTGGCACATTGGCGAATACGGTTTTCTGGTGTGTAGAGGAATTTGTTTAAACCTTTCTTTATTTTAATCTTTCTTTGTATATTTAATCTTTCTTCATTACTCTTAAATGTTCATCTTTCTTTTAATTAAAAAAATGATTTTATCTTATTTTTAGCCCAGAACCCTTTACAACCCAGGAAAATATAAAGTTTAATAAATTGCTTTTGATTTATAGAATATTCTATACTAACTGGATAGGACACATCCCAAGGAAAGATAATTACTAATCTAGGTCATGGAATTGAGAATATTTCGTAGAAAAACTGTAGAATACATTTATCATTTAAGAAAGGAATAGAATATCAAAATGATATCGCTTTCAGCTCAGAAAGATGCAATTGTGTATTTATTGCATTTGCGTATTGTAAATAGGCAAACATATACATATAACTAGATTGAAGTCATTGCATAAAAGAAATCCAATACACGTAGGTTAGATAGATTAAAAATTATCCAGTTAAAAATCCTGGGCTCGACCGTCACTGACATCGCTTTCGGGTGAATAAGCTGACGTTAACCTTAGCTTTACTAGCTTTTTGCTATACCAATTATTAAAACACTAATGTTGAAAACTTATCCTATTTCAGAACGAAATAGAAAAGCATCTCACCAGATACGCCAGCGACGCATCCTACGACGGAGATGATGTCAACGTTGCTGGCTTCGCTGGTCTTCTTTGGTGTGATCACAACGACGAGCTTCTCTCCCTCGACTGGCTTCTTCAGCACAATCTCGGTAGCCTTGGTGGAGTCTGGAACGTTGGCGGTCTGCTCAGCGGCGGTTGGCTTCTCATCCTTTCCGGCTGGATAGACGGTGATGCTCTGAACATTTCCTGCAGTTACCTTCACGCTCTGCCAGACTGGAGTTTCCTTGGAGTCCGATGGACTCTTGAGAACGAACTTTGTGCTGGTGGTTCCTGGTGTCTTGGAAACGCTGAGCTGGCTCTTCTGTACTACGCCTCCGTTTGGCATCTTCTTCAGGCATGGAAGATCTGAAGATATGCATGACATTGGTAGCATTTATCGTGATGAATGAAAAATAAATGAAAATGAAGATATGCATGGAGTTGTTAGCATTTATCGCGATGAAATATGGCAGCTGGATAAGGCTTTTAGCATTTACATCGATTTATTCCTCTTTATATTTAATTGCACTATTTGACGAAGAACTTGGTATAGACATTACCTCGTAAATGTAACTGAAATATTCACCAAGTTGATTTCATAACAATTTCTTCATCCAATTTTCTAACAATACTTTCTTCCAAAGTGATTAGAAAGCGGCAATTTATCTCTAGCGTCACATAAGTGATTAGAAAGTGATTCGAAAGTGGCAATTTATCTCTAGCGTCACATAAGGCCATCGCCTGAAACATTTTTTGTATTGTGAAGCCATAAATTTACTTGTTAGGAACTCAGTTGCTATTCGATAGTATTAAACAAATTTTGAAGATTTTATATATTTTTATGATAACTCAAGATCTGTTTATGTACACATAAAATATCTGAGAAAGACTGTTAAATATTCCAGAATTGTTGTAAAAACTTACGCCAATAAAAGGGTTAAATCATCATAACTTCTTTTTGCTTTGTTTTATAGCTATTAAAGAGTTTTAAATGATAACTCACATCCAGTTTCAGAAAATTATCCGAGAACAACAGATAAATACAGTATAATTTGAGTAGCCACAATGTAATTAGAAAATGCTAAAAGAATATATATTTTGTTGAAGAGTAACTAAATATTTCTATTGAGTGTTTTAAGAAGGAAATGAGATTTCATACCGCTGGAGACAGCCACAGATGTAACAACGGTTGTTTGAACGGTTGTTGGAATGGTGCTAGCAGCTGTTGTGCTGGCAGGAGTAGTTGGAGCCGGTGTTGTTGTGGTGGAATCTGGAAATAAGAAATTAAATACGTTACAAAGATGATGGAGCTTCGACTCCTACAATTGAATTTAAAATATAAATTTCTATCGAGAACTTAACATGTTTACAAAGTGTGAATTTAACATGAATTTAAGAAAAGATATTTAAAAGGTCGTAATCTTTTCAATGTCCTCACTTAAACATTTTATCAATAATTTTAGTATTTCTAAATGAAATAAATGAAAACGTTATCTAAATTGATGGAACAATATATTATCGTAATATCAATATATCATATTCTCAGAGACATGAAATCATAGGCTATGTACATAAAGATCATAATACCATCAAGTGGTACACATCCGCGCACAGAGATGAGATCAACATCGGTTGGTTTGCCAGACTTTGAAGTCACTTCTACGATGAGCTGATCGGCAACAAGTGGCTTGGGGAATTTGACCTCGGTAGCCTTCTTAGGATCGACAACGTTGGCTGTCTGTGACTGACCCTGAGGCTTGCCGCTCTTGTCTGCTGGAGTTACAGTAACCTTGGTGGCATCTCCTGGTGTCAACTTGATGCTCTCGAATTCTGGTTTCTCCTTTGGCTCAACCTTTGGCTTGATGCTGATGGTTGTCTTCTCGCCTGCTGGTACTCTCTTGGTGTCGAGCTGATCCTTTGTAACAACTCCATCATTTGGCATCTTCTTCAGGCATGGAAGTTCAACTGAAGTAAATGTATTACAAAAAGAGTATTTGCAGATCCTCTTTTGAACTATACATGTTATATTATTGAAAGCGAAGTATATATTAAATATCAGAACTATTGTAGTAGTAATAACTCGTGTTGGTCCGGGTTGCTGAGGAGAGACCAACCGTCGAATGCGATTTCGTAAAAGGCGTCAGCGCGCTAAGATTCAAACAAGTAATGGAGAAGATCTATTCGCATCCATACTCTAGTTTATCTGGGAAACAAGAGACGAAGATGAAGATGATTAAAACCAAAATAATTCACAAAACCATCTTTACTGTATCATTTACAAGGCATGATATAGTATTAATGGTTTTATGTATAGTTCGAAAGGTTGGGCACTAAAAAGGGAACATTTACAGAGTTTGAATGAGGCAGATATGAAAATGTTATGTCTAATTTGTAGAGGAACTAGGAAGGACAGAATTGAAAATGAATAATTATTCGAGGATGAATTTGAAAATTAGAATTTTCAAGGGGATCGGGGATAGGTTGGCTCAGTCAAGAATGGGATGGTATGGGTATATGGTGCGAAAGGCAGATGAGGATGTAGTAAAGAGAATTTGGAGGGAATGGCTGGATGTTAAGCCAGAGAGAGGTAAACCACAACTGACGTGGGATGCGATAATTAAGAAGGACATGAAAAATATATGATTGACTGATGATATGGTGTGGGACAGGGAGGATTGGAGAAAGTCTATTCGAATCCCGACCCTGGTTAAACTGGGATTTAATGGAAGATAATAACGATGAAAATGATGATGATAATTATATAAAGACAATAACTTAAGAATAATCAAACAGAAAAACTTGAAAAACAATACAAAATGATCAGAATAAATTTTGTTCACAAAGAATTCAAAAAAAGTCGCCAATTATTCGTAGAGTGAATAGGACACTCTGTGGCTACTAATTTTAAAACGCTGGTCAGGCCCATGTTAATGCCAGTTTCCTCACTCGAAGGCGATGTCAGTGAAGGATAATAAATAAATAAATAAATAATAGATATAAATATGTACAATAAACACATCTTACAATTCTTATTTCATTTATTCTATTCTGGGAGTTAAAAGACAAAGATCACAATCAAATTATTGCAAGATTTCAATAACATACCCTTGGGGATGATAGTGGTGATAATTGTTGTGGCAACAGTTGTCGAAGCGGCAGTAGTTGTTGCTGGAACAGTGGTTGGAGCAACAGTTGTTGGTGGGGTAGTTCCAGGAGCTGGCGTAGTTGTTGCATCATCTGCACATGCAAAGGCGTTACAATTATCTTATAAGGCAATCAACTTAATATATTAAAAATAAAATGTTAAGATTTAAATAAAATATCAACGGATAATTTAAAAATTTACAAAAGTTGGAGAGCACAAGCATTGACAATACAAAAACTATTTAGTTAATAAAAGATGGTCAGCGGATGTAAATTTACTCAAAATAGGTTCTTTATTCATTGTCGACATCATCCTCCTCCATTCAATCCTAGTTAAACCAGGGACGGGATAGAAATAGACCTTCTCAAATCCTCTCTCTCCTTAACCACACCACCAGCCATTCAGTTATTTGAGACTTTTCCATACGTTAAACTACTGGTTTTTTATTATATTGATTAAATAAGCTATGTATTTAAAATAAATAAACGACATACCAGAGACTGGCAGACAACCCACAACGGAAATGATGTCGGCATCAGATGGTTTTCCAGATTTGGATACGAATGTCACTGTCAGCTTGTCAGCGTTGATTGGCTTCAGGAACTTGACATCTGTGGCCTTTTTGGAATCTGGTACCTGGACAACCTGTGGCTTGTCGGTTGGCTTACCATCCTTTCCGGTTGGAGTAACCTTCACTTCCTTGACATCACCTGGAGTGACCTTCAGGCTCTCGAATGTTGGTGTATCCTTTGGTGCAGTCTGGCTCTCAACCGTGACGGTTGTGTCCTTCTCTCCTGGTACCTTTGTGACCTTCAGTTGATCCTTTGTGACGACACCACCGTTTGGCATCTTCTTCAGACATGGGACATCTATAAAATAAATATTTAAATATCACGGATCCGGTGTCTTGTTAATTGTAAACTAAGTAGCCTCAGAGTTTCAAAAGTGCGCTTTAAATTGCAAGTCATTCTCAAATTGAGGAATAAAATAGGGATACTTAACAAATGGAAACATATCAATAACGTTAGATAGTGTCACTTTCAAAAAACGTTTCTTAAAGAAAATTCATTACAGAAAATAAATAAATATCAACAACCAAGCCTACCGCTGGAAACAGTTGTCGTGGTAACGGTTGTAGCTGGCGTCGTAGGAACTGGAGTGGTTGGCTGTGGTGTTGTTGTTGTGGTCAAGTCTGTATAAATATTATTCATTGAAATATATAAAATTGCAAAAAAACTAGTAAAATATGAATAGAAAATAGACAGTGCCTTTTGGCATTTAACATCAAAGAGAAGATTGACTTAAGATATAGATTAGAAGTAAATATATATGCTACGAAAAGTCGGTGTGGGGTAAAAGTCAAACTACAGCTTAAACCATTATTGTAGAATTTAATAGTAATACACTAGCACCTAATCAGCTTTGTACTTCTTGAAAATTATATGAATATTTAATATTATTACTTATGAAATGAGTTCTTGATCTGTGGATTAAAACCGCGAAGAAACATTGACATTATAATAGCAGATAATTTAACGCAAATAAGACCAATTAATACTTACCATCCTTTGGCAGGCAGGCTACAACAGAGATGACATCAGCGTTGGATGGTTTATCGGAGTTGGAAACAAGAGTAACCACGAGCTTGTCAGCCTCAATTGGCTTAGTGAACTGAACGTCGGTTGGTTTGGTTGAGTCTTGAACCTTGGCGATCTGGGTATCTCCTGTTGGCTTGCCGGATTTGTCGGTTGGAGTAACCTTGATTTCCTTTACATCTCCTGGTGTGACGGTAACCTTGCTCCATTGTGGAGTATCCTTTGGAGTCTTCTGGCTCTCGAGTGTTAATGTCTTTGTGTTCTTGTCGGTGGTAGTGGTGGTCTTCAGGTTATCCTTTGGAACAACACCTCCATCCTTCATGTCCTTCAGGCATGGAGCAACTGCAACATATCAGTTGTTCTTATAGAGATCAAATATACGCACAAGTTATTCTAAAGTGGCTTTAAGACAAACGACAACTACGGAAATGCCCCAATAGACTATGTTTCTGAAAAGCTTTACTATTAAGAGAACTGTTGCAACATCTGTAAATTATAATCAATGTACTGTAAAAGGAATAGTTTGCTTGATTAACTTAAATATCAATTATTGCTAAAGACAGTTTTAGAATATTATTTCAGACTTTTGATATTTTCGAAAATTGGCATACCAATTGGGACCGACACAGTGGTAACAACGGTTGTTGGAACGGTGCTAGCTGCTGTTATGCTGGCTGGAGTAGTTGGAGCTGGCGTTGTTGTGGTGGAATCTGAAATAGAATTCATTAGTTTAGTTATAAAGTGAAAGCTGTATTAAATATGGCAGATACACCTTACAAATTTAGTAAGTATATTGAGAAGCCATTGTAAACATGTTACCAGAGTGAAAGCGTCAAAAGGTTCAATGAAATTCAATGACCAATTTAGATAATGAATTAAAAATCAGAATATATGCGCTTACCATCAAGTGGTACACATCCGCGCACAGAGATGAGATCAACATCGGTTGGTTTGCCAGACTTTGAAGTCACTTCTACGATGAGCTGATCGGCAACAAGTGGCTTGGGGAATTTGACCTCGGTAGCCTTCTTAGGATCGACAACGTTGGCTGTCTGTGACTGACCCTGCGGCTTGCCGCTCTTGTCTGCTGGAGTTACAGTAACCTTGGTGGCATCTCCTGGTGTCAACTTGATGCTCTCGAATTCTGGTTTCTCCTTTGGCTCAACCTTTGGCTTGATGCTGATGGTTGTCTTCTCGCCTGCTGGTACTCTCTTGGTGTCGAGCTGATCCTTTGTAACAACTCCATCATTTGGCATCTTCTTCAGGCATGGAAGTTCTGCAGAAATGAAGACCATACCCACTCTTTAATTTTTCAGATTCAAAAAATTGCAAGTCGTCAAATACTGAATTGATTAGAAACGACATAGTAAATTTTCGAAATATTCTCATTCTACTATATATGGAGAATTATATTTATGAACAAAAATGCGCTGCTGTTATGTATTTGAAATCAAATCCTTACCAGCAAGAATGACTGTAGTAGCAACAGTTGTTGGCACTGGTGTAACAGTTGTTGTAGCAGATGGAGTCGTTGTTGCAGCTTCTGTAAAATAAGTTCAATATCCTTTTATAAAATGTTCATTTTCATTACATTAACACTTACTGTAAATGAAAAACGCAACAATACATAACATTCTAAATCACAACGGATCCAGCACGTCATTATTTCATACTTTATTTGAAATAGGTAAACTGAGTTCAATGCAGTTGCATATGTTTAAATTAGACAAATATTATATAATAATAGAAGTATTATAATGTTATACTGATAATTATAAATATTCTATAATTTACAAATAATTTTAGAAATGGCTTTACCAGGTACTGGGAGGCATCCAACAACAGAGATGACATCGGCATCAGATGGTTTTCCAGATTTGGATACGAATGTCACTGTCAGCTTGTCAGCGTTGATTGGCTTCAGGAACTTGACATCTGTGGCCTTTTTGGAATCTGGTACCTGGACAACCTGTGGCTTGTCGGTTGGCTTACCATCCTTTCCGGTTGGAGTAACCTTCACTTCCTTGACATCACCTGGAGTGACCTTCAGGCTCTCGAATGTTGGTGTATCCTTTGGTGCAGTCTGGCTCTCAACCGTGACGGTTGTGTCCTTCTCTCCTGGTACCTTTGTGACCTTCAGTTGATCCTTTGTGACGACACCACCGTTTGGCATCTTCTTCAGACATGGGACATCTATAAAATAAATATTTAAATATCACAGATCCGGTGTCTTGTTAATTGTAAACTAAGTAGCCTCAGAGTTTCAAAAGTGCGCTTTAGATTGCAAGTCATTCTCAAATTGAGGAATAAAATAGGGATACTTAACAAATGGAAACATATCAATAACGTTAGATAGTGTCACTTTCAAAAAAACGTTTCTTAAAGAAAATTCATTACAGAAAATAAATAAATATCAACAACCAAGCCTACCGCTGGAAACAGTTGTCGTGGTAACGGTTGTAGCTGGCGTCGTAGGAACTGGAGTGGTTGGCTGTGGTGTTGTTGTTGTGGTCAAGTCTGTATAAATATTATTCATTGAAATATATAAAAGTGCAAAAATACTAGTAAAATATGAATAGAAAATAGACAGTGCCTTTTGGCATTCAAACATCAAAGGGAAGATTGACTTAAGATATAGATTAGAAGTAAATATATATGCTACGAAAAGTCGGTGTGGGGTAAAAGTCAAACTATAGATTAAACCATTATTGTAGAATTTAATAGTAATACACTAGCACCTAATCAGCTTTGTACTTCTTGAAAATTATATGAATATTTAATATTATTACTTATGAAATGAGTTCTTGATCTGTGGATTAAAACCGCGAAGAAATATTGACATTATAATAGCAGATAATTTAACGCAAATAAGACCAATTAATACTTACCATCCTTTGGCAGGCAGGCTACAACAGAGATGACATCAGCGTTGGATGGTTTATCGGAGTTGGAAACAAGAGTAACCACGAGCTTGTCAGCCTCAATTGGCTTAGTGAACTGAACGTCGGTTGGTTTGGTTGAGTCTTGAACCTTGGCGATCTGGGTATCTCCTGTTGGCTTGCCGGATTTGTCGGTTGGAGTAACCTTGATTTCCTTTACATCTCCTGGTGTGACGGTAACCTTGCTCCATTGTGGAGTATCCTTTGGAGTCTTCTGGCTCTCGAGTGTTAATGTCTTTGTGTTCTTGTCGGTGGTAGTGGTGGTCTTCAGGTTATCCTTTGGAACAACACCTCCATCCTTCATGTCCTTCAGGCATGGAGCAACTGCAACATATCAGTTGTTCTTATAGAGATCAAATATACGCACAAGTTATTCTAAAGTGGCTTTAAGACAAACGATAACTACGGAAATGCCCCAATAGACTATGTTTCTGAAAAGCTTTACTATTAAGAGAACTGTTGCAACATCTGTAAATTATAATCAATGTACTGTAAAAGGAATAGTTTGCTTGATTAACTTAAATATCAATTATTGCTAAAGACAGTTTTAGAATATTATTTCAGACTTTTGATATTTTCGAAAATTGGCATACCAATTGGGACCGACACAGTGGTAACAACGGTTGTTGGAACGGTGCTAGCTGCTGTTGTGCTGGCTGGAGTAGTTGGAGCTGGCGTTGTTGTGGTGGAATCTGAAATAGAATTCATTAGTTTAGTTATAAAGTGAAAGCTGTATTAAATATGGCAGATACACCTTACAAATTTAGTAAGTATATTGAGAAGCCATTGTAAACATGTTACCAGAGTGAAAGCGTCAAAAGGTTCAATGAAATTCAATGACCAATTTAGATAATGAATTAAAAATCAGAATATATGCGCTTACCATCAAGTGGTACACATCCGCGCACAGAGATGAGATCAACATCGGTTGGTTTGCCAGACTTTGAAGTCACTTCTACGATGAGCTGATCGGCAACAAGTGGCTTGGGGAATTTGACCTCGGTAGCCTTCTTAGGATCGACAACGTTGGCTGTCTGTGACTGACCCTGAGGCTTGCCGCTCTTGTCTGCTGGAGTTACAGTAACCTTGGTGGCATCTCCTGGTGTCAACTTGATGCTCTCGAATTCTGGTTTCTCCTTTGGCTCAACCTTTGGCTTGATGCTGATGGTTGTCTTCTCGCCTGCTGGTACTCTCTTGGTGTCGAGCTGATCCTTTGTAACAACTCCATCATTTGGCATCTTCTTCAGGCATGGAAGTTCTGCAGAAATGAAGACCATACCCACTCTTTAATTTTTCAGATTCAAAAAATTGCAAGTCGTCAAATACTGAATTGATTAGAAACGACATAGTAAATTTTCGAAATATTCTCATTCTACTATATATGGAGAATTATATTTATGAACAAAAATGCGCTGCTGTTATGTATTTGAAATCAAATCCTTACCAGCAAGAATGACTGTAGTAGCAACAGTTGTTGGCACTGGTGTAACAGTTGTTGTAGCAGATGGAGTCGTTGTTGCAGCTTCTGTAAAATAAGTTCAATATCCTTTTATAAAATGTTCATTTTCATTACATTAACACTTACTGTAAATGAAAAACGCAACAATACATAACATTCTAAATCACAACGGATCCAGCACGTCATTATTTCATACTTTATTTGAAATAGGTAAACTGAGTTCAATGCAGTTGCATATGTTTAAATTAGACAAATATTATATAATAATAGAAGTATTATAAGGTTATACCGATAATTATAAATATTCTATAATTTACAAATAATTTTAGAATGGCTTTACCAGGTACTGGGAGGCATCCAACAACAGAGATGACATCGGCATCAGATGGTTTTCCAGATTTGGATACGAATGTCACTGTCAGCTTGTCAGCGTTGATTGGCTTCAGGAACTTGACATCTGTGGCCTTTTTGGAATCTGGTACCTGGACAACCTGTGGCTTGTCGGTTGGCTTACCATCCTTTCCGGTTGGAGTAACCTTCACTTCCTTGACATCACCTGGAGTGACCTTCAGGCTCTCGAATGTTGGTGTATCCTTTGGTGCAGTCTGGCTCTCAACCGTGACGGTTGTGTCCTTCTCTCCTGGTACCTTTGTGACCTTCAGTTGATCCTTTGTGACGACACCACCGTTTGGCATCTTCTTCAGACATGGGACATCTATAAAATAAATATTTAAATATCACAGATCCGGTGTCTTGTTAATTGTAAACTAAGTAGCCTCAGAGTTTCAAAAGTGCGCTTTAAATTGCAAGTCATTCTCAAATTGAGGAATAAAATAGGGATACTTAACAAATGGAAACATATCAATAACGTTAGATAGTGTCACTTTCAAAAAACGTTTCTTAAAGAAAATTCATTACAGAAAATAAATAAATATCAACAACCAAGCCTACCGCTGGAAACAGTTGTCGTGGTAACGGTTGTAGCTGGCGTCGTAGGAACTGGAGTGGTTGGCTGTGGTGTTGTTGTTGTGGTCAAGTCTGTATAAATATTATTCATTGAAATATATAAAAGTGCAAAAATACTAGTAAAATATGAATAGAAAATAGACAGTGCCTTTTGGCATTTAACATCAAAGAGAAGATTGACTTAAGATATAGATTAGAAGTAAATATATATGCTACGAAAAGTCGGTGTGGGGTAAAAGTCAAACTATAGCTTAAACCATTATTGTAGAATTTAATAGTAATACACTAGCACCTAATCAGCTTTGTACTTCTTGAAAATTATATGAATATTTAATATTATTACTTATGAAATGAGTTCTTGATCTGTGGATTAAAACCGCGAAGAAACATTGACATTATAATAGCAGATAATTTAACGCAAATAAGACCAATTAATACTTACCATCCTTTGGCAGGCAGGCTACAACAGAGATGACATCAGCGTTGGATGGTTTATCGGAGTTGGAAACAAGAGTAACCACGAGCTTGTCAGCCTCAATTGGCTTAGTGAACTGAACGTCGGTTGGTTTGGTTGAGTCTTGAACCTTGGCGATCTGGGTCTCTCCTGTTGGCTTGCCGGATTTGTCGGTTGGAGTAACCTTGATTTCCTTTACATCTCCTGGAGTGACGGTAACCTTGCTCCATTGTGGAGTATCCTTTGGAGTCTTCTGGCTCTCGAGTGTTACTGTCTTTGTGTTCTTGTCGGTGGTAGTGGTGGTCTTCAGGTTATCCTTTGGAACAACACCTCCATCCTTCATGTCCTTCAGGCATGGAGCAACTGTAACATATCAGTTGTTCTTATAGAGATCAAATATACGCACAAGTTATTCTAAAGTGGCTTTAAGACAAACGATAACTACGGAAATGCCCCAATAGACTATGTTTCTGAAAAGCTTTACTATTAAGAGAACTGTTGCAACATCCGTAAATTATAATCAATGTACTGTAAAAGGAATAGTTTGCTTGATTAACTTAAATATCAATTATTGCTAAAGACAGTTTTAGAATATTATTTCAGACTTTTGATATTTTCGAAAATTGGCATACCAATTGGGACCGACACAGTGGTAACAACGGTTGTTGGAACGGTGCTAGCTGCTGTTGTGCTGGCTGGAGTAGTTGGAGCTGGCGTTGTTGTGGTGGAATCTGAAATAGAATTCATTAGTTTAGTTATAAAGTGAAAGCTGTATTAAATATGGCAGATACACCTTACAAATTTAGTAAGTATATTGAGAAGCCATTGTAAACATGTTACCAGAGTGAAAGCGTCAAAAGGTTCAATGAAATTCAATGACCAATTTAGATAATGAATTAAAAATCAGAATATATGCGCTTACCATCAAGTGGTACACATCCGCGCACAGAGATGAGATCAACATCGGTTGGTTTGCCAGACTTTGAAGTCACTTCTACGATGAGCTGATCGGCAACAAGTGGCTTGGGGAATTTGACCTCGGTAGCCTTCTTAGGATCGACAACGTTGGCTGTCTGTGACTGACCCTGAGGCTTGCCGCTCTTGTCTGCTGGAGTTACAGTAACCTTGGTGGCATCTCCTGGTGTCAACTTGATGCTCTCGAATTCTGGTTTCTCCTTTGGCTCAACCTTTGGCTTGATGCTGATGGTTGTCTTCTCGCCTGCTGGTACTCTCTTGGTGTCGAGCTGATCCTTTGTAACAACTCCATCATTTGGCATCTTCTTCAGGCATGGAAGTTCTGCAGAAATGAAGACCATACCCACTCTTTAATTTTTCAGATTCAAAAAATTGCAAGTCGTCAAATACTGAATTGATTAGAAACGACATAGTAAATTTTCGAAATATTCTCATTCTACTATATATGGAGAATTATATTTATGAACAAAAATGCGCTGCTGTTATGTATTTGAAATCAAATCCTTACCAGCAAGAATGACTGTAGTAGCAACAGTTGTTGGCACTGGTGTAACAGTTGTTGTAGCAGATGGAGTCGTTGTTGCAGCTTCTGTAAAATAAGTTCAATATCCTTTTATAAAATGTTCATTTTCATTACATTAACACTTACTGTAAATGAAAAACGCAACAATACATAACATTCTAAATCACAACGGATCCAGCACGTCATTATTTCATACCTTATTTGAAATAGGTAAACTGAGTTCAATGCAGTTGCATATGTTTAAATTAGACAAATATTATATAATAATAGAAGTATTATAAGGTTATACCGATAATTATAAATATTCTATAATTTACAAATAATTTTAGAATGGCTTTACCAGGTACTGGGAGGCATCCAACAACAGAGATGACATCGGCATCAGATGGTTTTCCAGATTTGGATACGAATGTCACTGTCAGCTTGTCAGCGTTGATTGGCTTCAGGAACTTGACATCTGTGGCCTTTTTGGAATCTGGTACCTGGACAACCTGTGGCTTGTCGGTTGGCTTACCATCCTTTCCGGTTGGAGTAACCTTCACTTCCTTGACATCACCTGGAGTGACCTTCAGGCTCTCGAATGTTGGTGTATCCTTTGGTGCAGTCTGGCTCTCAACCGTGACGGTTGTGTCCTTCTCTCCTGGTACCTTTGTGACCTTCAGTTGATCCTTTGTGACGACACCACCGTTTGGCATCTTCTTCAGACATGGGACATCTATAAAATAAATATTTAAATATCACGGATCCGGTGTCTTGTTAATTGTAAACTAAGTAGCCTCAGAGTTTCAAAAGTGCGCTTTAAATTGCAAGTCATTCTCAAATTGAGGAATAAAATAGGGATACTTAACAAATGGAAACATATCAATAACGTTAGATAGTGTCACTTTCAAAAAACGTTTCTTAAAGAAAATTCATTACAGAAAATAAATAAATATCAACAACTAAGCCTACCGCTGGAAACAGTTGTCGTGGTAACGGTTGTAGCTGGCGTCGTAGGAACTGGAGTGGTTGGCTGTGGTGTTGTTGTTGTGGTCAAGTCTGTATA
The DNA here is from genome assembly GCA_905160935.1 of Enchytraeus crypticus. Lineage (NCBI taxonomy): Eukaryota > Metazoa > Annelida > Clitellata > Enchytraeida > Enchytraeidae > Enchytraeus > Enchytraeus crypticus. Next base: position 272,785 of record CAJHZI010000534.1, on the reverse strand, counting down.
AATATTATTCATTGAAATATATAAAAGTGCAAAAATACTAGTAAAATATGAATAGAAAATAGACAGTGCCTTTTGGCATTCAAACATCAAAGGGAAGATTGACTTAAGATATAGATTAGAAGTAAATATATATGCTACGAAAAGTCGGTGTGGGGTAAAAGTCAAACTATAGATTAAACCATTATTGTAGAATTTAATAGTAATACACTAGCACCTAATCAGCTTTGTACTTCTTGAAAATTATATGAATATTTAATATTATTACTTATGAAATGAGTTCTTGATCTGTGGATTAAAACCGCGAAGAAACATTGACATTATAATAGCAGATAATTTAACGCAAATAAGACCAATTAATACTTACCATCCTTTGGCAGGCAGGCTACAACAGAGATGACATCAGCGTTGGATGGTTTATCGGAGTTGGAAACAAGAGTAACCACGAGCTTGTCAGCCTCAATTGGCTTAGTGAACTGAACGTCGGTTGGTTTGGTTGAGTCTTGAACCTTGGCGATCTGGGTCTCTCCTGTTGGCTTGCCGGATTTGTCGGTTGGAGTAACCTTGATTTCCTTTACATCTCCTGGAGTGACGGTAACCTTGCTCCATTGTGGAGTATCCTTTGGAGTCTTCTGGCTCTCGAGTGTTACTGTCTTTGTGTTCTTGTCGGTGGTAGTGGTGGTCTTCAGGTTATCCTTTGGAACAACACCTCCATCCTTCATGTCCTTCAGGCATGGAGCAACTGCAACATATCAGTTGTTCTTATAGAGATCAAATATACGCACAAGTTATTCTAAAGTGGCTTTAAGACAAACGATAACTACGGAAATGCCCCAATAGACTATGTTTCTGAAAAGCTTTACTATTAAGAGAACTGTTGCAACATCCGTAAATTATAATCAATGTACTGTAAAAGGAATAGTTTGCTTGATTAACTTAAATATCAATTATTGCTAAAGACAGTTTTAGAATATTATTTCAGACTTTTGATATTTTCGAAAATTGGCATACCAATTGGGACCGACACAGTGGTAACAACGGTTGTTGGAACGGTGCTAGCTGCTGTTGTGCTGGCTGGAGTAGTTGGAGCTGGCGTTGTTGTGGTGGAATCTGAAATAGAATTCATTAGTTTAGTTATAAAGTGAAAGCTGTATTAAATATGGCAGATACACCTTACAAATTTAGTAAGTATATTGAGAAGCCATTGTAAACATGTTACCAGAGTGAAAGCGTCAAAAGGTTCAATGAAATTCAATGACCAATTTAGATAATGAATTAAAAATCAGAATATATGCGCTTACCATCAAGTGGTACACATCCGCGCACAGAGATGAGATCAACATCGGTTGGTTTGCCAGACTTTGAAGTCACTTCTACGATGAGCTGATCGGCAACAAGTGGCTTGGGGAATTTGACCTCGGTAGCCTTCTTAGGATCGACAACGTTGGCTGTCTGTGACTGACCCTGAGGCTTGCCGCTCTTGTCTGCTGGAGTTACAGTAACCTTGGTGGCATCTCCTGGTGTCAACTTGATGCTCTCGAATTCTGGTTTCTCCTTTGGCTCAACCTTTGGCTTGATGCTGATGGTTGTCTTCTCGCCTGCTGGTACTCTCTTGGTGTCGAGCTGATCCTTTGTAACAACTCCATCATTTGGCATCTTCTTCAGGCATGGAAGTTCTACATATATAAATATTCGATAATTCACATTATAGTTTTTCCATTCTATAATCCTTAAGTTGATAAGGCTACTTCGAAAATAGCTAGCAAATGTTCGAAATAAAATTAGACATTATAACATATATTCATTATAAAAATTTGTAACGTAGTAACGTAATTTGTAATTACATTAGTTGTATTATTTATACGAGTTTGTACTTGTTAATGTCATTATTAAATTCTTGACCTACCAGTCAGGATGATTGTTGTGGCAACGGTTGTTGGCACAGTTGTTGGGATAGCAGTTGGAGCGGAAGTTTGAGCTGTTGATGGCGCTGGGGTCGTGGTTGTTGTAGCAGAAGTGGTGGTTGTAGCAGCCTCTGCAATAGTGACATACATTTTATAATAATTGTGAACTTATAAGCTAAAACAGTAACTTGATATGGAAAAAGTATAAACAATAGTTTATGAATTGATACCTTAACCCGCATTATTAAATGTTTATGTAGATTACGTCTCAATCAGTAGCTTATCTATAAGTATTTGAATACGTGTCATTACATTTCATGGCTCCTGTCACGGGTATGCTTTCGAGAGATGAAACTGGCGTTACATTTGCATTATCCGCTAGAAAGAGCTAAAACATTAAATGTGTCTATATTTTAAATTTGGCATTCGAGACCAGATAATTTCATAGGAACTAAAACTAGTCACACATCTACTTTAAAATTTCTCTCTAGAAGATAGTACAATTTAACCTACCTGGTGCTGGCAGACAGCCTACAACTGAGACGATATCGGCATCAGATGGTTTTCCAGACTTGGACACGAATGTAACGGTGAGCTTATCAGCTTCAAGAGTCTTTGTGAACTTGATATCTGTGACCTTTCCTGAATCTGGAATTGGGGCCGTCTGCGTTTCGCCAGTTGGTTTACCGTCCTTTCCAGTTGGAGTAACTTTGACGAATTGAACATCTCCTGGAGTGACCTTCAGGCTCTCCCATTTTGGTGTATCCTTTGGTGTTGTCTGGCTCTCAAGAGTGACAGTTGTGTCCTTCTCTCCTGGTACCTTAGTAACCTTCAGCTGATCCTTCTTAACTACTCCTCCATTTGGCATGCTCTTTAGGCATGGAAGTTCTAAACATTAAATAATATAGCGAATAGAATTAAACAACCCAGAGCCTAAAATACTCAATAGAAATATTTCTATTAAATATAAAAAATATATTTCTATGTTAGTTTATAATAGCATAGTATTTGTGATTCTATTATATTAATTTCTTCTTCCTTTAGATATCTACTAACTGGATGTATTGGAGGATAGTCGTGGACACAAATCTATTAGAAATAGCACTGCTAGTCTCTATATAACTCATTAACGTGTTACCCAATTAAAAATCAAGACTAGTTGTAAGTTAGATAATTAGAATCTTTTCTTGAACCAACATATTGCTTGCCAGCATTGGCACATTTTAAATTTAAGACTAATTTATTTTTTTCCTCTGCTATAGTCATTCCCTTTGATATTTTACATTCGTTATTTCTCATTAATTATTAGCGGGAGTGAAATTGACATACCTGGAGTGGGTACCTTGGCGATGACGGTTGTTGCTGGTGTTGTTGCAGCAGCTGTTGGCTGTGTTGTAGTTGGCACTGTAGTTGGCTGTGGTGTTGTTGTTGTTGTTGCGTCTAAACATAAGTGAATGCAATTGTGTCATTAGACTATTTACAATTATTAGACCTTTAGTAGGGTCTTAGTTGGTCCACTACGAATAAACTAACGGACAAATGGGCGTATCATATGAGACTTTAAGCAGCAACTGAAGAATTTTATTGAGTAAAATCTGGGAAACCATATAAAGACTTACTTCTCACTGGTATCGATTATACCAGTGAGAAGTAAGTACGAGTTATTATCATACTCTATTATTGGATATTGACTTCCATCACATATGATTAGATAAAATAGTAGGTCAATGTAGTTATATTACTGAAGGCAAAAGAACACGATGAGTAGGAATAAGTATTCAGGCCCTATCACTTGTATAGCAAGAAAGAGCGAGAGAGACAGAGAGAAAGAGATAAGAGAGATAGAGAAAAAGATCGAGATACATATTCAGTAATATGCTTCCGACAAGTATAGTGAACGCAATGCAGTAGAATTAAAACATAAATATGAAAACCAATATCTAAACTACATACCATCCTTCGGCAGGCAGGCTACAACAGAGATGACATCAGCGTTGGATGGTTTATCAGAGTTGGAAACAAGAGTAACCACGAGCTTGTCAGCCTCAATTGGCTTAGTGAACTGAACGTCGGTTGGTTTGGTTGAGTCTGGAACCTTGCCAGTCTGTGTCTCGCCGACTGGAGTACCGTTCTTGTCAACTGGAGTAACCTTAGCTTCCTTGATGTCACCTCCGGACACCTTTACATTCGTCCAGGATGGGGTGTCCTTTGTCTTGGTTGGGCTCTCCAGTGTGATGGTAGTTGTTGTCTTGTCTGTGACCTTAGTGACCTTCAGTTCGTCCTTTGGAACTACTCCGTTGTCCTTCATTTCTTTCAGGCATGGCAGTACTGCAAACAAAATGTGATATAGTTTGGTTATTTACTATAATAATTGATTATTTATTATTAATAGCAATTATTCAGATAATGAATAATTGTAAATTTTGGCGCACGATTTGGTACACACAGAACTTCTAGATATCTGATAGCGTACACCTCGCTAGATGGTAGTAAAACGAATGGTTTAAGGCTAAAAGATAGTTTAATGTCAAATTGGTTTCCCAAAATCAAACACTCGCGTCTCTTTAGTACTAAGGCTATTCTAACTGTTTGAGCCTTCTGATGCATGACAATCTAAATTAAAAATAAAGAAATAAATAATCAATTTGAATAAATAAGTAATAAATTAGAATCTTTAGTAGAAGCAAGGATATATACCCTTAATAACTCGAATATAGCAAAGCGTCATTTCTAAATATAAAAGTCATGTAATAAAACTCATACAACAATGTGCATTGTTATCACGCTATATTATTGTATCGGCTGGAGCCAGTGGCGAATTAGACACTCGACCGCGGATCAGTAGGTGCGGGTTCAAATCCTGGGCTCGCCCGTCACTGACATCGCTTTCGAGTGATGAAACTGACGTTAACCTTAGCTTTTTGTTAATCATAAGCAGCCGGAAGTACTATAGGGGAAATGTCCACATAACATCTAGGTGATTATCTGGTGGCGTCCGTATAGTCAAATTATTAAAACATACCGCTTCTAACAGTTGTTGAAGCAACAACAGTTGTTGGGATGGTAGTAGCTGGAGTTGTTGGTGCTGTCGTTGTGGTGGCAGCTGTTGTTCCAGCAGTGGTTGTTGTAGAGTCTGAAAAAATGCGCCAAAAATATTAAATAATATTACAATTTACTACAAAATGTTGGTCTACCATTTATAATATATTATAACGCAACAATAAAACGAATATTTTTTAATGCTGTAAAAGCTGTCAAGCAGATGTAGACGTCAGTTTCAAAGCGATATCAGTGACGGGTTTGACTGGCATTTGAACCTCGCACATACTGATCCGCGGTAGGGTATTTTAGTGGCAACGCCACTGGTTTCAGCGAGTATCAATGTCGGTAATATTATATCATAATAAGATACCATCACAGATGAAATATATTATATTATCACAATATCGGTAATAAAAATAGATAATAATAATAATAATAATAATAATAATAGTCGGTAAGATACTCGACCGCGTATGAGTAGGTGCGGCGTTCAAATCCTGGGCTCGACCGTCACTGACTTCGCTTTCGAGTGAGGAAACTGACGTTAACATTAGCTTTACCAGTTTTTGATATCATAGTATCAGAGATATAAAACAATAACATACCATCAAGCGGTACACATCCGCGCACAGAGATGAGATCAACATCGGTTGGTTTGCCAGACTTTGAAGTTACTTCTACGATGAGCTGGTCGGCAACAAGTGGCTTGGGGAATTTGACCTCGGTAGCCTTCTTAGGATCGACAACGTTGGCTGTCTGTGACTGACCCTGAGGCTTGCCGCTCTTGTCTGCTGGAGTTACAGTAACCTTGGTGGCATCTCCTGGTGTCAACTTGATGCTCTCGAATTCTGGTTTCTCCTTTGGCTCAACCTTTGGCTTGATGCTGATGGTTGTCTTCTCGCCTGCTGGTACTCTCTTGGTGTCGAGCTGATCCTTTGTAACAACTCCATCATTTGGCATCTTCTTCAGGCATGGCATAGCTGTTTTAATGCGTATGATATAATATACATGCATTATTCCATAGCAGAAGATGTTAATTTGATTTCAAAAGGATATTTCTTTAGTATTAGTCATAGAGTGCATAAAGTTTAGAAAGCGTTATAGTTTTTATTTTATTTTATTAAACACGCTGAATTCTTCCTACTGGTTTTTATAGTATTACAATATAGTACCGTTCATTTTGCTACCCTACGCTACAAAGGGTATTTTTACACATAAAAATTTGTTCCACTGATTTGCATAAACAGTAATTTATATTGTTTTAATAGTTCAGAAAGCTTACCTGGAGTAACGATGGCTGTTACGACAGTCGTTGCAGTGGTAGGAGCAACAGTTGTTGTTATTCCTGCAGCTGGTGTAGTGGTGGTAACATCTGTATGAATGAAAAAAATTGATATAAATATTAAACATTACAATGCAAAGAAGCAGTCATTGTTTCATTGTTGCAAAGTTATAACTAACTGATTAATTGTTTTCCAAGAATTAAATTTTTTAAATAAATTTTAATAAATACTAGAATCATCTGCCAAATTCATATTTCCACTACAAGCTTAGCCTTATTTAACAGTAATGTCAGTCGTTATATCAAGTTCTATTAATAAAGCCGATTATTATCTTTTAGCGAGCAACAAAAATCTGAAATAATTTTTTATTAGTTCGATTCTAGTCAGAACCTACAGATACTAAATTATATCTGATAAATTTTGTTAAACAATTTTTAAGGGCATTTGTAACATAATTATCAAATTAATTAGATATTTTACGCCGTTTCAACTACTATTAATTGCTGGAAATATTATTAATTCTGGCTGGAGCCAGTGGTGAAGTCGGTAAGATACTCGACCGCGGATCAGTAGGTGCGAGGTTCAAATCCTGGGCTCGCCCGTTACTGGCATCGCTTTCGAGTGAGGAAACTGACGTTAACCTTAGTTTTACCAGATTTTAATTATTATATCAGCTTAAAATGTCAATTCTCGTCAAATTCAGTACACGATTCTGAGAGAGGAAACTGACGTTAAACTTAGTCAGGTCAACGTTAAGCAAGAAAGCAAGAACGATTTTAAAGTGATATAATACCAGCAAGTAGCAGACATCCTACGACGGAGATGACATCAGAATCGGATGGTTTTCCAGACTTGGACACGAATGTCACGGAGATCTTATCAGACTGGATTGGTTTTGTGAACTTGACATCCGTCGCCTTGGTGGAATCTGGAACTGGAACAGCCTGTGGAGTGCCAGATGGTTTGCCGTCCTTTCCGACTGGAGTTACCTTGACTTCCTTTACATCACCTGGTGTGATTTTTACGCTTTCAAATGTTGGCGTGTCCCTTTGTGTCGTCTGGCTCTCAAGGGTGACGGTAGTGCTGGTGGTATCAGTTACTCTGGACACCTTCAGCTGCTCCTTTGGAACAACGCCGCCGTTTGGCATCTTCTTCAGGCATGGAGAAGCTAAACAATAAAGCATTATAAAAACTAAACTTTCTTTTCTAACAAGAGAACAATGTGAAGACTTTACCTTCTTTTCTAACAATAGAGCATTAGGAAGACTTAATTTTCTTTTCTAACAATAGAACATTACGAATAATAACTTTCTATTCTAACAATAGAACATAATAAAGGCTTAACTTTCTTTTCTAACAATAGCTTATTATGCAGACAAAGTTCGTTTCTGCTGCGAAAGCCGATGTTTGTGGCGTCTCTAAATTAATACGATTCTAGTGAAGCGTAGTGTGCGATAATAGTTACTAGTACGAAATATTATCATTAGTCAATGCTTAACGAAAGATATGATTCCTTCGAATTGTTTACTTTCACTGCCATTTACTGAAATTAAAACTACACTAAAATTTATGTAAATTCATTAAACTCTGCATAAATGACATAACTCTAAGATATACATGTAACATTAATGTATATATATATATATATATATATATATATATATATATATATATATGTATATACTATATATACATGTATATATATATATATATGTGTGTGTGTGTATTGTATATATATATATATATATATATATATATATATTATATATATACTGTATGTATATATACATATATATATATATTATGTATATATATATATATATATTATATATATATATAATATATATATATATATATATATATATATATATAATATATATATATATAAATAATATAAATGTATAATTCTAGTAGGTAATTTAGACATACCAGTGATAACGGTGGTTGCTACAACGGTGGTGGTTGGTGTTGTCACAGCTACAGTTGTTGTTGGCTGTGGTGTTGTAGTTGTTGCTACATCTGAAAATAAAATAAATCTCATTATACGATATAAATGCAATTCCCTTCTGGTACATGTGTCCTATTGAAATAAAAAATGACACAAAACACAAATAGAAAAATTACTAAATATTTCGCTACTAGTTTGACTATTAAAGTCTTTATTTTATGCCTACATTTAAAATAAAAGTAATTTTTAAAATAAGTTACATGTAGAAATTTTTTCAATTCCCCTTTTTTATGTCTAACAAAATGACAAATCAAACACTGACCGGCTTCAGGCAGGCAGGCAACAACGGATACGACATCAGCATCGGATGCCTTGTCAGAGTTGGACATCAGAGTTACCAGCAGCTTCTCAGCTTCCAATGGCTTGTCGAATATCACCTCGGTTGGCTTGGTGGAGTCTTGAACCTTGGCGTTCTGTGGCTTGCCTGTTGGAGTACCCTTCTTTCCGATTGGAGTTACAATGACCTCCTTGACGTCGCCCTTGGACACGGTGACTCTCTCCCAGATTGGAGTGTTCTTCGGCTGAACGAGGCTCTCGACAATGACCGTTGTGCTCTTCTTGCTCGGGATTCTCTTCATCTTGAGGCTGGTCTTTGGAATGAGTCCACCGTTGTTCATCTTCTTCAGACATGGAAGATCTGCAAATGCACACCAGAATACTGTAAAGCAGATGTTAACGTTAGTTTCATCTCTGAAAGCGATATCAGTGACGAGAGAGCTCAAGATTTAAACCCCGCACACGCTGATCCGCGATCGGGTCTTATATCGACATTGCCACTGACTCCAACCAGAAGGTAATAGAGTGCATTTTCGCTTCTGCAAGCCGACAGCTTTTTAAGATATTTACAAGTTGTGATTTCTCAATAATAAACTATTACTAGTTAAGATTTTCATGCCCTTCCAAGCTTTATCGGGCACATGCCAATGGCACAAGTCAATTTAGAAGTTATAAAATAACATGAGCTAGCTCTGCTCATTAGCAACGATGATCATTAGTGAATTCCTACTGAAATATGACAAAGTTACAACATTACAACTTTATAGCATTTACAAATGATAAAAACCAGTTCAAGAATCTTCACGAAAGTACTTGACTAATAAAATTCCACTATGGAATCGATATGTATTGTACTTTACCGACGTCTCTGATATCATCTCTGTATGAGGAAACGGACGTTAAACATATAATATTATTATTATTACTATTATAGGCGACAAAAACTCTGCAATCATACCTGAGACAACCGTTGTGGTCAGCACAGTGGTTGGCACGGTTGGTGCAGTGGTTGTGGTGCCAACTGTGGTGCCAACTGTGGAGCCAGCAGTGGTGCCAGGTGTAGTGATGTCTTTGGATTCTGAAAATCATCAACACACTTAAATTAAGTTTTATAATTGAAATGTATTACTTTTAATAAAATAATAATATTTATTTGTATTTAGAATTTACTTTTACTGTTATTCAATTATAGTAGAATATACAAGACAGCATAAGTTCAAATAATCGAATTTAAATCTTACGAACATTCAAGACATCAATCTATAATTCAGAGATAACTGATTGGAGCGAGCTGATCCGACAAAAAGGTGTCCACGGTTTCAGTTTCGGTTTCTCTCACCTCTCGAAAGCAATATCAATGACGAACGAACACGCCCAGGATTTGGACCCTCAGATCTTCATAACCATACTTCTACATACTATGGCTGGAGTCAGTGGAGACATCGGTTAGATACTCGACCGCGGATCAGTATGTGCGGGGTTCAAATCCTGTGCTCGCCCGTCACTGACATCGCTTTCAAGTGAGGAAACTGACGTATACCCTAGCTTTTCAAAAGTATAACCTACCGTTATCTGGCAGACAGCCAACAACGGAGACGATGTCGACATCGCTTGGTTTACCAGTCTTTGAAATAAGTTCTACGATCAGCTGGTAGGCCTCAATTGGCTTAGTGAACTTGATCTCGGCGGGTTTGGCTGATTCAGGAACCACAACGGACTGGGCCTTGTCGGCTGGCTTGCCGGCCTTATCTATTGGAGTGACCTTGACTTCCTTCAGATCTCCAGGTGTGAGTGTTACCTTCTCCCAGATTGGAGTGTACTTGGGCTCAGACTTGCTCTTGACGATGTAAAGAACGTTCTTGCCTGGGATCTTCCTTGTGTTGAGCTGACTCTTTGGTACCAGACCTCCGTTGATCATCTTCTTCAGACATGGGAGTTCTACAAACAGTAAAGTGGCATCTTGAATGTCTCAATAGCGAAATGGTTAGAGGTGTAGATATCGTCATAAAATTTTATATGACAGACCCTGGGGTGAATTAATTGAATTGAATCCTCTTGGGTTCAAATTCCAGCCGCGCTGATCTGAGAGTAAAATTTCAGATATTCACTGGAATGGTTACACGGAAAATGGACAAAATTGCCCTACGGATTTAACATCATGTATTAAAAGTGATAGATAGCAACGTCGTTGCACTATAATGTGAATTATTATTATTATATATATATTTGTATTCGTCATATGATTAAATGCTCTCTAAAAGGGCTTGGGTTTATGATATTTTAAAATATGTTCAGTGAAGGATAAGAAAATTACTTTGAGTGGTATTTCATTGCATTACCCAGAAGGTCGACGTTATCCCTAGATCAATGTAACCGTTATATTTTTACATTCTTAAGCCCCGCCATCTTACAAATTAAAACTGATTCCGAATGCAAATTAGATTTCATTCTTAGGTTAGATTAGTACTTACCAGACAGCAGGGTTGTGGTAGCAACGGTTGTTGGTACTGTTGTTGGTACGGTTGTTGATACGGTGGCTCCTGGAGTTGTTGTTGGAGCAACAGTGGATCCGGTAGTGGTGGTTGCAGCTGGGGTAGTGGTGGCAGCCACTTCTGAAATTTGTAAAAAATCGAGAAATTTAGAAATGCATTGTTTAAAATCCCAAACCTAGACAAGCTAGGATTCATGAGAAGATGATGATGCTGATAATGAAGATTTCCCTCTCTCTCTCTCTCTCTCTCTCTCTCTCTCTATCTCTCTCTGTGAGCCCAACGCCCGTTGGCAGGCTCATGGTCAATAGGCAGATATATTGTTGTGTATAACTGGATCATAATGTTGCTGGCAGTTAACAATTCCATAAATCGATTTTCGGGTGGTTTGTGAATCATCATCATCATCGTCATCTTCCCTTAATTCCCAGTTTAAATAAGGTCGGGATAAGAAAGGACCTTCTTGTACTTAATAGTGGTTTGTGAATATTCGTTAATTATACTCCTGATGACACTAAAGTTAGTCACTGGGTTTAAGCGTGCAATATCTTTCTTAGAATGTAAAAACTAACATAGATGGCCTAATTTCTAAAAATGAACTAATATATTTCCATTACATTATTTTGATGATTATCTATTTTGTTTTCATTTAGGTTTTTACCTATTTACTATGTAGCTGGTGTGCCTGCGCTGTGTAAAAAAGGTAATAGTGTACCTGGTGCTATGTAAACGGTAATAGTGTACCTGGTGCTATGTAAACGGTAATAGTGTACCTGGTGCTATGTAAACGGTAATAGTGTACCTGGTGCTATGTAAACGGTAATAGTGTACCTGGTGCTATGTAAACGGTAATAGTGTACCTGGTGCTTTGTAAAAAGGTAATATTATACCTGGTGCTTTGTAAACGGTAATAAACGGTAATAGTGTACCTGGTGCTATGTAAACGGTAATAATGTGCCTAGTGCTATGTAAACGGTAATAATGTACCTAGTGCTATGTAAACGGTAATAATGTACCTAGTGCTATGTAAACGGTAATGGTGTATCTGGTGCTATGTAAACGGGAATAGTGTACCTGGTGCTTTGTAAAAAGGTAATATTGTACCTGGTGCTGGCAGACATCCTACGACAGAGATGACATCGGCATCAGATGGTTTTCCAGACTTGGACACGAAGGTCACTGTCAGCTTGTCAGCAACAACGGGCTTCTCAAACTTAACATCCGTCACCTTTCCTGAATCTGGAACTGGAGCGACCTTTGTTTCACCAGTTGGCTTACCATCTTTTCCGGTTGGAGTAACCTTGACTTCCTTGACGTCTCCTGGAGTGACCTTCACGCTCTCGAATGTTGGTGTGTCCTTTGGTGTTGTCTGGCTCTCAAGGACGACTGTGGTGTCCTTGACTCCTGGTACCTTGGTGACCTTGAGCTGCTCCTTTCTGACAATGCCGCCGTTTGGCATGCTCTTCAGACACGGCAGTTCTAGAAAATAAAACACACGCTTTATATATTAGATGCCACATGTTTAAACCGCTAGACAATTTAGTCCATTTTTAGGTGTAACCAGTCCTATGAACAAAATGTATGCGACCTAATAAAATAAAATAAATAAAATATTCTTCTTCTTCCCTTTAGTCCCAGTTTAACTGGATCTGTATACGAATGAACCTTCTCCACTCCTCTTTCTCCCATATCATATAAAAGTCTCTTCCATTCGATTAATTTTTGTAGCAATTTCTGGAGCCTAGGCGCTCACCAACCGAATGCCCTTTCTGACGTTGATATGGATCTTAGTGTTTTAGTCGCCTTCTACGACACGTGCAGTCACCGGTTGGTCTATTCTTCAAACAACCCGGACACAACACGGGGAAATTACATAAATACTAAATAAAATAAATATAATAAAATAAATAAAATAGAACAAAGTAAATATTCAGCAGTTCTTACCCTTCTCTGGGGTCTTGGCGATGACTGTGGTTACAGCTGTTGTGGAGATTGGTGTGGTAGTTGGCAGAGGTGTTGTTGTTGTTGAGGCTTCTGTTTAGATTAAACAAAAACATTCGCTGCCAAACATTTTACAAGTAATTTAATAGCAATTTTTGTTACTGAAATTCTCAAAATTAAAACCTAATTAGAATATAGGAAGTCTCGTGAAAAAAATTTAAGAAATTGAAAATAGTACCAAACAGCGTCCTTAGTTGTATCAGCAAAAATGTATTCGATTTTAAATTTTGACATATAATCTTTAACCAATTACACTTCAGTACAAACATAAAGAGAAATATTGCAGCCATAAATACTAGTGACATCTTGATTTGCATGTAATCTCAGCAATCATTATCGTCTTCCTTTGAATCCAAGTTCAACTAGGGTTGGATGCTATTAGACCTTTACAAGGAATCTAGCCAAAGCTAGAAACGTAATTTTAACGTGAGACTCCTCACTCGAAAGTGATGTCAGTGACGGGCGAGCCCATAATTTGAACCCCGCACATACTGATCCGCGGTCGAATATCTTACCGACATCGCCACTGGCTCCAGCTATTGAAATTAATTAATGAAATTAATCTACAAAAACTTAAATGAACGGATAAACTTAAAGAAAGTCTATTCATATCCCGACTCTGGTTAAACTGGGATGTAAGGGAAGAAAATGGTGATGATGAATTAATGGACGCCAAAGAACATATCGTTAAATTTAATTTAATTTAATTTAATGTTTTGTTGCTCACCAGGTTGAGGCAGGCAGGCCACGACTGAGATGATCTGAGCATCAGATGGTTTTCCTGTGTTGGAGATGATGGTAACAATCAGCTTGTCAGCCTCCAGCGGTTTCTCGAACTTAACATCAGTAGGCTTGGTGGAATCTGGAACCTTAACGTTCTGGGTTTCTCCGGCCTGCTTGCCGCTCTTATCAACTGGAATTACCTTGACCTCCTTGAGATCGCCTGGAGTGACGGTGACCTTGTCCCAGACTGGTGTGTTCTTTGGCTCAGTTGGGCTCTGCACGATGAATGCTGTGGTCGTGCCTGGAAGCTTCTGGATCTTCAGCTGATCTCTTGTGACGATTCCATCGTTGGGCATCTTCTTCAGACATGGCAGATCTGCAATAGTGGATAAAATTAGCGAGTTTATTAACAGCCTCAAACTCTTAAGCAGTAAACAAAACATATCTTGGGTCCCCTAAATGGCAATGTGAGAAATTACTCTGTAGTTGTGACTGTTTGCTCTCTGTAGTGCAGCACTCTAACAACAGCTTTGAGATGTACATAGAACAGCAGCTCATCACCTCTGGCAGTCTACTGCGAGATATGATGTATGTACTCACATATACGTGACGTCATGACGTATGTACTCACATATATGTGACGTCATGACGTATATACTCACATACTCAGTTACAACATGATTCAGTTAACACATGATGTATTTAGAAAATGATTCAGTTGTTACATAGTTCTGTTGCCACATGATTCAGCTGCAACAGGGTTCCGCAGAAATGATTAAACGGTAAAAGATTTTGAATGGAAAATGATTTTATGAATTTGCTTCAGACGCTGAGGCGGAATGATGTATGAAGTCACGCCAGCATGGAATGATGAGGTAGTTCAGGTGCAAGGTTTCTCCAATCTTATTATATTTATATATATATATATATATATATATATATATATATATATATATATATATATATATATATATATATATATACATATATATATATATAAATATGTTATATATATATATATATATACCTGTGATATATATATATATATATATATATATATATATATATATATATATATATATATATATATATACATGTATATATAACACAGGTTTATTAAACGTTCGTTGCAGGCTGACTTCAGAAAAACAGTTTCACAGAATCTTACCCGATGCGACCACTGTAGTAAGGACAGTGGTTGGCACAGTTGGTGCTGGTGTGGTTATGCCAGCTGTGGTGCCAGTAGTTGTGCCAGTAGTTGTGCCAGCTGTGGTGCCAGTGGTAGTTGTAGAGGATTCTACAAATACAATTTAAAATAGAGTTCTTTCATGTCTGTCCATACATACTTGAAGATATTCTTAAAACATATTGATTAAGTAATCAGAAATTTATTTAAGTGATAGGTAAAAAACATGCATAGTAAAGTCGCCACAAGGCGATAACAAACATGGATGCAACAAATAGATAAATAACTAATAGAGAAACAAACATTTTGTAAAGAGCAACTACAGAAATAACTAATAGATATATATCTAATAGAGAACAAATAGACAAATAACTTATTGAGAAACAATAAAACAATAAATAATATTACCTGAATTAATTATCTCAGTTGTTCAAAGGCCAATGTATTTTTTAATATATAAAACTGTTGGTGTCCTGCTCGATGGCTTAAGGGCTCCTCAGGAAACCACGAAACATTCTTCATTGTCAATAGTTTCTTTATCAATTATCCTACATTATTAAATTGAGGTTTGAAATAAAAAACAAATACTATATAAGTAAGAAATATAACATAAAATCCGCAATTCTTATTACCATCTTCTGGCAGACAGGCCACCACAGAGACGACATCTACGTTGGTTGGTTTGTCGGACTTCGGCGTAAGAACAACCAGAAGCTCATCGGCCTCTATTGGCTTGGTGAACTTGACCTCGGTTGGCTTGCCGGTGTCTGGTACCTCAACGGTCTGTGGCTTGTCGGTGGGTTTACCGGTCTTATCGGCTGGGAACACATCGACCTTCTTCAGATCTCCTGCTGTGAGGGTGACGCTCTTCCAGACTGACTTCTCCTTTGGCACGATCTTGCTCTTGATGATGATGATGGTGGTCTTAGCGCCTGGGACTCTCTTAGTGTCGAGACGATCCTTTGGTACGATACCATTGTCCTTCATCTTCTTCAGGCATGGCACATCTGGAAAATGTTTTCATTTTTGCATATATTAGATATAAAATAGAGACATTTGATATATCATAAAAAAGTTAGCTTGAATTATGGAATTTTTTATTGCTTACTTAATGTCATTTATATGTATTCCTTCACTGAAACTGACGTTAACATCGGCTTTATAGCATTGCATCTGATGTACTGTGTTAATATTTAAGACAATATTTAAAACCTCAAAACATTACATCGTATGTGATATTGTGATAAAGTTAAAGATTTACTCCTACCAGTAACAGAGGAGGCGGTGACAACAGTTGTTGGCACGGTGGTGGCTGGAGCAGTGGTGCCTGGTGTGGTGCCTACAGTGGTGCCTGCAGTGGTGGTGGTAGCTTCTAAATGATAACGAATAACAATAAGAAATATATTAATATACCACAATATCAGTCATCATCATCATCATCATCATCATCATCATCATCATCATCATCATCATCATCATCGTCGTCGTCGTCATCATCATCATCATCATCATCATCATCGTTTTTCCTTTGAATCTCATTTTTATATTGGGATCGGGAATAGAAATTTTTAAATCAATTTCTGGCACATAGGCGATCATCAACCGAATGCCATCTTTGATGGTGGTTTGGATATTTAGTTCTTTGTCGCCTTTTACGAAATGACCAGTCAATGGGTGGTCAACCTTTACAACAAATTTGCAACCCATACAAATTTAAGATATACCACAAATTTGTATATGATATTAATATTATAATTATAGCTATAAAATTATATTTAATATTGCTTCAACACGACGTGTAGGCACTCTAATAACAATGAAAACTTACATGGCAGTGTCATGGCCGTACTCTGTCTTCGAGACTACTTTACAGAAAGAGTTCAATAATAATAGTAAGCTAAATAATAGTTACATTTAAATTAACATCTAAACCAGTAAAAAATGTCTACATATGAGTGGAACTTTATACCATCCAGCAACATTCATTCCTGTCTTCATATACACATTATTTTTGTCTATGATTGTCTGAAAGAAGAGCAGGTGACGTACCACTGACTGGCATGCAGGAGACGACGGAGATGACTTCGGCATCTGATGGTTTGCCAGACTGGGACACGAAGGTCACGGTCAGCTTGTCGGCATCGATTGGCTTCTTGAACTGAACGTCGGTTGGCTTGCTTGGGTCAGGAACTGGAGCGGTCTGGGTTTCACCGGTTGGTTTACCATCCTTTCCAGTTGGAGTGACCTTGACTTCCTTTACATCGCCCTTAGAGACGGTGACCTTTGTCCATGTTGGTGTGTCCTTTGGTGTTGTCTGGCTCTCAAGGGTGACGGTTGTGTCCTTGGCACCTGGTACCTTGGTGACCTTCATCTGATCCTTGGTGACGATTCCATCGTTTGGCATCTTCTTCAGGCATGGGACATCTACAAATTGATATAAAATTCCGAGTTAGACTTAGATCTATGGGAAGCTGATAATGAAGATGATTATGAGTTAATTGTTTACTCCAGGTATATAGGTATATTAGCCCATATATATATATATATATATATATATATATATATATATAATATAAGCATCAAATATGCACACACATAATAAAAAGTGCAGCGGAAGGTATTATAATAATAGAAATTACATTTAAAAAAACACACAAGAACATAAAAAATTACAATTATACGAAAAATATCAACTGAGAAATTGTTTAAAACAAGTTAGCCAGCACGGCATATGATGTACGATGCATTAGTCCATTTATTATGATCAAAACAAACTCAATACATTATCTATCGTTGTTTACTTTAAACATATATTTGCCAATAGTCTTTAGATATGATAGTGTTCATACCAAGATACAATTAAAAACCTGATTATACCATACAAAAATATCCAAACTAAAATCCAAATATAAACTATATCCAAACTATATCTATCGTTGTTTACTTTAAACATATATTTGCCATTAGTCTTCAGATGTGACGGTGTTCATACCAAGATATAATTAAAAACTGGTTTTAGCATACAAATATATCCAAACCAAAAAATTTATTAGATTCTATATCTTAATTGAAGATCAAAATCGTCGTAGACTGTATATGTTTGTCAGAGTTACAACTACGACAACTCCAGTTAGAATTATAGAACAATTATGAATGAAATTAAAAACTAAATATAATATAATAGACATAAAACGTAAGAATATTAGCAAATAGGAATATATTTAAGTTGCTTATATGCAAGGTATAATTGCATACCGCTGGAAACAGTAGTGGTGATAGCGGTTATTGCTGGCGTTGTTGAAACTGGGGTGGTCGGCTGTGGTGTTGTTGTTGTCTCATCTATACAAGAATATAATTATGATTATATTTTTGATGTATATATATATATATATATATATATATATATATAAATATATATAATTATACAGTATATACTATATTATATTATATAATTAGATATTATTATATTGTATTTTGAGATGTGTCATATATGCTTTATATATATATATATATTATATATATATATATATATATATATATATATATATATATATATATATATATATATATGACACGTCTCAAAATACATTATATTTGAGGTGACAATTACTCGAACAAATGCACAATTTTCTAATAGTAAAGTTTATAGGAAACTGACTGATGATATAGTGTGGGACAGAGAGGAATGGAGAAGATCTATTGGTATCCCGACCCTGGTTAAACATATACTCAATATAAGCTGTTGATGATGAAATGATGATGATATTGTTGATGATGATGTTGATGATGATGATGATGATGAAGAATTACTCAATCGTTACAGAAAGCGATCCATCCACCCACCTAGCTGTGGCATGCAGCTGACAACCGAGATGACGTCGGCATCAGAAGGTTTATCGGAGTTGGACAGCAGAGTAACGATCAGCTTATCGGCCTCCACTGGCTTCTTCAGCTCAACGTTGGTTGGCTTGGTGGAATCTTGAACCTTGGCTGACTGTGGCTCATCGGTTGGTTTACCGTTCTTATCGACGGGAAGGACTGTGATCTCCTTTACGTCTCCCTTGCTGACCAGTACGCTAGTCCACTTGGGCGTCTCGGCGGACTTGACCGGGCTCTCGAGTGTCACGACGGTTGTGGTCTTCTGAGGCACTCTCTTGACGACCATCTTGTCCTTTGGTACCACACCACCGTCCTTCATCTGCTTCAGGCATGGCAGGTCTGCAATAAGTAGAATAATAATAATAATGTTTAACGTCCGTTTCCTCATACAGGAATTATGTCAGGGACGTCCCCACAGCACACATCACTACTAGAAGAAATAGAGACTAAAGCTAAAGTCAAGCTTAACGGTAATTTTGACTCAAAATTCTGTAATTAGTACAGTACAAGCAACATAACAATGCAAAAATAATAGAACAGTATAATAAATTATATCGATGCACTATAGTTACCGCTGGCGATGGTTGTTGTAACGGTGGTTGTCGGAATGGTTGGTGCTGAAGTGGTTGTTCCGGTGGTTGTTCCAGCGGTTGTTCCGGTGGTTGTTCCAGCGGTTGTTGGGGCTGGAGTGGTTGTTGTGGATTCTACGAAATTAAAAGATCATTTCATTAAGGTTATTTAAGCAAATCTAAGGTCTCCTTCTTAAACTTACTCCTAAAATTGGTCTAGTATTGTTGGAGATTTCAGACTTCTAACATCTGTGGATTTGGTGGTAACATTCTTAGAAAAGCAGGATCTATGGCTGGAGGCCACTGCTTGAAAGAAGTACAAAACCATAAGTGAACTATAACCATAACGATAAAATTAAATAATCAAATCCTAATTTCATGTAATTATTCATCGATTTAATTCTCAATTTAAATATTTCTATATTATTTATATTGATTTTGACCAACCGGTGACTGCACGTGTCGCAGAACACGACTAACGCACTAAGATCCATACCAACGTAAGAAAGGGCATTCGGTTGATGAGCGCCTAGGCTCCAGTAATTGCCACAAAACTTAAACGAATGGATAAAAAAGTCTATTCGTATCCCGACCCTGGTTAAACTGGGATTTAAGGGAAGATGATGATGATGAAATATTTCTAAAAGTATACGTCATCATCATCATCTTCCATCATCATCATATTCCTTTGAATCCAAGTATAACTAGGGTCGAAATTTAAAAATTTTGTACCAATTGTTGAAGCCTAGAAGCTAAATAAACCATTCCAAATGCCTGAAATAAACTATTGCTAAATAAACCATTCCAAACAAACTTTTTTCAGAATGCCCATTCTAAAAAAAGTTTGGATTACGTGATTTGTCGCCTTTTATGACGCAAGCAGTCAACAGCTGATGTATTCTTCAGCAACCCGGACACAACACGGTTAAGTTATTGATAAACTAATCATATCTAACCATCCTCTGGCAGACAGCTGACCACGGAGATGATATCGACGTCGGTTGGTTTGTCGGACTTGGACTTGACGATGATCATAATCTTCTCAGAGACAATCGGCTTGGTGAACTTGATCTCAGTGGCCTTGGATGGCTCTGGAACTGGAGTGACCTGCGGCTTGTCGGTTGGCTTGTTATTCTCGTCAACTGGAACAACGGTGATCTCCTTGACGTCTCCAGGTGTCATGGTCACCTTGCTCCAGACCGGAGTCTCCTTGGGCTTGGTTGGGCTCTCGGCGATGATGACGGTGGTCGTTCCAGAAGGAACTCTCTTGGTCTTCAGCTTGTCCTTTGGCACGATTCCGTCGTTCTTCATCTTCTTCAGACATGGAATGTCTGCGAGAGAACATCGAGAAACATTTAACTGGTCAGGAATGATAATGGGTAAAGATATGGTTAACGTATTATTAGTATTACTATAATTATTAATATTATTATTAGCCATTTCATTACTAAAATTAGTAGTAGTGTTACTTTTATTTTTATTATTATAATTATTTTTTATTTTAAGTAATGGTATTAAATATTGGTCTTAGTATCATTAGTATTAGTATTATTAGTACCTGATCACAATTGAGGGATGCGGTAATTAAGAAGGACATGAAAAATAGGGGATTGACTAACGATAAGGTGTGTGACAAGGAAGACTGGAGAAAGTATATTCGTATCCCGACCAGGGTTAAACTGGAATTTAAGGTAATATGATGATGATGATGAGTATTAGTATTGTTATTATTACTGTTATAATATAATCAGTTGATTAATTACCCAAGGTTGGAGTGCTGGTGGTGACAACGGTTGTTCCAACGGTTGAGCCCGGTGTGGTTGCAACGCTTGCTGTTGTTGTTGTTGCGCGGATTGTTGTTGTTGCTGCACCGATTGTCGTGGTTGTGCCTGGTGCTGGTGTTGTTGTTGTTGCATCTGTACAAATGACAACATTAGAGCAGTTACTTACAACGTTAGCAACATAATTAATTAATTAGTAACAGGTTAACTAGTAACAATTGTAACATTATGTAAATAAAAAGAATGCATCAGCGAATGCAAACGCTCTTAATATATAGAATATAGTATAAAAGTAAATGCTCTATAAATGAAAGCTCTAAAGTTACATTATTTAAGGAAACTACTACTTATTGTTATTTGTTATTTCATTATTTTCCTGCGTTGTGTCCGGATATATATAATATCTTGTATAAAAATTATTATTACCATTATTATTATTAAATTATTATTTATATTATTATTATTAGCATTATTATTAGTATTATTGTTACTATCATCATTATTATTTTTATTACTTAATATATAAATAAAATTATAAATAATAATAATTAGAAATTAAAAAGTGCTTTTTACTGAAATAAAATATATTATATATAAATACTACATTTTTATACTAGCAGACCACGAATAGACATCCCGCTAACCGTCTTTGGGCATACAGCTGACGACAGAGATGACGTCCATGTCGGTTGGTTTGCCAGACTTTGATGTGATGATGATGATGAGCTCAGGTGCTTCCAGAGGCTTCGAGAACTTGATCTCTGTGGGCTTGCTTGGATCAGTGACCTCGACTGTCTGTGGCCTGTCTGTGGGCTTGTTGTTGTTATCAGCTGGGATGATCTGAACCGTCTTAGCGTCTCCTACAAAAAGAAAGAATTCAGGGTTTCAAAGGCTTTTTTTAATTCTAAGAAAAGTAAACACGTATTATTGTGAAATGATCAACTACGTTGATATCTATCACTTTTAATACCACATGTTTTAATCGTTAGGCAATTTATACTGTTTTCCGTATAGCTAGTCCAGCGAATGTCCTAGATTTTACTCTCAGATCAGAGCGGCCGGGATTTGAACCCACAAGGGTTCAATTCACCTCAGGAGCTGTCATTTAAAACTTCATGACGTTACCCCTACGCTATTAAGATATTCCAGATATAGAGTACATTATAGAGCAAGACAAAGACAGAGAGAATCATACAGAGTGATATAGAGACAGACAAAGAGAGAGAGAGAGAGTCATACAAAGAGAGATAGAGAGAGAGAGAGAGAGAGAGAGAGAGAGAAAGAGACAGAGAGTGAATCGTGCCTACCTGGAGTCACTTTGACGCTGCTCCAGACAGGAACGATGTCTGACTTGGATGGACTCTTGAGAACGATGGTGGTGGTCGGGGTTCCTGGGATTCTCTTTACGCTCAGCTCGTCCTTTGGCACGATGCCAGCGTCCTTCATCTTCTTCAGGCATGGAAGGTCGACTGGAAAAACAAAGAATATCATACAAATCATACAGATCATACAAATCATACAGATCATACAAAGAGTGTCGTTACAATACACCACAATACAGTTTCAATAACTCATAAAAGTAAAAGTTGCCAAAAGAATTCTGATATATTGGGCTGAGCCCGAAGCTCCTTAGCAAGTTGTTTGACAGCGGATCAGTAGATGTAGGGTTCAAATTCAGTGCTCTCCCGTCACTGAGACGCTATCGAGCAGCAGACTGACTGATTCTAACATTTTATAATCGTCGAATACAGTCAGTTTTTGTGTCTCTCTCCATTTGTGTCTTGTGACACAAATGGAGAGAGACACAAAAACAGGCACCGATGACAAGAGAACCAGACATAAAACTGATTTGATTGATACATCAAATGATTGATTAATTGATTGATTGATAGAATCTGTGGTAATTTCGACTAATTTATCATATCACGCGAAATAACAATGGGTGCATAGTATACGGCAACAAAAACTATGTAGATACCTGTTGTATAACTTATTTACAACATACATTCTAATAAGTGAAGCTAGCAATTACCTAATTAAAATTCCAACAGTCTTGAACAATCCAACAACTGGGATTCAAAGGACCATGATGATGATGATGATGATGATGATGATGATGATGATGATGATGATGAAGATGACAATGATTCTAATTATTTATATTTACCCAATGGAACTGAAACGGTTGTGGTGAAGACGGTTGAAGATGGTGTGCTTGGAATGGTGCTTCCAGCTGTGGTGCCAACAGTGGTGCCAACCGTGGTGCCAACAGTGGTGCCAGCTGTGGTGCCAGTTGTGGTGCCAGTAGTTGTTCCGGCGGTGGTTGGAGCAGTGGTGGTTGTTGTGATATCTACAAAAAATGGCACAATAAGTAACAATTGCATTATAGAATTAAATGATACGGCATATTTTATAGCAACAAATAACTGATAACAGCGTAAGGTGCATGTAAGTAAAATAATGTATCGGCTGGTTAACTTGAGAGCACTCTTGACTGAGAAACAGGAGGACATCGGTTCAAATAACAGCTGGAAAATTTCTGCCAGTATCTTCTTCGATACGGAATCAGACGTTCCGATAGTTCTCTGTTTTACTCTTGTTCTATTAATAATCTATTGTTCAATTTATAAAATCATTCTTATGTTTCTTTTAAAGCATCTAAATTACGATTTGCGTAAACGATTCCCTACCATCGTCAGGCATGCAGGAGACGACGGAAATGACTTCAACGTCGGATGGTTTTCCAGACTTGGACACAAACACAACGATCAGCTTATCAGCTTCCAATGGCTTGTCGAACTTGACATTTGTCGGCTTGGTTGGGTCAGAAACCTTGGCGTCCTGGGTCTTGTCGGTTGGCTTATTTTTCTCGTCAACTGGAGTGACCTTGACTTGGTCAATGTCACCCTTGGTGATCTGGATGCTCTCCCAGACTGGAGTCAGCTTTGGCTTGGTGGGAGCCTCGATGATGATCGCTGGAGTGGTGGTGCTTGGGACCTTCGTGATCTTTAGCTTGTCCTTAGGGATCAGACCTCCGTTCTTCATCTCTCTCAGACATGGGATGTCTACGACATAATATCATATGAATATGTACTGTATTTGAAAATGTACATTTATATATGAATATGAATATGTATATATGAATATATGAATACGTATTTATATGAATATGTATATCTATAAATAAGTATATCTATAATTGATATGAATACACAAATCAATGAATAAGTATATCTGTAAAGATATGTATATGTATATCTATGAACATATGAATACGCATATATAAGAATATGTATATATTTGAATATGTATATCTATGAATTAGCATATCTATAATTGATATGAATACACAAATCAATGAATACGTATATCTGTAAAGATATGAATATTCATATGTATGAATATGTATATCTATGAATATGTATATCTCTGTATGTTGTATATCTATGCATATGTATATCTATGAATATGTATATCTATGAATGTTTTCTGTTCTTGACTCTTGAGTATTATGTTCGTAAAATAATTAAGAATATAAAAAGTCTATTGTTGAGCAAATAGGCAGTGGAAATTAGCGGGAGTAATAGTTAAGTCTATGGCTAAACAGAGCTAAGTAGACAGAGGAAATTGTGCCGAATTCTTTCATTTTACCGCTTGAAGGCTTAGCTGTGACAACGGTTGTTGGTACAGTCGGTGCTGTTGTTGTTGTTCCAATGGTTGTTCCAGCGGTTGTTCCAGCGGTTGTTCCAGCTGTTGTTCCAACTGTTGTTCCAGCTGTAGTGGTTGTTGGAGCAGGTGTTGTTGTTGCTTCTATGACCACAAAAGAAGGAATAACTATCAGTATATGACAGAATAAATAACAAGACGAGGGCAATTATATTTTTAAGTAAAGCAAATGTCTATAATTGCATAAAGAAAATTACATAACAGTAAGAAATTACTTACAGAAAACATTGTGTTAAGAAATTACTTATATTATTATTTCGCTAACATCAAGTAATACTACTCAAGCAAAACAGTTTGCATAAGGCTGCCACTGTATGCCCGTATGTACCATATAAACTCAAATCCAAGCCATGAAAAACGTCTGTTTCTTAATGATATAAGGATTCAACATGAATTTAACAATTACTACTCGTTACAGTCTCGTATATGCCATTAACTTTTAATTGTTTCCAGTTTCTTATATGTAACAGCATCTGCTATGTTGCATTTTTACTTAATTTTCGATGTATTTATATTAAATTGTTCTATTATGTTGTGTTTCTTTTTGTATATCTCTCTCTCTCTCCTAGTGCACTGCCTACTGACAGGTCCATGGTACATAACGCCTCTACTCAACTCTTTTCTTCGTCTTTTCTTTAATTCATCTTTTTGATACTTTTGTATACGGATATCTTTTTCTATCCGCGGATCAGTATGTGCGAGGTTCAAATTCTGGGCTCGCTTCAAATCCTGGGCTCGCCCGTCACTGTCGTCGCTTTCGAGTGAGGAAACTGATGTTATCCTTAGCTTTACCAGCATTTTTTATAATGTAATATAAAACTGATGATGTTACACCAGCCAACACTCACGAGCTTCAGGCATACAGCTGACGACTTCGATGACATCGACATCGGTTGGTTTGTCGGATTTGGGAACAAGAACAACGTAGAGCTTGTCGGACTCGACAGGTTTCTTCAGACGGATGTCCGTGGGTTTACTGGAGTCCGGAACATCGGCTGTCTGGGACTCGCCGATTGGTCGGTTGCTTTCGTCCATTGGAATGATGGTTACCTGGAACAGATATCAATTATATCAATCAATCAATAAGATTTTAATATCAAATGCCTCGCCACAAGGCAATGTCAGGGACGTCTCAAGCAAACTCCACATCAACAGATGCCATGTCATCATTCAGCATCGGGAGAATTAGTTAAATAGTTACTAAATTTCAAAAACCAAATGATAGCAGAAATTTTAACTGGTTATTCTTGATGTCTTGGGATCAATTCCCGGTAGAGCTGATTAGAGAGTAAAATTTAGCACATTCACTTGACTGGTACATGAATAAATGACTTAATTATTTTATAACGGTTAAAAATATGTGGTTTTGAAACTGATAGACATGATCATGGATGATCATTCACTATAGTGTGTATTTTTAATATATCAAAGAGAGTAAAATTTAGCACATTCACTTGACTGGTACATGAATAAATGACTTAATTATTTTATAACGGTTAAAAATATGTGGTTTTGAAACTGATAGACATGATCATGGATGATCATCCACTATAGTGTGTATTTTTAATATATCAAAGAGAGTAAAATTTAGCACATTCACTTGACTGGTACATGAATAAATGACTTAATTATTTTATAACGGTTAAAAATATGTGGTTTTGAAACTGATAGACATGATCATGGATGATCATCCACTATAGTGTGTATTTTTAATATATCAAGAGCTTTTATGTGCCATTCTTAGTATCTACGCTAATCAACTGAGAGAGTTATCAATTAGTTATCGATTGAATTGTTTATTCACCCGAAAGGATTAAAGTAGTACTTTAATCATATATAAGACTCTAACTTTCTGGAATAACAGCACAGTAGGCACTGACAAATATATTAATAATAATAATAATAATAATAATAATAATAAAGGTTTAACGTCCGTTTCCTCATACAAGGATAATGTCCGTGACGTCCCCCCATCACATATCACTACAAATCGATTTACCCCAAACGACCTCCAAAAAAAACATGTGCTGAAAAGGAAGAAAAAGATCCTAAAAAGTTCCGGTCTGAGATTAGTTAAATTACTAAATGAGATAAATTAGTTACCTTGGTGAGATCTCCCTTGGTCAGTTTGACACTGTGCCACACTGGAGTGTCCTTGGTATCCACCGGGCTCTCGAGGATCACTACGGTTGTCTTGCCCTCGATCCTGGTCGTCTTTAGTTTGTCCTTGGGCACTACTCCATTGTCCTTCATCGTCTTCAAGCATGGAGCGTCTGCAATGGGAACACGGTTCAGTATTGAAATATTTAGCATCTAGTTGCTTGCACAGAGTGTATCATCGTTATTATCATCTTCCCTTAAATCCCAGTTTAACTAGGGTCGGGACACGAAATAGATAGCACAGGTTTGTGTCAGGGAATTTAGTGTCAGGGAATTTAATAATTCTATTCTGATTTGCTAATTTTAATTGAGATATTTACAGGTTTTTTCTTCAAGCTTAAAACATCTGAAATATCGACAAATTTCTGAATTACAGCAACGTGGATAAACTGTCGCTTTAAACACCATATTCGAAAATCGACCTTTGAGATTACTTTACAAAAACATCGTCATCGCTTCCCATATTGGAATGAAAAATCGACCTTTCAGATTATTTTAATAAATAATAATTTATTAGTTATTAATTTAATGGCAATATTAATACATTTTAAATAGTTTGTTTTTATTTTCTGTATTTCTTTGTCTGCACAGTAAGTATTATCTTCATTGTTCAGTCAACATATTTTGAGAGCACACAGAGATATCAGTCACGAGCCAGTCTTGATTTCGCTCCGTCTACCTATCAAATAGATTTGAACACTTTACAAATGAACACTTAATAGCATGAATACTTCAATGAATAGCTACTACTATCAATTAATGTAAAAACTGAATAATAAAATCACCGAAATTATCCATAAATCGATAAGCAAACTCACCGGCGGCAACAGTTGTTGCGACAACGGTTGTTGCAACGGTTGTTGTTGCTAGAGTTGTTGTTCCTACTGTTGTGCCAGTTGTTGTGCCGGCTGTGGTTGGTGCTGGTGTGGTGGTGGTGGCAGCCATAGTCTCTGCAAATAAACACCATACAAATAAATACCATACAAATAAATATCATACAAATAAATATACAAATAAATAACATGAACCATCAGTAATCCAGTGTTTCAAGCGTGTTGTGTCTGGGTTTTGCTGAAGAATAGACCAACCGTAGACTGCACATGCCTAATGGTCATAAAGCCCTACGATCCGAGCCAACGTCAGAAAGTGCAATAGCCTGGTGAATGCCTTCAACGGCTTCAGAAATGGCTACAATATTTTCTAATCCCAATCTCAGATAAACTGAGATTAAACGGAAGACGATGATGACGATGATGAACCCAGTATCTCACGCCAGGTTTCTCATTCCCAGAAACTGTCAGGAAGTTTCTTTACTTTTTACCTTCAAAGATTTTTTTGTATTTATCTCATGCCAATGAGTGTTCCTCTATAGAGAACTAGAAGCTTCTTATCGATTACCTAAATTGAGAGAAACCAAATATCCCTCCACCGACCTTGCCAAGTTCAGTATAGATAACGGACTAAAACTGAAGCTTACTTTTAGCTTACCGTTATATCGTTCTTATGGGGTCGACACGGCGGAGACGGGATAGGAAATGGTACATTGAGGTCGACTATAAATCAGCCTGACACCATCAAGTGTACACGACAAGGTTTTTACTATGGAATGATTTTCTGGATTTTGGAATTTGAACAGTTTGTGGACTTTCCTATTTAGCTTGCCGACTTGCTTTTGTCTCAATAGTTCTCGATGTTGTCAATGATGAGTGTAGCAATCTAATGTTTGTTATAATTATTATTTTTGCGCCTCTCGGAAGAGAAAAACCATGTCCAGTCTTGGAACTTGCAATCTCTCAATCAAGAGGCGGGCGTTCTACCACTGTGCCACAAGCGACCCTGTGTAGTTAAAGTTGGTTAAGCTAATGGTCGAGTCAGTTTCCTCACTCGAAAGCGATGTCAGTGATGGGCGAGCCCAAGATTTGAACCCCGCACATACTGATCCGCGGTCGTGTATCTTACTGACATCGCTACTGGCTCTAGCCAGTTAACAGACTAGAACTAGCCTATTGATTACCTGGGTGGAGACAGGCCTTGACGTAGATGTTCTTGACGACGATAGAGCCTGGCTTATCCTTGGGGTAGAGCTTGAGGGTGATGGTGTTGGCACTGATAGCTGGCAGATGCTCGTTGTCGAAGGTGATCTGACCGTTGGTGGCTTCCTTCTCGAACTTAACCTAGAATTTGTAAATAAGCTATTTCAATGACAGTTCAAAGTGAAAGTAAAGATAAACGTTCTCATTGCATGAGATATCTTTTAACTTTATGTTTTACTTTAGTCACTGCTTTTATACTTTACTTTTATCAATTGAACAACCGGTATATGTTAGTGCCGTCACGGCCTTTATTACAGATCACATATGGTTGAACTTTCTGTGTGCATGCACATATGTTTGTCAGAATTGTCTATGATGTGATGAATTAATTAAATTAAATATTAGACCCCGTTAAAGTGTAAGAAAATTGATCCATAGTTGTATCGGTTTAAAAACACTAGCTATTGAAATTTAACTATTTGTTAGAAGGTATATATAAATTATATACTGAAAAGCAACAAATCACCACCTATGCAGGGCCTGCATCATATTGTTGCTTGTTCAAATCCTCGGATTTTGGACCTGCACTGCTTTGATCTCGCTTACTCCGGCGATCTTTCTACACTCAGTCGTCAACGTTTGGTGCATTGTTTTGGTGTTTTGGCGTCTCTCTTTATAGCTTCTATAAGAAACGTTCGAATCTGTTCGTTTCCATTGATCGTTAAATTCTTAGTGAGTAATTGATTGATGTCTGATGGATTGATTGATTGAACCTGATCGCTTACAGTGAACGTTATATTCTTAGTGATTAATTGAAATTGAATGATTATAGGATTGATTGATTTAATAATAATAATAATAATAATAAAGGTTTTTAGATTATTTATTGAACCTGTTCGTTTCCATTGACCAGACTGTAGGTGGCGGACTTGACTCTTTCAGTGTCGACGTGGAAGTGGACGATCTTAGGAATGCCGGTGGACTTGAGCTTGATGGTGAACCTGATGGGCTCGCCCGGAGTGCTTCCTACGTACTGGGATCCAGAGTCCTTGAGGGCCAGTGGCGCCTTGTCGTCTTCCGGAGAGGACTCGACTGTGATAATCTTTCCATTGGACGTGGCGTGGAACATCTGGACGTAGCAGTCCTCTGTGGAGATATAGAGAAATAAATAATAAAATATTAAATCATCATCATCATCATCATCGTCGTCGTCAACGTCATCGTCGTCGTTGTCATCATCATTATCATTATCATCATTATCATCACCATCATCATCATAACCATTATCGTCTTTCCAAAAATTAAATATTAAATCATCATCATCATAATCATCATCATCATAATCATAATCATCATCATCATAATCATCATCATCATCATCATCATCATCATAATCATCACCATCATCATCATCATTATCATCTTTCCTTGAATAGCTGCGAACTGTAGTCGGGATACGAATAGATCTTCTCCACTCCTATTTGCATTAGTTTTTAAAGTTTTGTTGCACGTTGACTTTTCATCTTACGTCAGTTGTGTTCTATATCTCTCTATATTAACATCCAGCTTTTGAAGCTTTGCCATTCGTTTCAATTCTTATAGCAATTTATTCACACTATTAAATATTAAATAATTTATATTAATATTCAATAATTAATAAACTTTAAAAGAAAAACCCGAGTAGAATACAATATCAACTGACAAAACTCACCATGAGCGACGGTTGTAACCGCAACTGTTGTTGTTGGAATGACAGTTGTTGTTGTTGTCAGCTCGCGCACTGGAGCAACTAGCTCGCAAGTCTTGTCCTTGCTCTCTGGCTGGAACTGTGGAGGGATGGCACCTGGAATGATATCGCTTCCGGACTTTGGATCCTTTCCTGGAACACTGGATGGGTTCTTATCATCGGTGGAAGATCCTGGCTGCTGAGATCCTGGAATGACCTTTGTGGTTGGTGTAGAACCATCAGGATTGACTGGAGAACCTGGAGTAGAAACAGCTGGCTGTGATCCAGTTCCGGTTGGAGTCTGTCCTGGGTCGGTTGGTGATGGAAGAGATGTGCCTGGCATAGGCGGCATTGGTGGAAGAAGAGATTTCTTTGGACCGACGCCAACTGAGAGAAGGGCCTGCTGAGTCTTGTCTGGGGTTGCGGTCTCCTGGCCGGGAGTCTGGGTTCCTGGTTTTGTGGAAGAGGTTGGGACTTCCTTGACTGTCTCTCCGGTCTTGCCTGGGGTGGAGGAGGCATCTCCTGGCTTCTTGCTTGGAGCTGAAATTGTATTTGTTGTAAGATTCAAATTTAATGGAATTTTAAATTGGGGTAATATATAAATATATAATATTTTGTCATAATATTTGAATAATATTAGTTATGTATTAGTTTAATTCAGACAAAATAACGTAAACATCATATACATCATCATCATCGTCATCATCGTCATCATCGTCATCATCATCATCATCATCATCATCATCATCTTCCCTTGAATATCATTTTATCAAATGTCGGGATTAGATAATTTTGTTGAATTTCTGGAGCCTAGGCGCTCACCACCCAATGCAATTTCTAACATTGATTTTGATCTTAGTGCTTGGTTGCTTTTTCGACACGTGCAGTCCACGGTTGGTCTTTTCCTGAGCAACTCGTACATAGCACGTGTACACATCATATAGACGCTGGGATTAGGCATTTTAGAAGATTTAAATATCCACTCATATTTTGATATTAAGAGGAAGACGGAAGACAGAGAAACAGTGGAGGCGTTATATACAATGGACCAGCCAGTAGGCAGTGCTCTGAGAGAAAGAGAGAATCTATAGCAAAGACGTAGAGCATTAAAACACACAACATTGCCGCCTTCATACGCCGCCACTTACTTGTTTCTGAGGTCTTGACTGGAGCAGCATCTCCGGTGCTTGGGGATCCTGGAGTGCTGCTGCCTGGAGTGCCCTGCTTAGACGGCAGAGGACTTGGAGAGCCTGGTGGAAGAGCTGTGATGGCTGGTTTGTCGGACTTCTCTGGCACAATTGTCTTACCTGCAATGTGTATCAAAATGTTTTATTAATGCATTTTATACAAGTATACACTAATTATATATTAGTATAAAAGTAAGTATATTAGTATACATGTATTTAAACCAAGTATATTTGTACCCAAGTATATATATATATATAAGGTTTTAAATTGCTATAATTGCTTGCGTTAGTCAGCTTTATTTACAAAAATTTTCAATTACCAGAATGTTATATTTATAAGCTGATGTGAAGAATAATATTGCTCAATAGTAGAGGGCTATGTCAGTTAGCAATACATGTAAACTTGTTAAATTCAAATTTGCAGTCGTTTGTCTGTATTCAAGCATATTTTAGTTTTCACCAATTTCGTCATTGTTTTCTCTTTAGGTGGTAAAAAGAATTTGAACTTTAGCTTCAGATAATTATTGACAAAAGTAAACGAGTATTATACTATATTACTTAGAATCAGAGAATTGGCTTCGATAATTCCAAAAAAGCTATTCCAGGCGTATGGCGAACCTTACAAATAACATCAGCATAAAATCTCAATAGATTAAACTGTCACTTCTTGACTGAAAAAAAATGTAGTCCAACTCTCAAACTATAATCAAATATCAAGTAAATTTTTAAAAGAAATAAATAAAAAACAGATAAAGAAACCGGAAATAATTTTCACGCGCACACACCTGGAGTCATGCAGGCATGGACACGGAGGCTGGAGACGACAACGGTGAGGTCGGACTCGGCCGCATGGGCGCTGATGATGATCGTATCGGCCTCGATGCCCTCAGGGAAAGCCTCATCGACGGTCAGGCTGTGGTCAGCGTTGGCTGGCTTGATGAAGTTCTTGACTGGCTTGCTGCCGTGAGCTATAACGATGGCGACGTCCTTGATCTGCTGGGCGAGGAAGGCGACCCTGGTGAACCTGGGGGTTCCTGTGTTGGAGTGGACGCGGGCGGCGATGTTGACGGGAGTGCCGAGGTTGGCGGTTTTGCCGTGGTAGACACCGTTGGAGTCTTGGAGCATGAGCATGGCCTCCTGAGGGTTGCTGCTTGTCGTGATCGAGATAGCCTCCTTGTTCATGGTGGCGCTGATTGGCACGATCTGGCAGATCTCTGTAGGAATAGGGTAGATAATTATATATAGTGGCAATTTATTTCTTTCGCTATCTCTCTCCCCCACTCTTAGTGTTCTAGTGATTTCTAGTGATCTCTAGTGATTTATCTTTGCCTCCTTGAGAACAACAGCAGACTTACAACATATCGGAAGCAAATCAAACACTGTTACTATTATATCATCATCATCATCTTCTTCCCTTGAATCCCAGTTTAACTAGGGGCTTAATAATATTAATTAATTAATATTAATAATAATATTATTATCGAACATTATTACTATCATTACTAACCGCTGGCTGGAACATTGATTGGTGACTTAGATCCAGGCAGCATTGTGGACGGTGAAGGAGAAGAGGTGCCTGGAGTGCCGTCC
Source organism: Enchytraeus crypticus (assembly GCA_905160935.1). NCBI lineage: Eukaryota > Metazoa > Annelida > Clitellata > Enchytraeida > Enchytraeidae > Enchytraeus > Enchytraeus crypticus. Next base: position 239,225 of record CAJHZI010000534.1, on the reverse strand, counting down.
TTGCTGGTGCCTGGTGTCTGAGAGCCTGGCAGGCCTGGAGCAGGTGGAGCAATCTGTGGCATTGGTGGTGGAATCTTCTTTCCTGTCTTTGGATCGACACCGGCGGCGAGAAGAGCTAAAAAATTATAAAGAAGAAAATTAATAAATAGTAGCCTCGAGTAGCCGTCCGGCGATTCAACACATATTACTCGAATCGTTTTTATCAAACCTCGGGTTCTTTACACCCGAGGAAAAAATAATAACATATTCTTATATTATTTTATTAGTAATATATTATAATTATCGACATCGCCATTGGCTAGACCCAGGGGTGATGGCGGTAAGCTATCCGACTGCGGACTAATGTGTGTGGGAATCAAATCTTGGGTTCGCGCTCACTGATATCGCTTTCGAGAGATGAACCTGACGTTAACATGGGCTTTGCATAATTGGCTTTTAAACACAACAATAATATAAAAATAAATAAGTAAACAATGAAGATAATAATGCCCAATTGATCTTCGGAAAAATTTCAAAAAAGTACAGTTGCGAAAAAATAAATATATAAATTGAAAATTCACAAAAACAAGCACCGGCGGTATCTGAAGCTTGATAAAAAGAACTTCCTTTAACGTATCTAATATCCCTATTCGGATAATAGGATATAGATAGATTGAGAGATCAAGAGATAAAGAGAGAGAGATAGAGAGTGACAGAGAGAGTTGGAGTGAAAAAGAAAGAGAAGCGAGAAAAACGAGGAACAGAAAGATCTACTAAAAATTGGAAAGAAGAGTAGACAAACACAGAGAGAGAGAGAAAGAGAGAGAGAAAGATAGAGACAGAAAGAGAAAGAAAGAGAGAGAGAAAGACAGAAAGAGAAAGAAAGTGAGAAAAAGACAGAGAGAGAGAGAGATAGAGAGAGAGAGAGAGAGAGCTTAATGCTAACCTTGTTGTGTTGGGTATTTCTCATCAGGCTTGGCTTCAGTAGGTGAGGATGGAGAACCAGATTTCTCGTCAGTCTTGCCTGGAGTTCCTATCACATACACAACGACACACACATTCAAAAATAACACACATATATACACAAAATAACACATACGCACACACACACACACACACACACACACACAATACATATACACACAGCAACACACACACGTACACACATATACATACACGAAACAACATATACACATACACAAAACAACACATACACACAATACAACACACACATACATCTATAAAACAGCACACAAATTAACAATACGACATACACACATACAAAACAACATTCACAAAAAATTGTCATAAATTTTTTTTGTCTTGTTGATAAATGAGTAGGTTTTTAGCATATATAATTGATAGATTGATGCGTCAGTCAATTGTTTCATCAATATAGTTTTTAGTATATTTAATTGATAGCTCGTTAACTGATAGATTGTACTAGACGTACCTGGAGTCTGTTGGCCAGGAGCTGGCTGACCTGGAGGAGGCAGCAGTCCGGTGGGTTTGAGTCCTGGCTGAACACCTGCAACCATTCCACATAATATTAGCATCATCATCATCATTATCATCATTATCATCATCATCAACATCATCAGCGTCAACATAATCATCATCATCATCTCCTAAATCCCAGTTTAACTAGGGTCGGAATTGGAAAATTTGTAACAACTTGTGGAGCCTAGGTGCTCATCAACCGAATTCCCTTTCTGATGTTGGGTTGGATTTTAGTTTTTGCCTTTTACGACACGAAATAGTACGACGATTGAAAGGAAAAAGAGGCAGAGGCAGGCCGATATTAGGTATGTTAGATGATTTAATGACCCACTCATATGTGGACATCAATTGGAAAGCGGAAGACAGAGAAGAGTGGAGGCCTCATATACCATGGACCTGCCAGTAGGCAGTGCACTAGGAGAGAAAGAGAGAGAGATATCGGAATGTTAAACTGCCGCCAATTTCAACAATGCCAACATTGCATGTAGCTTCTGTTTACCTGTAGGTAGAAGGGCTGTCTTGTTTGGATCAGATGGAGTGCCTGAGGTAGTGGGCTGACCTGAATCAATGAAATAAATGTTATACAAATTTTATTTTATAATAATAACGCAAAAATACCTAACAATTAAAAAATAAAATACAATAAACATAGCAACATATATATAGGCTGATAAATAAAATAAAATATTAACAAATATAGGTCGACTTCGTGATACCAATTTTGACTTTTCACTCAGTTAATTAACAAAATCATCATTTATTGCTGTCGTTTTTTTTTCAAACCTGCACAAAAAGATTTCAATGAAAAATCAGCAAGTCATGAAATAAAAGATACATATTACATGTACTTCAATGTATTGATAATAATTCATATTATTACTATTATAAGTATCTATAGTAAGCTACTCGTGCTCAATATATTTTAATTGTAGATTGATTACTGATTGATCGATTGAATTACCGATTTATTTATTGGGCTGAGCCGGTGGCCTGCTGAAAAGTTTATGCTCACACGATCAGTAGGAGCAGGGTTCAAATCTAGTGCTCTTCCTGACAATGACAGGCAGGAAACTAACGTTAAGCATGGTTTTGACTGCGTTATTATATGAATTAAAGAATTATCGATATTTCTAGAGATTACATTTTTTAATTCGTTTGACGAAAGCAGCTATTGCTTTATCATCGTCATCGTCATCATCATCGTCCCAGATTAATTAGGTTCGGGAATAGAAAAGTTTGTAGAAATTTCTTGAGACTTGGCGCTCCCTAACAGAATGCTTTTTTCTGACGTTCGTTTGCATCTTAGTGCTTTGTCGCCTTTTAAGACACGTGCAGCCCACGGTTGGTCTATTCTTCAGCAACCCGGACACAACACGGTTACTAGTTTACTTATTTATTCATGGCTTGGTTTGTTTATTTATTATTATTTACTTGCTCCTACTTATTGCTTTTCTTAAGGGAATTCTTACCAGGTTTCACTGGAGTGGCTGGAGTTTTGCTTGGGTCCGCTGGTTTTGCTGAAATAACAAAACAGTTGCTGAGAATTAGCAATTTCTTTGTTATTATTATTAATTTAAATGCAACAATTTTTTAACATTAGAATTAGTTATTTGACTGTATCTCTTTCTCTCTAGAGTATTGTAAAATGGCAGATCCATGGTATACATTCATATTCAGACTCTGCTTTCACATTCCACACAGATCAATCAATAGTCTTCAATGTAATACCTTCACAAAAGACCATGCCTTATGCTTGCTTAACAGTAAATAGCCTATAGTATTTTACAAAATATATAGTTTCTGAGGTGATTTCTCCTTGCTTTGCTTAGCTTCTGCATAGTAGCCGTTAACTACAGGATATTTTGTTATATTTTCATCAAAATAAATTGGAGATCTTAATATCGAAAAAATAGATTCAGATTAAAAATTAGGTTAAGGAATACGTTAAAAGTTACGTAAACCTATTTACTACTAATTGTAACTAATTGTATTACTGTTCCTCTTTGTTTGTATGCCTACAGGGATATTAGTGTTGTGTTACTTAAATTGTAAGTTCTACTTAGTTTTTATTTTATTGTATTTTGTGCGTTTATTGTTTTTCCTTTCCATCGCTCTCGAAATTCTTATCATTCTGATGATAGTTTGATATTAAAAACATTGAAAATTACTATTCCTATATATTACTTAATTTTCATTTTCTTAAATTAATTATTGTAATTATTACTTTTCGTTTCCATCGCTCTCTAAATTCATGCCATCCTAATTATCGTTTGTATATTAAAAACATTAAAAAATTACTATTCCTATTCACATATCACTTCATTTTTATTTTACCTAGATTTAATGCTTTTTATTTCTCTTACAAGTTCTCTTACATGGTTCTAGGCAGGCCTCTACGTGAACGTCATAGATGGTTGCGGTGAGGTCGACAGGCTTGATGATGATGATGACGTTGTCAGCCTCTACACCGGCGATGTCGTCACTAACAACCGCCTTGTTGTCGGCGAAGTTCTTGTGAATCTGAGTCTTGACACTTCGATCTGCCTTAGCGACCGTGTAGTCAGCCTAATATGATAGTTAGTGAGTTAGTGAGTTAGTTAGATAGGTAGTGAGTTCATCAATTAGTTGGATAGTTAGTTAGCTTAATAGTTAGCCAGTTAGTAAATTAGATAGTTAGCGAGTTAGACAGTTAGTTAGTTAGATAGTTATTTATAAGTTAACGAGTTAGACAGTTAGTTAGTTAGATAGTTATTTATAAGTTAACGAGTTAGACAGTTAGTTAGTTAGATAGTTATTTATTAGTTAACGAGTTAGTCAGTTAGTTAGTCAGTTAACGAGTTAGTCAGTTAGTTAGTCAGTTAGCGAGTTAGTCAGTTAGTTAGTTAACGAGTTAGTCTGTTAGTTATTTAGCGAGTTAGTCAGTTGGTTAGATAATTGGTTAGTTAGTTAGTGATCTAACTAGTTAGTCATGTAGTTAGTTACCTGTAGACAACAGTAATACATGCATTTAGGTTTTATTTACGATATATTTTTGACAGTATGGGTACACACATGACAACCACATGTGCTAGTATCTACCTACTTAGTCTCTATTTTTTGTAGTTTTCATTATAACTTTGTTCAATTCCTTGGTTATTAGCAGTCCATGACATAATCCTTGTACGAGGAAATGGACGTCAAACCTTTATAATTATTATTATTATCATTACCTTCTAATGTTTATTGACTGATTGATTGATTAATTGATCGACTGAAGCAAAACCCACCTCGGTGACGCCGTCAGCCTTGAATGAGACCTTGTAGATCTTTGGTGTTTCAGCTGCATTTAGGTGTACCATAAGGGCGATGGGAGCGCCCTTCTGAAGGGTCTTCACCTGGAACACAGTGCCTGAGCCCTCGAGAGCCTTGGAGGCCTCGGCCGTGTTGACGGTGGACTTGAGTGTAAGAGCGGCAGTGTTCTTGACTCCGTTCAGGGTCGATACTGAGCAGGTTGCTGGAGTGAATACAATACAATACCATTAAATACATATCAATACAATATGTAACAAAATACAGTACAATAAGTTCAATATAATACAGTATATACTACAATGTAATACAATTATTAATCCTATTCAATCATCATCATCATCATCATCATCATCATCATCATCATCGATACTGAGCAGGTAGATGGAAAGAATACAATTCAACACAATTCAATACATTGCAAAACAATAAGTAGATTTGCAGATTTGATTTACTTATTAGATTTGTTTAGCCATCTAATTGACGAATAAAAGATCTTCATAAGTACTAAAATACAGTACTATAAAAATACACTAGAATACATTATATACTGCAATATAATACAATTATTAATCCTACTTAATTAACATCTTCATCATCATCATCATCATCCATTGAATCCGGGTTTAACTAGGGTCAGCATTAGATAATTTTATAGCAATTTATTTCTGGAGCCTTGGAGCTCACCTACCGAATGCCCATGCTGGCTTTGATTTATATCTTAGTGAAATCATTAATATTAATTATTATTTATCACAACGCCTAGCATGAGGGATATTATTAATATATAAATTAATTATAATAAGCATTTACGACAACATCTAACATTAGGGAGAAAATTAACACTTAAATATTTAAGTTATAGAAATACATACGCTTGGACGGCACAGCTGGGACCTCCACTGGTTTGGTGTCTGGCTTAACAACTGGAGCGGGCTGTGGCTGTGGAACTGGTTTTGGAGCTAAATTAATCAATCAAACAACCAATCACTGAAATATCTATTCAATAGATCAATCATAAAGCTACCAATCACTCAATTACCGAATCAATCAATCAAATAATCAATCACTCACTATTTTTCTAATTAATATATTAATCATCAAACAATCAATGACTCACTCAACAAATAAATCAATTAATTAGTCGTTTAGGTTAAACAAAGCTAAATCTGAACATTAGATTGATCTATCGTTAGGAACGGAAAGCTAGTATTTGTTCCCCTCGTCATGCGGAAGAGCTACGTTGGTCTTAATTTCGAATATTTAATAGCGCTACTGGTAAAGTTTATAGCTAAATCAACTGGTTAACAAGCCGACAGTGATTCAATGATTGATTGCTATTGACTGATTGATTAATTGGTACTGATTGATTGGCATTGATTGATTATTACTGATTGATTGATTGCTACTGATTGATTGATTGCTACTGCTTGATTGATTGCTACTGGTTGATTGCTACTGATTGCTTGATTGCTAATGATTGATTGATTTACTGATTGATTGATTTCGATACGAATGCTGATCATTACCTTCGACTGGCTGAGTCTGAGGAACTGGTTTTGGAGCTGCAACACAAAAAATAATTTTATAAATAAATCTCGGAATATTTTTTAACATAGCGCAACAAAAATAGTATAACAACAAAAATAGTTGGGAAAGTCCCTGACATCATTCTTGCATACGGACATCATCATCATCTTCCCTTGAATCCCAGTTTAGCCAGTGTCGGGATAAGAATAGACTTTCTCCAGTCCTCTCTGTCCTATGCCATATCATCAGTTACTCCCCTCTTTTTCGTGTCCTTCTTAATCATCGCAACCCACGTAAATTTTGATCTACCTCTATCTAGTTTGTACAAGGAAACAGCGGACTTTAAACCTTTATTATTGCTACCTTTATTTTACAGTTACTACTTTTTTAAATTAAAAATTTTATTATTATTATGATAAGTATCTTACCGACGATGTCACTGGCTTCAGCCAGTGAAGATGTCGGTAAGGTACTCGACCGCGGATCAGTATGTGCGGGGTTCAATCCTGGGCTCGCCCGTCACTGACGTCGCTTTCGAGTGAGGAAATTGACGCTAACATTAGCTTTTTACTTCAATTATAACTGCTAATATTGATAACTTACGTGGTCCCATGACGGCCTCGACCTCAACATCATGAATGTCGAGGGTGTTGTCCGGGCTGTCTGGCTTGGCCATGACGTAGATGGTGTTGGCCTTGACTCCGCCTGGCACTGGCTCGTTGATGTCGGCCTTTTTGTCCTTGATTGGTCTGTTTGGAACCTCCAGTGTGTTGACGTCATCAACTGCCAGAATGTACTTGAGGTCGTGGACCTTGAATAACGAAAACGTTAATAAGTCATCATCATCAACAACCCATCTCTTTCCTTCATAGGTCTAACGTTTGACTCGCTTGCCTTGAATCTTGGACATGCACTGTTTTGATCTCGCTTTCTCTTGTGGTCTCTGTGTACTCAGTCGTCATCGTGTGGTGCTTTGGCGCCTGTTTGTGTAGAGTCTGCAAGAGACGTCCCTGGCATTGCCTTATGGCGAGGAACCGGACGTTAAATTCTCATTGATTAATTGATTGATCATCGTAATGCCTTGAATCACAGTTTAAATAGGGTCGGGATTAGACAATTAATTTTGTACCAATTTCTGGAGCCTAGGCGCGCTAATCAACCGAATGTATATTCTGGCGTTGGTTTGGACCTTAGTGCATTGTCGCCCTTTAAGACACGTGCTGTCTACGATTGGTCTATACTTCAGTAACCCAAACATATCACGGGTAATATAATATAATTCTAATATAATGCAATATAAATCTAATTATTTAACATAATACTATATATCATATTATTAATTTTTATAAATTAGGTCATAACATAACATAACACATCATAACGGCACACTGGGTCAGGAGCACTTAATATGGAGCACTTAACATGCTTGTTTAAGGCCAATTCCTACTTCCTCCCTATGGTTATTAGTAATCGCTGCCTTTTCATGGGGCATAAATTGAAGCCAGCGCGGATTAAAGAATAACCTTCCATCACTCTGGGATGTTTTCCTTCCTAAGCTGTCAACATTTAATTCATATCATTTTAAAATCTAAAATCAAAATTTAACCAAACTAAACGACAAACCTTGTCGGCCTTGATGGCAACATTGTGGATCTCAGGAGTCTGTTCTGGGTTGTCGAGCTTGATGACGAGGGTCACAGCCTGGTTGGGGTGCTGGGTCTTGCCGGTGAATTTACCGCCCGAGCCCTTGAGGGCGAGAGGGGCATCTCGTGGGTTGTTGGTCGCCAGGGCGCGAACCAGGTTTGGCTTGCTGGCAGCATTGATCGGCTGTGCGTGGGCTGGTTCTGAAAAATGTTAGATTCCTTTTTATAGCTCACATTGTTTATTTGCTTTTCGTCAGTTGTTTCGTCACAAATTTTACAATTAATAGATACATACATATAGAAGAATGGAGAAGATTAGCTGGACACAAATGGTTACAAATGATGAAGTTCTGGAGTGAGTTGGAACAGATAGACAGTTGATATATGTATTAAGAAATAGGAAGAAGAGTTGGATAGGACACATTCTAAGGGAGGAAGGTCTGTTAAAAGAGGTCATAGAAGGTAGAATGGTAGGAAAAAGAGGCAGGGGCAGGCCGAGATTAGGTATGTTAGATGATTTAAAGATTCAATCATATGTGGAAATGAAGAGGAAGGTGGAAGACAGAGAAGAGTGGAGGCGTTATATACCATGGACATGTCAGTAGGCAGTGCAATAAGAGAGAGAGATACATACACATGCAGCGTAACTGCAATTACATAAACAAACAAGAAATATAAAAATGGCTTCCATAAGAGAGTCTAAGCTCTGTCTGGCAATACGATAAATAGTAATAAAGTAAAGTAGTAAGTAGTAAAATAGTGGAAAAGTTAAATTTAGTCTAAATTCTAAACTATTAACAAAACTATTAGTATAATTAAACTTTTTAATATATTTCTATTATCAAACACTACTAAGTACTGTAAAACCTTTGGTATCCATACGATTAACTAATATAAAATTAATAACTATTGTAATGGTTTAATGGTCTGACAGTAGCCTTTAAAGTAGTTCAATAGGCTCTAGTGTTCTCCCAAGTGGCAGGTTCAATGTACATATTCGTTCTCAGTATCTGCTTTCACGTTAAATAAAATCAGCAAGTAAATTCCTCGACAAGTCTATGTCAAATTAGTACAGTAGATAGCCTATAGCTCGAGAAAAGTATGGATTCTGAGATGGTTTTCCTCCTCAAAAGGAGATTACAAGAGATTTATTTTGTTAAATTAGAAGATGACGTACTTGGAGCAGGAGGAGTAGCGGTCTGCTTGGATGGAGCCGGTTGTGTCTCAGGTGCGTTAGCGGCCTTTCCTGGATGCAAAATAAACACAGAAACATAAGAGTGATTGATAGCAGACTGGGGCCTTTCCTGTATACAAAAGAGACACAGAAAACATAAGTCATTTACAGCAGACATAGTTTGTTTCTATTGCCATATGCAAAAGACACACGAAACTGTATTACTTATGTTAGAATTTTTATTTCTGTAACTTTCTGATTTTTCCTGGATACCACTTGCACACAGAAAATATAAATCAATTATAGCAGACCAAGTTTCTTTTGCCATATGCAAAAGCCACACGAAAATGTATTATTAACATTAGACTGTTTCTTTCTGTTGCTATTCTGGTCTTTCCTGGATGCAAGAAACACTCACAGACCAAAGAGCAAACTCAAACTTAACTCTAAGTCAAAGAACCGTACCTAATATTCTTATTGATTAATTGAATGACCGCCTAATTTATTGATCTATTGATTGATTAATCTATTGATTGGTTTAGTGATTTAGTGATCGATTGATTGAGTGATTGATTGCTTGATCGATTGATTTAATGTTCGATCGATAGATTGATTGCTTGATTAATGTATTGATTTATTGATGGCTTGATTGATGTATCGTTTAATTGATTGTTTGATTGATGTATTGACTGATTGATTATTACTACGCACCTGGAGTGGAGCCGGGCTGTTGGTTGGTGGGGGTGTTCTTGGAGGGAGGCTGGGGCTCAGACACCACGACTGGCTCGGGCTGCGTTGCTCCCTCAACGAATCCTGAAAAAATTTACTATCTGTTTAATTTCGTAAGCTGTGTCTCTACGAATCTTAAGATGAATAGTTCTTCTAGAATAGAGGAAAATGAATGAATGAATGAATTAATTAATTAGTTAATTACTTCATTCATTCATAACTCTATCGACTTAATTGTTTCAATAAGTTCGCATTTGGCAAAGCAGTCAATTCATATTTTTAAAGAAGATATAACAGCATTTTATAAATCATTAAATCCCAACTACGTAGGCATTTTATTCCATGATTTAGAAAATCACTCGAGCGATACATCTGGTGTTCTTATTAAATTGATTAAATTTATTTATTGTTAAATTAGTAGCAAGTAGCTTACCGGCACCGAGGCAGGCATTGATGGAGAGATCGAAGATCCTGGCAGTGTGATCGCTATTGGCTGGCTTGACCATGATGTAGATGCTGTCGGCGTAGATGCCGTTGGTGAACTGATCCTTGGCAATGTGGGTCTGGTCCACAATGGGTCTGCCTCTCATCATCAGTACGTTCTTCTCACCAAGTGCCATAACGTAATCGACCTCACGTACCTGATTAGATAGGATAAGTGCGGGTGTAGTCAGCTTATACGTTATTGTAAATATTCAGTTTTTAATTTTAAATTAACAACAACTGCATATTGTACAAATGGATATATTTCTAAGCTGTAGGCTACATAAGATATGGATAAGGCATAGACTTTATGAAAGGATTAACTTGTTGATCTAAGAAGTGCTCTTATGAAGCAAGAAAGCAGACTTTTGAGTATGAATATGTAGTAAAAAAAGCTAAAGCTAATATTAACGTCTGTTCCTCACTCGAAAGCGATGTCAGTGACGGGAGAGCCCAGGATTTGAACCCAGCACATATTGATTCGCGGTCGAGTATCTTATCGACTTAATCACTGGCTCCAGCCAATAGTTAAACGGGATATAATGAATGATGACGATGGTGACTTAATGGTAGAACAACTCGTGAAAAAGTAAACACGCATTATAGTGAAATGATAAACCATGTTGATATCTATCACTTTTTAATACTACATATTAAATCCGTTAAGCAATTTAGTCCATTTTCCGTATAACCAGTCCAGTCCGAGATTTTACTCTCAGATCAGCGCGACTGGGTTTTGAACCCAAGAGGGTTCAATTCACCTCAGGATCTGCCAATTAAAACCTCATGACGTTACCCCTACGCTATTAAAACATTCTGAGTACTCACGCCCTCAGCGACGAAGGAGACGCTGGTGATCTTTGGCACATGCTCGTTGTTGATCTTGGCGATGAGTGTGATGAAGACGTCATCGTGGATTGTCGAGGCCTCGTACTTGCTTCCAGAGTTCTTCCAGGCGAGAGGAGCCTTCGAGGGGTTGACTGGAGCGATGACCTGGATGATCTTGTTGTTGTGGGTGGCGTCCATGACCTCCTTAGTGCATTCTGGAATAAAAGTAAAGTAAATCCTTAGTGCATTCTGGAATAAAAGTAAAGTAAATCCTTAGTGCATTCTGGAATAAAAGTAAAGTAAATCCTTAGTGCATTCTGGAATAAAAGTAAAGTAAATCCTTAGTGCATTCTGGTATAATAGTAAAGTAAATCCTTAGTGCATTCTGGAATAAAAGTAATGTGAGTGATTATTTCTACTACTGTGATTACTATCTATTGGAATCCCGACCGTAGTTAAGCTGGGATTCAATGGAAGATGACGACGATAATGATGATGATGATGATGATGATGGTGAATGTGAATGATTACTTCAGTTGTATTTCCGTATCCAACTCTATAACTGAGGAAGGCAACGGAAAACCATCTCGGAGGCCATATTTTGCCAAAGCTATAGGCTACAAAAGGCATGGATAAGGAATAGCCGTTTGATAAAGGGTTGACAAATTGATCTATACGAAGTGCGAAAATAGTCACTGAATAATAATGATCACAGTCGGATCGTCTTTGACATCTTCTTCCTCTTAGCTACGTATGTCGCACTCGTTCAACCTTCGTTTGCACATCACTATTGACTGTGTAATATGTTGCTGTGGAAACGAGTTTGGCTGAGGTTCTTTAAATGTTTTCGTAAAATTCGGCCGACTGGTAGGTTATAGCTATTCTGCCGACTGAAATTATCCATTGTAAAAAAGCCACTGTTAACGTCAGTTTCCTCGCACGAAAGCGATGTCAGTGACGGGCGAGGCCAGGATTTTAACCCCGTGATAGTGATCAGCGATCACATAGTGATCAGCGTTCGAGTACCATACCGACATCGCCACTGGCTCCAGGCAATATGGAAACAGACGTTAAACAAAACTCTTAACACACAACTTTTACATTTAAACAGTTAAGTAACTGGACCATTAAGTGATTGGTTTCAGTATTAAGCAATAATTTTATGTCTTGGATCTTGCCAGGTGATATCATACCTACGACAGGCTGAACGGACACTGGTTTAGGCACTGGAGCTGGCACCGCGACCTGCTGTCCAGGTGCTTGCTGACCGGCTGCGGCTGTAAAATAATCAATATTCATCCATGATGATACTGAACATAAGTAACTTTTGATGGAACAATTCTACGTACACAAGTGACATTTCTAAAAAAATTGTGATTAAATTAGTCTCATTTTAATAATTTGTTTAATTCTAATTTAATTTATTTTAGTTATGAAGTTTGACTGTAGACTTTGAGAAGAAATATGTACCTTAGACCAGTCACTTGATAGAAAACTAGAGAACAAGAGAGAGAGAGAGAGAGAGAGAGAGAGAGAGAGAAAGAAAGAAAAAGAGATAGGGAAAGAGAGAGAGAGAGAAAAAGAGAGTGAGAGAGAGACCAAGAGCATACGTCTATCATTTATATTAGCTTGCAAGAAGCCGCAAAGCCTATGTTGCCGTCAGTTTCATCTCTCGAAAGCGATACCAGCGACGGACGATACCAGAATTTGAACCCATACCAATATGCAGGACGAATATAAATATTATTATTTAGACTCTTGAAATATAATTACCGGCTGTGGAGGCAGGGGGCTGTGTTGTTGGAGCGGCGGTAGATGAAGCAACGAATCCAGAATCTACATAAAAACAAGATCAATGAAAGTTAGCTATACAGCTTTTAAATCTTGCACTTTAGTCTATTTTGTGAATTATGATTGTACTTTATTCTTATTTTCGTAACTAATTGGTGAAATAGAGGTCAATGTAATTCCTGGATGACTTGACATCCATGTGTAATTATTGGAAGAGAAGGCAGATGACAAAAATATATATGGAGGAGTAATACGACATGGTATACCTATAGGCAGTGCATTAAAAGAGACAGAGACAGAGAGAGAGAATGAGAGAGAATGAGAGAGATAGAGAGAGGGAGAGATAGAGAGATAGAGAGAGAGACAGACAGACAGACAGTGAGATAGTGATTGATAGAGAGAGAGAGAGAGATACTACCTGGACCAGTGCAGGCCTCGATGGCGAGGTTGGAAATGGACACTTCCAGAGACTTGGTGGACTTGGCCATAATGATGATGCTGTTGGCGTGAGCTCCGCTCATGAACACATCGGTTACGTGAGCCTTGCCGTCCACAACATCGGACTTCCTCTCCGACATCACGTGACGATCGTTCTGAGACATGTGGTAGTTCACTTCCTTCGTTCCCTCCACGTCGAAGCTCAGTCTACAGTTATAGAAATATATTCGTAAAATGTTCGTCCATGACAATATCTAATACTATGAAATGATCATCCATTAAGACATGTAACATAGAGAAATGTTCGTCCATGACCATATCTAGTAAAACAAAATAAACAACCATGATCCAATTCTTATGAAATGGTAATTAAAGATGGTGACTATTGCAGTGAAAAGATAACCAGTGAAATGTAACCCGTGAAGATAATTAATATTTAGAATATGATCTAAATTATAATCATAATTATTATAATTATTATTATAATTATTTGTAATTTATTACCAGCGCCTGTCTTCTCTCTCTCTCTCTCCAGTGTTCTTCAAAACTGTATCATTCAAAGTATACATCCCCACTTTTTTGCTGCTTTTTACGCTCCATAAAAAGCACTCCATCGATTAATCTAATGTAGTCTATAGCTTTGAAGAATATTACCTCAGGATGTGCGTGTTTTATCAAATGACTAAACGAAAACTACAATTAGTTATAGTTCTCCTTTTTGTTCCCCTACCTGAAGTGTTTAGGCATGTGAGGAGAGTTGAGGTTGACGATGAGAGTGACCATCACGTCCTCGTGCTGGGTCTTAGCCTTGTACTGAGACCCTGAGCCCTTGAGAGCCTTGGGGGCGTCCTTAGGGTTGAGTGGGGCCATCAGCACCAGCTGATCCTTGTTCTGAGAGTGGTCGATTGTCGAGACCTTGCAGTCTGCAATTAATCAATCAGTCAATCAGTTAATTAGTCAATCAGTTAGAATATTAATCAATCAGTCGATAAGTCAATCAGCTAGTCTATTAAGCAATCAGTTAATTAGCCAATCAGTTAGGATATTAATCAATCAGTCAATTAGTTAATCAGTTGGTCTATTAATCAATCAGTCAATTAGTCAATCAGAGCTATAGCTCATTTATGGTAGTCTCTTTTGTATTGTTATTTGTTTATCTAACTACATGAATGTTCCTATTGTTCGTATATTCTGTGCTGTGATGAACACATAAAGGATACTAAACGATAAAAAATCAGTTAGTCTATTAATCAATCAGTCAAATAGTGAATCAGTTAGCCCATTAATCAATCAGTCAATTAATCAATTAGTTGGCATATTAATCAATCAGTCAATTAGTCAAGCACTCAATCAATTAATTAATCAAGCAATCAGTTTAATTGCAAGCAATCAGCCTATTAAACTATACATGTTTGCTAATATGTTTGCAAGCATGCTTGTGTAGATTTGAGAATATGTCAATCTGCTCACGTTAAATTTGTTTCGAATGCTATGCTAATATGAATGTTTGACTACCATTCGGTTGGTGAAATAAATATAAATAATGTTTCCCCACTCGAAGGCGATGTCAGCGACGGCGATCCCAGGATTTGAACCCGCACATACTGATCCGTGGTCGAGTATCTTAGCGACATCGCCACTGGCTCCAGCAAGTGGATAACAACTAGCTATTCTTTTAATTTTTAGTTTTTGCGTATCGAAATTGAAGATTTATTTTGAATCAGATTATTAGCCCACAAATGAGTGTATCCCATATATTGAATCAACCAATGACATACCGTGCACTGGCTGGGCGACTGGTTTTGGTGGAACGAGTGGATTGGCACCTGAAGAAGAGCTTCCTGATGCAGCCTTGTCTGGACTGGATGGAGAACCGGCTCCTACAAAATACAACAAAATAATACCATAAAATACAATAAAATACATTAAAATCCATTACCATACGCTAATACCATAACATACAATAAAATTGTACTATAAAACACAATAAATTACACTAAAATACACTAAAATTATCGTTTCATATCGTTGAGTATCTTTTATTATAACAAAAAATACAATAAGTTACAATAAAATACAATAACATAATACCATAAAATATATAAATTACAATAAAATACAATAAAATACAATGCAATACATATCGGTAGTGGTAAGACGACCGAATGCTCGACTGGGAAGCAGGAGGCAATCGGTTCGAATTCTAACTTGACCGTCTCACATAGTACACCTAGGACAAAGACGGTGATCTAGCTTTATAGCTATACTATAGAAAGTATAATAAATACTGTACAATCATCATCATCTTCTTCTATTGAATTCCATACTAGCTAGGGTCAGTATAACCTGGCAACTTTAAAGCTTTCATTGTAAGTTATTTATACAGACTGGGGCACAAAAAATAATCCCCTAGCGAAATCTCAATAACTTTAAGAAAACTCAAATATCTCTACGAAATTTACGGAGCTTCTAGAAGAGGAATTTCTGCGTATATCCTGAAAATTTGATGAAAATATTTTCTTTAGTTACGAAATTACAGCATTTCTAAAAGAAAAGTGCTAAAATCAATTTTAACAAGGCTTTTCGAAATGTCAGTCGTTCCTTTTAAAGAAAATAACGACCCTGAAAAGGGCCGTTTACGTAAGTGGTGGAGTTTAAGCCTGCACTACCTTGTTAGCTACTCCAATAAAAGATGCTTAAATTTCGTTCTTCTATTAAAATTATTCCTAAATTTTGAAGAAAATGTCCGGTACTTTTGTTTAAAAAAGCCTTGCTAAAATTGATTTTAACATTATTTTCGAAGAAACGCTATATTTTTGTTACTTATAAATATATTTTCACCAAATTTGCAGAATATGTGTAGAAATTCCTCCTCTGGAAGCTACGAAAATTTTGTAAAACTATTTTGAGTTGTGTCCAAGTTATTAAGACTTTTGTTAAAAAAGCCTTGTTAAAACTGATTTTGCACTTTTTTGTAGAAACGCTGTAATATATTTCCTGCTCAATAGATTTTCATCAAATTTGCAGGATATACGTAGAAATTCCTTTCCTAGAAGCTCCGTAAATTTCGTAGAGATATTTTGAGTTTTCTTAAAGTTACTGAGATTTCGCTAGGGGATTATTTTTTTGTGCCCCAGTCTGATCGATCTTTTCACTCTAACGAGTGAATTTGACCTAGTTATCGTATTTGCCCTAGTTATCACATTTGTCATAGTTATCATATTTGACCTAGCCATCATATATGACCTATTTATCATATTTAACCTAGTTATCACATTTGACCTAGTTAGTGGAATTGACCTAGTTATCCTATTTGACCCAGTTATCAGTGAGCCATATATTGAACATTCTGCTCAACTTACCAGACTGGGAGGCGGCTGGATGTGATCGGTCGGCTGGTTTAGGTGCTGGTGCTGGGGGCGGGGCTGATTTGATAACCGGTGCGGCGCCGCCGTTCATTCCTGGAACGAATCCTGTATGAAAAAACAGAGAACTATACAGTATACTGCGCCTAGCAAGTACCGTGGCGAATCTTGTATGCGTAAAGCAGAGAATTATATACTCCGCCTAGCATGTAACGTAGCGAATCCTGAACGCGAAAAACAGAGAATTATATGTACCGCCTACTATATTGGTAAGATATTGACGCTAAACTTTGCCTTGAATGATATTGAAACTAACTTCAATACTATTTTGCTCGTCGGTTCAGTAGAGCTTGATGTTGTCATTGACGTACAGCAACACTTTAATATCATTAGGAATCACAAGTGCAGGTCATAAAGTTCCTGTCAGCGAAATTCAAACAAAAATTTTCTGTGCTTCGTAAATATAGAGGGCGTAAGGCAGAAAATGGGTTCAAAAATAGCAAAAAATAATATCGTCTTTTAAATTAAGAAAGCTCTATTAGATTTAGTAAAACATTATTGAATTAGATTTCATTTGATTTAATAAAATATGCATACTATTGTATCTTGATTTACTACTTTAGATATTTGGAAAACTCTTCAAATCTGGTCATAGACGGAAATACCCATCGACGGAAAAACCCATACCTGGTTCCATGCAAGCATGCATGGCGATGTTCTTGATCTTCACCTCCCTGTCGAGTGGCTTCACCATGATGATCACACTGTCCACGTAGGCTCCCAGTTCGATGGTGTCTCTCACGTAAGAGTTGCCGTCAACGATGGGGTTTCCCTTCTTGGTCACGATGTGCTCTCCCTGGGCGGAGAAGTGGTAGTCCACTTCGCTCGTTCCCTCCACGTCGAATTCGAACTGGAAGGCCTTTGGCACGTGCTCGGACTTGAGGTTGGTGATGTGGGTGACGAAAACGCCCTGGTGGATGGTGGAGGCGGAGTAGTAGGAGCCGGAGCCGCGGAGAGCCAACGGGGCCTGGTTGTTGTTGATCGGGGCGGTGGCCTGCAGCACACCCTTGTTGTTGTTAGCGTCGAGAACGTATCTTGTGCAAGCTGTGATAGCAATTCAATCAATCAATATATATTGTGCAAGCTGTGGTAGCAATTCAATAAATCAATATATCTTGTGCAAGCTGTGATAGTAATTCAATCAATTAATATGAATTTAACGTCCGGTTTCTCGCCAAAAAGGCAGTGGCAGGGACGTCTCAAGCAGCCTGTGCAGAAACAGACGTCAAAGCACCACACGAAGATGACTGAGTATTGAAAGACCGAAGAGAAGGCGAGTTGATTCATCAGAAATTATGTACAATTATGACAGCTGATGACAGATGATGACACCTTAAATAGTTGGACTGATTCAAACCGACCGCAGTGATATGTTAATTATTTCATTGCTAACCTAGACAATACAAATAGCAATTCACAGCAATTCACTGATTTTATATGGATTGATTGATATATTGACCGATTGAGTGATTAATTGATCGATTTATGTAGTAATTAATTGATTGACTGATGAATTGACTGATTGCTTGTGGAATTGACTTATTGATTGAATAATCGACTGATTGATTTATTAACTACTGGTTGCTCAATTGATCCATTGATTGCTTGATTGATTAGTTGGTCGCTTGACTGATTGATTAATTGATTGACCAGTTCGTCGCTTGATTGATTGATTGATGATTGATTGAGAGGCGTACCATGTCCTGGTCCAGCCAGACCGACACCAGTGCCTACAGCACCGGCACCGGATGGAGCAGGAAGAGAGCCACCAGATGGAGCTGGGTGATGAGCTGTTGTTGCTGCAATGAGAGAACAATTAAATACAGACAATTACAACAGTGTGGCCTTCGTAGAATCATAAAGCGTCAAATTAATATCGAAGACCAGTATGTAAAACCTAAATGCTAAAGCTAAGGTTAACGTTAGTTTCCCACTAGAAAGCGATGTCAGTGACGGGCGAGCCCAGGATTTGAACACAGCACATATTGATCCGGGTCGAATATCTTACCGACATCGCCACTGGCTCCAGCCAGCGAATAGAGACGAGAATATAGACAATTACAATATAATAAGCTGTAATTGTCAAGAGACAATTAATAGAATTTATTGTTAAGTCAGTAAACTGTTTATCATCATCATCATCTTTTTCTTCTTCTTCCCTTGAATCTCAGTCTAAGTAGGGTCGGGACACATATAGACTGTCTCAAATCCTCTTTGTCCTACATAATATAATCAGTCAATCCACTATTTGAGACTTTTGCATTTGTTTGAATTTTTGTGACTAGACTGTTTATAATTTAATAGAAAGATAAGGACATAGAGTGGACACACACCCGCAGTGGTTGGGGCTGGTGTAGTTGGGGCGCTGGTGGCCATTGCCTCTGAGTGAACAACCACCTGAGGTTCTACCACCGACGCGTCGTAGTCTGCGTCAATCATTCAATCAATTAGTCAATCAATCAATCCGTAGAAGAGAACAATCCACCGAACATCGGCATCCTTGAAAGTCCTTACTGTGGATTGGTGTATAGGTTTCACCATTTTTGCACCTTCGTTTTGCTCACCGGCTTGGATTTGTCACTACAGTGCTCGATGTGGTCTTGGACGACAGTAACAGTGTAATTATTGCTAGATGTATTATTATATTGTGTTATTACCTTTAAACATCGGAAACTATTTCAGTAGGTAGATGAAGTGTGCTGATATTTAACCTCAGAATATAATAACTTATTTTCAGCCTGCCACACTCGAGCTACCTTTAAGAATCAACTTTCAATCCACAAATCACTCAGTTACTTAACGATATATTGACAACTACACAACTCATTAAAGAAGAAATCTGAATCCTAAATATATTCTTTGGCACATAGAAGGTTAATCATCCATCCGAGTTGCTGCCAATTAACTCCATATATAGCTAAGCTATTGTTAACCATGGAAAAGATTGATAATAACTGTTTTTTTTATCACAGGACCGGCACTGTTTAGGATCTTTTATTTCTCTTCAGCATGTGTTTTTTCCGATCGTTTGGGGTGAATCGATTTGTAGTGACATGTGATGGGGGACGTCCCTGACATCATCCTTGTATGAGGAAACGGACGTTAAACCTTTATTATTAAGATTACTAGTATTATTATTATTATATTATTAATATTATTACTATTATCATTATCTAGCTGACTACCGGAAACATAGAAACATTGTAACGCACCTATACTCTATGTAAACATACGCTAACCTTCATCGAGAAACATAGTAACATATATATATATACACTATGTAAATATGAACTAACCTTCATCGAGAACCATACTAACATACCAACACACTATGTAAATACAAACTAACCTTCATCGAGAAACACACAAATACACTATGCAGACATACACTAACCTTCATCGAGGCAGGCGTGAACATGAAGGCCTGAGATCTTTGCTGTCAGATCATTTCCACCAGGCTTAACCATGATGATCATGCTGTCAGCGTGCACTGGAGCGCTCATACTATCCTTGACCTCTGACCTTCCGTAAACAATCTGCTTGCCCTTGGAGGAGATCACGTGCTGGTTGCTTCTCGACAGATGGTAGTCCACCTCGTTTACGCCCTCAGCCACGAAGTTGATCTTCGAGATCTTGGCCATGGGACCGACGAAGTTGACGATGAGGGTTACGAAGACGTCCTTGTGGATGGTCTTGGCGGAGTAGACGTCACCGGAACCCAGCAGAGCCTTGGGGGCGGCCTGAGGATTCACTGGAGCGATGACCTTGATGCTGGGGCTCTTGGAGTCGAACACCTCCACCTTGCATTCTGGAAATGAATTTGTAAATACATGTAGGCAAATAATTAAGTCGTCCTTTGGATCGGTTTTCCGGGCTTTGGATTAGGAACATTTGTTCGGTTGTTTGCTTTATTTGCTTTATATATATGTATATATATATATATATATATATATATATATATATATATATATATATATATAAAGTACATATTTAATTACTTATTTATATCTTCTATTTGTAGTGTATTATGTTTTTACAATTATATGAGCATTGTATTTATTATATTTATAGTTATTCTATAACAATTATAGAAAAGGTATTTTAAAGTTCATGATCGTGTAGATTTACCGTGTTTTGGAGCAACTGGCTTAGCCACTGGTTTAGTCTCAGGGGCGGCAGCTGGATTGGTCTGAGGAGCAGCGGCACTCTGTGACGGTGCTACGTTGGTAGCTGTGCGAAAATAGAAATAGAAAATAGATGAAAGTAATAGAAAAGAGAAAAACTAGAAATAAAAAATAGAAAATCAGAAAAGAGAAAAACTAGAAATAAAAAATAGAAAATCGAAATAGTTCTAAGAATTTAATCAAATACCGTGTGAAATGATGAACACATAAATATCGTGTTCAAGCTATTCACTGAGTAGCAGAAACTAACAAAATTTTATATAATAAAAATATTTTATTTTGTATATATATATATACATGTATATGTATGCATGTATGTATGTATAATTTCAAATTGTAGACAATATTTGATAATAATACTCATTGGTTTACTTCAAAACATAATTAGGCGTATGTAGGTTCAATTCTCAATTTTCCCGAATATAATTGAGCACAATAAGTAAGTATAAAAATTAATTAAATAAGTGTCATAAATAAATAAATAATCCTACATGGAGGAGAGGCGCTCTTGCTGGCAGACTGAGGCATGGGGGTAGAGATGACCTTAGACTCTGGCTGCTGGGCTTCTGGTACATAGCCTACAATCAATCAATAATCAATCATCATCATCATCTTCGCTTGAAGCAATTTCTAGAGCCTAGGTTTTCACCAACCTAATTCCCTTTCTGATGTTGGTTTTGGATCTTGGTGCTTTTTCGCCTCTTATACAACACGTGCAGTCCACGGTTGGTCTATTCTTCAGGAAACTGGACAAAGCACGGGTAATTAATCAATAGTCAACAAGTATTTCGAAAGTGCCGCTCTATGAAAACTGGCACAATAGCGCTAAATGGTCCACGAATGTTAAGTAGCCTGGGTATATACAGCTGCACATAAAAATAATAATATTGCATTAGTATAGTTGAAAATAGTTATTAAGCAAATTTCCGAAATATTATCAAATGGTCTTTAAAACTTGATCAATTAATTAGCAATTAGGTAGTCGTTACTGTAGTTAGTAATAGTAGTTAGTAATTTTAGTGAGCTAATATTTGCAATTATTCAGAACTAATGTGGATAGAACCGACAGCATCTATTAGGTAGACGCCTGTGAAAAGAATGTATATGAGATTTAAACCATGAACATTGCACCTGGTTCAAACAACCAAGTTCAAGTGCATGGGTAATCTACGCAACTGATAAGCTTTCGAGACAGGAAACTGACGTTTTCGAAACAGGAAACTGACGCTAAACTTGATCCTAATTGACCTGGTAGTACGAAGACTACAATAGAAGGTCTAATGAAGGCTCAGTGTTTGCGATGGGATCATTTTGACTGTCAGCTCCAACTGATCATGGAAGCATACGTGTTTAGGTTCTAAATACTGCGTCAAAATACAGTGTTTAGGATTCTCCGTTTCAGAGTATATGGGGACAGAACGAGATGTTTAAGAAAGAGAAAATTGGATCAGCCACTTAGTAGAGAAACTAGTGTGTAAGAAAGTGATATAGAGTCTATATCACTTTCTTACACAATCAATTTCCAAAACACTAGAAAGAGAGATATATATATATAGAGAGAGAGAGAGAGACAGAGAGAGAGAGAGAGAAAGAGCGATTGAGACAGATAGAAATCACACACGCTAGAGATAGAGATACAGAGAGAGATAGAGAGAGAGATCGAGACAGAGAGAGACAAGTAAAGCTAGGAGAGACGAGTAAGAGACAGAGACAGAGACAGACAAGTAAAGCTAGAAAGTTTACCGGCATCGAGACAGGCGTGTACGCTAACGTCAGAGTAATGGACGGTCAGCTTGTCCTTGGTGGGCTTGGCCATCAGGATAAGAGTATCGGCGTAGACTCCGGGCTGGAAGGTGTCCTTGATCAGGGCCACTCCGTTGTTGATCTCCTTGCCCTGCACTGACATCACGTGCTTCTCTCCCAGAGAGAGATGGTAGTCGACCTGGTGGACAAAGTAAGTAATTATAAGCATCATCATCCTCATCATCGCCGTCGTCATCGTCAACATCATCATCATCATCAACAGCATTGTCGTCGTCATCGTCAACATCATCATCATCATCGTTATCGTCAAACCATAATTATCATCATCATCTTCGTCGTCGTCGTCATCGTCATCGCCAGCATCATCATCATCGTCGTCGTCATCGCTTAATAATTTCGTTTGAAAGCGAAATCAGTGACGGAAAAGCCCAGGATTTGAATCCCGCAACTATAGATCCGCAGTCTTATACCTTACCGATATCGATACCTACTGAATGACTCACTGATTGAAAGAATAGTTGATTGATTGAATTAATGTATTGATTGATGATTGATTGCGTGATGGATTGATTGACTGATGGATTGATTGATCGATTGACTGATTGATTTATCTATTGATCAATTGATTGATTGATTGACTAAGCCGCTCACCTCCTTGACACCCTCGACGAGAGCATTGACGTGGTAGAACTTGGGGGCGTTAGGATTGGTCAGCTTGACGATGATGGTGACGAAGACCTCATCATGCAGAGTAGTGGCAGAGTACTTGGACCCTGAGCCACGGACGGCCTTAGGGGCGTCCTTAGGATTGACCGGAGCCTGGATAGTGATGACGTCCTTGTGGCTGGAACCGTCGATGACATATTCGGTACACTCTGCATGCAAACAGTTCCAGTTTAACGTCAGTTTTTGTGGCGTTACGATGGTATTAGGTAAGTTAAAATCTAGCGCCAATGACTCATAAATGTCATATGCCATAAAACTTTTAGATTATCACAAATATCGCAAATATTAAGTATCATAAAATAACTCTAGTATCATATAGGATACTGTCAGATTAGGAGATATAAATAAAATTTAAATTAAATATAAATCAATATAACTATAAATAATTTAAAGCAAAAATGAAACATAAATTAAGATAAATATAAAAAAAATAAATGAAATATCAAGATAAATATAAAATACAATATAAACGTAATATAAATAAAGATAAATACCAATAAAAAAATAATGAAACACAAATAAAATTTAAATCAAGATCATTTGTTCCAGTCATCATCAGCTCTGTATGCGAACAGTCCCAGTTAAAACTTAGATTTATAATCTAGCGTATGTATCAATGATTTAGATTCAAGTATCGGGACCTAGATGTCATTATGATCCTTTTACATTACATTTTATTTAATATATAATCTATCTACTTTATTAATCTCTCGCTCTCTTTCTCTCTCCCTCTCCTTCTTGGAGCACTGCCTATTGGGAGGTCTATAGCATGTACCTCATGCATATATTTATATCTAAATTTATGTTTGTTTGCAATTGTTGTAATTGTTGTTGTTGTTGCTGTTATTGTTGCTGTTATTGTTGTCATTGTTGTAATAGTTGATGCAACTGCTGTTGTCCTTGTTGTCTGTGGTTGTTGTTTATTGTTCTTAATGTTATGGTAATTATTGCTGTTGTGGTTGTTTTATTGTTGCTGTTGTTGTAGTTATTAATGTTTCTGTTGTTATTGTTGTTGTAACATTGATTGTCGTTGCTTTTATTGTTGCTGCTGCTGCTGTAGTTTTCGGATGTTGTTGTTGTTTTCGCAGACTGCTACTTACTGAATGTCTCAATAGCGTAGGGGTAGAGTCGTGAAGTTTTAAATGACAGATCCTGAGGTGAATTGAACCCTCGTGGGTACGAATCCCAGCTGCCCTGATCTGAGAGTAAAATCTCGGACTTTCACTGGACTGGTTATACGAAAAATGGTCTAAATTGCCTAACGTGTTTAAACCTGTGGGATTAAAAGTGATAGATATCAACATGGTTGATCATTTCATTATAATGCGAGCTTACTGATTTCAGGCTGAACGGCTGCGGCCTTGGAGGTAGGTGTGCTGGGTCCAGGCTGCTGACTGGGCACTGCCTGGCTGGACGGCGCTGATGGTGTCTTCTGTCCTGGCGTGGAGGACGGGAGCACAGCTGAAGTACAACAGAGAGAAATTGTTTAGTGAACATTTCAATCAACAAATTGTTTAACAATATTTTTATATACAGTATGTAATGAAAATTTAGATTATAGTGAAAAATAACTCAGTTTTTATTCAGTTTAAGTAGTAATTAATATCAGATTTATTTACGATGAACAGGCGATCGGTTCATTATTATTGTTTTATTATTATTATTGTTATTATTATTATTATTTTTATTATTATTATTTATAATTAGTCTATTTATTTTTAGTATTACAAGAAGAATCTTGGTTTTCATACCACTTGATTTTGGTGGTGTCTTGGGATCAGATGGAGCAGCAGATGATGATGGAAGGACGGCAGAGCTCTTGCCAGGAACGATCACAGGTGTGGGTAGAACAGCGCCGGCTTGGTAGCCTAGTGAAGATGTGAAACAATTAAAATAATTAAAATTAATCAATAAATAAACACGGGTTTTAATTAAAATTTTCAGCCAATCGACGCAGGTTTTAATCAGCGACGTCATATACATTGAATCGCTGTTTACTTCTTAATCAAATAAATAATTTATTGCTAATTCCATTTTATTTTTGGACTGATTGTCTGGATTTGTAGAATTTTCACCCTTTTGAACCTTCTCGTTTGCTAGGAATCCGGACACAACACGGGTGAACAAATGACAACGTAAACAAATGACAAGGTGAGCAAAATAATTATTGAAAAATACGTCCCTAACACTGCCTTATGGCTAGGAACTGGACATTAAATTCTTATTGATTGATTAAAAAGAAACGAAACTAATCCGGTAACTCTAATAAAAGGTAGAATGGAAGGAAAAAGAGGCAGAGACAGGCCGAGATTAGGTATATTAGATGATTTAAAGACTCACTCATAAGTGGAAATGAAGAGGAAAGCGGAAGACAGAGAATAGTGGAGGCGTTATTTACCATGAACCTACCAGTAGGCAGTTCACTGAGAGAATCCAATAACTAAACAGAACTTACTATCTTCCAGACAGGCGTAGATCTGAAGTCCTGAGATGACGGCAGTGTTATCAGCGCCATGAGGCTTGACGACCAGGTACACAGTGTCGGCAAATATTCCGTTCTGAACATCATCCTGAACGACAGCCTTGTTGTTGGTAACTGGACGATTGTTGACATCGAGCACTTTGGTGCTTCCGAGCATGTAGTGGTATTCCACGTGGTCCACGGAGTCTGCCACGAAGGCGAAGTGGCTGATCTTTGGAATATTGCTTGAGATGATCTTGACCATCAGGGCGATGGGAGCCTGGGCGCTCAGGGCCTTGGCGCTGTAGACCTTGGAGGAGCCTGCCAGGGCGAGCTCGGCGTCCTTGGGGTTGACGGTGCCTACCAGCTTGAGCAGGTCCTTGTTATTGACGAAGTCGAGAGTCTTGATCGGGCATTCTAGCAATGGCAAAGATTAATAATTAATTAATTTATTAATTAAGAATGATTAAAGAAAATGTTGATGATAAATGATAATAAATAATAATAAAATGCTATCCTGTGAATATTAATAGTATTGCTTAGCGTGCGTGGCACATTGACGAATGAGGCCTCCCAGAGCGTAGAGGAATTATTTTAAATATTTCTTTTTCAACTTTCTTTTAATTAAATAAAGTCTTTCTTAGCCCAGGGCCCTATACAGCCCAGGGCATTAAAAAACAAATAATAATAATAATACCAACACACATTATAGTGTAATGATCAACTATGTTGATACCTATCAATCATACTATCACATGTCAAACCCGTTAAGCAACTTAGTCTATTTTCAATTAATTATTAATTAATCAATTGAATGTCTGAGATTTTACTCTTAGATTAGCGCGGTCGAGAATTAATTTATTAATAGCTTTTCTTTAATGCTTAAATAATAATATTAGTCATTACATGTCACTTATGCAATAGAGAATATATCATTCAAGTTCCTATGTTAATGATATTTATTTTGCATTATTTACTTAGTTATATTGTAAGTATTCATTATTAATTATTAATTATTAATTATTAATTATTCCAATATAATTTATCTTAGACAGTAACTTACTCTTCTCGGCAGCTGTGGCAGGCTGACCCGGTGTCTCACCAGATGGAGTCTGGCTGGGTTTAGAGGGGGTGGAGCCAGGGACAGCGGCAGAGCTGCCGGGGGTGGAGCCAGCAGGCGTCTTACTGTCAGTGGGCGTGGCTGGCTGTGAGGAGACTGGTGTACCTGTAAAATTAGACTTTTATTTAAATAAACATATTTATTAAATTATATTTTTTTCTATGGGTAAACGGATAAAGTGCGGATAAAGCTTACATAGATTTTTGTGTATTTGTAAATAAGTCTCAATTAGGGGATTAGCTGGTGGTGTGGTGTAGGACAGACAGGATTTGAGACTGACTATTTGTATCCCGACCCTGATTAAACTGTGATTGTGATTTAAGGGAGGATGATGATGATGATGATGATGATGATTAGTAGTTATGTGCTTCATTGATCTATATTAGTTGTCAATTTTGTAAATAAATAAATAGATACAATACTAATAATAATATTAACACAATACAAAGTGTTACATAATTTCATTTGTTGTAGCTGTATGAAGGTGCTCTTCTAGAAAATTGATTTATTTTATATTTTATTAGTTATGTTGTTATTATCCATTTATTGAGTAAACAGCATTGTTTTCTCAGGGAATGACGCCCCTGCACATCCAATGTTAGTCGAAGTTGATGAAATCACAGGGGGCCCACCTCGTCATAAACAGAATCTCTCAAATTTAAAGATCCACTCGTATGTGGACGTGAAGAGGAAAACGGAAGATAGAGATGAGGGGAGGCGTTATATACCATGGACCTGCAAGTAAGCAATGCACTAAGAGAGAGATATAATATTTAAATTAGATGACATTTTGTGTTATCTTTTGTCTTTCTAGTTGCATTAGTTAGCCTTGACAAAATGTATGTAAGCTTAATTTAGCAGCTATTGAGCAAATGAAATTATTAATTATTATAATAACAAATATATAAAGAAACAATATATATATATATATATATATATATATATATATATATATATATATATATATATATATATATATATATATACGTATATATATACATGTATATACATGTATATATATATATATATATATATATATATATATTATATATATATATGTATAATACATTGGCAGCTACGTACCTGACTGAGTAGGCGTGGTTGGTTTCTTATCGGTGGGTGTGGCTGGTAGAGCGGCAGACTGGCCTTCTGTGGGAACTGGTCCAGTGGGCTTTGTCTCTGATATAATAAAATAACAGAAAAGTTTAACTTTAAAGTGCAATATACTTTTTCATTGTTCCAGTAAATTCTATCCCTGTTATTTCCAGATTGCTGTAGAACAGGCTAACCGTTAGCTGCACTCGTCGTAAAAGGCGAGAAAACAATATGAACCAAACCAACGAGTCGGAAACAGTATTCGGTTGGTGAGCGCCTAGGCTTGGAACATTTCTTAAACGCACAGAGGAGCTTAAAGGTTGGGAATTGGTTGATATTGTGTGGGAGAGTATCGGAGAAGGAGGTCTATTCAAATCAAAATCCTGGTTAAACTGCGATTCAATGGTAGAATATGATGATGACGATGTTTTATGAAATTCGCATTACATTATCATGCAATAATGTTATACCTATCTTCCTTGCTTCCATCCAGCAAAAGAGGGTCCTCTTTTAGTAAAAATGCTATTTATATTTCGTTTAGAAATAGTTCAGTAAGCTCAAAATGACAATTACTTGTAAAATGACCGATTCACTGATAGAATTATTGATAGACTGATTGATTGATTCATTCATCTAGTGATTAGTCTATCTGAGCGATGGATTGATTATAGATTGATTGAATATCTCACTGAAACATTGATTGATTGACAAGATATCTGAACGCTACATTGTAGACTGATCGATTCACCGACCAAATGGTTTAAGAATGAAGTAATGATCTGACGGATTCATCTGTTGATTGAATCATCAAATCAAAGTCAGACTAACCGGAAGAGGTTGGAGTGGCTGATCCAGGGGTACCAGGAGCACCAGGGGTAGAGGAAGAGCTGCCTGTAGGCTTGGTCTGCGTGGTGGGCTGTGAGGGTGCCTCAGCGTTAGTTGGTGTCTCTGAAATATTAATTATATTATAAAACTATTGAAATATTATTGATATATTAGATTAATTAGGTGAAGTTTAAGTGCCAAGTACAGCACAGTACGTTGTACTAACAACAACGTACTGTACTAACAATTCAGTACGCACCTACAGTACTAACGTTTCAGTACAGTACAAAGTTTGTTGTGAGCGTGTATTATTTTAGCGAAATATTTTGCGTTCCTATATTATATGAATGTTTGACTGCTTAAATAATCTGCAAAATTAATATTTCCTTATATTATTTTATAAATTAAATGTTAAGTTCTTAATTGTATAAACTCAGTTTCATTAATGCACATTCAAGTGCAGAAGTACGGATTCTAAAAAGCTAAAGCTAATGTTAACGTCAGTTTCTTCACTCGAAAGCGACGTCAGTGACGGGCGAGCTCAGGATTTGAACCACGTACATACTAAATTAAGAAATATTATATTTGTGAATAAATATTATATTAGTGATTATGTTCCCCTGCATAGAAACTTCACGGGATTGCATGATCTGATGGAATTCTTTTAAATACAATACAGAATAGAACTGACTATAATAGAATAGTCTATTCGTATTCCGGCCATAGTTAAACTGGGATTCAATGGAAGAAGATGATGATGATTATGAACAGAATAGTACTGACCTGGTTGTTGTGGTTGACCGGGCTGGAGGGTTTTTGGTGGAGGAGGTGGCAGCAGTTGTGGTTTCTTTCCTGGAGCGGATTCTCCGAGAACTGAAACATTTCATACAATTTCTGAACTGTCTACAATTTCATGAAAAATGCATACAATTTATACATTTTATCTGCAATCAATCAACAATTTTTAACAATCTAAAGATTTAACGTTCGGATTCTCACCCGAAGGAGAGGACTTTATAGTCTGATTCATAGTCTCATTTCAATAAAGACTTTAGTGGATTACGTGCGAATGAGAGTGTGATTAAGTTATAATATGAGGCTGATAATTAGTCGATGATTGTACGCTTGATTGTACGAATGATTAACCAATTTATGATAGAATGTAATGTACAATCCAATGACTCATTGGCTTTACGTTTGATTGACCAATTTATTTGCATTATTGTTTGACCGATGTTTGAATGATTGATTGACAGATTTACTGTGCACAATTATATTAATTTAATTTCAGATTTCTTTTCAAAACCTTTTTCGCCGTAATGATACGAAGGATTGATCTATTTATTGTGCAATAAATTGATTGGTACAATTGATTGTACAATTACGATACACAATTGCACAAGTGTACAATTTGATTGTACAATTGTGATTATACATACAATCAATGAAACTGATTGATTGTGCGATTGATTGACTAACGGACCATACGATAGAGTTGACTGACAGATTGAATGAATGATTTAACGATTGATTGATTGATTGAATGATTCAATCATACGTACGAGCAATCTGGTTTGGATCCTTGCTGATTGGATCAGTTGGAAGAGCTGGAACTGGAGATGGTGGAAGAAGCTGACCACTGGGTCCTGGAACACTTGGAGCGAGCACTGGTGGAATAAATCAAAGAAAAATATTGTGAATAACTCATTAAAAGTCTCAAGTTATTATCTGTCTCTCTCTCTCTCTCTCTCTCTCTCTCTCTCTATATATATATATATATATATATATATATCACTCTATTATTGCGACTGGCGCAATAATCAATAGACGGATATTTTCAATAGATTGATCAATTATTTGTTTGATTAATCAATATGTAAGATTCTTTGCGATGTTTTATTGTGTATGACTATAGCAACACTGTTCAAATCCAGCGGACGCTTTTTCACTAAGGTGCTTTAGGTTAAAGAGATCCGAAATAAAACTTGATTAACTCGAGTTTCCGTAATTTACTTACTTTCGTAATTTTTTAAAATTTTTTGCACTAATGACTTGACGGATAGATCAAATGATCGATCGATTTACTGATCGATTGATATAGTGCTAGATTTGTCGAATTATATATTTATTTATTTATTGATAAATAGAGATAGTGATTGATTGCTGCTGTGTAGATTTGTCGACTTAATGATTGATTGATTGATTTGTTTATTGATTGATTGATTGACTTACTGACTGACTGACTGGCTGACTGACTGACTGATTGATTGATTTGTCGATTTATTTAGTAATTGATTGACTGTTGCTAGATGGATAGATAGATGATTGCTAAGCACCTCCTTTCTGGTTAGGATCGGTCTGTGGTGAGGCGACTCCAGGCATGGGGGGTGTCTTGCCGGTCTTGGGTGTACCAGCGGGTGCATTCTGGTTGAGCAGGGCTTGTGTGGCTGCAATAATAATAATAATAAAGGTTTAACGTCCGTTTCCTCATCCAGGGATGATGTCCGGGACATCCCCGACAGCACATTTAACTACAGATCAATTCATTCAATTGTAATAGCAATAATGATCGTTTATCAGTGTTCTCAAAGCTCACCTTTTCAACACACCCCATAATTCTCTATTGTCGTCATCTTCTTCTTCTCTTAAATCCCAGTGTAACTATGATCGGAATACGAAGAGATCTTCTCTAGTCCTTTCTGTCCCAAACTATATCAGCAGTCAATTACCTCGTAATTACCATATAGTCTAATCCGCATAATTATCAATCATTTAATAACAGTTTAGTATCGTAGTTTACTAATTTATCATTAAATCTATGAAACGTCTTTTACAGCTTCAACTCATTTCATATTTTCTCAGTCTCTCTCTACTGTTCTGTAACTACTTTATCGTCATCTTCCCTTTAATCCCAGTTTAACCAGGGTCGGAATACGAAAAGACTGATCCAGTCCTATGTATAATACTCTATGTATTATACCGTATCATCAGTCAACCTCTATATTTCCATTCATTTTGGAAAATTGTGTAGAATATTCTGGAGCCTAGGCGCTCACCTACCATTTCCGACGTTGGATCTTAGTGCCTTCTACGACAAGTGCACTCTAATTGGTCCATTCTTCAAACAAAATTAAAGTATTCTTATGCATTCGTAGCTATATGTATAACACCTTTAATTAAAGCATAGCCCCAAGCTAAAATTTAAATTAAATTGAGAATAATAACTTTTGCGATTGCAATAAAAATTTTAGATACTTACTGGCCGGGGTCTCAGTCTTCTTTCCATCTAAAAATGAAAAATAAAAACAATTATTTTATGAGATTCGGGTCACAAAATATTTTGCACACAAGAGAAATACATGACCACCGCAAATATATCTTTTTCATTTGCAAGTTGCTAAAGATGGGTCAACCGTTGTACGGCATTATTTAATATGTTTTCAATATTTTAAATTTCAAAATATCAGCAATAGTTGAATTAATTATTAATAATTTAATTAATTAATTAAACACTGAACTTAGCTATTACAACAATTTTCAAATTAAATATATAATCATTATTAATTTAGCAACTAAGTTGCTCCAATTCTATTAATTAATTTAGTACTGAATTTATCTATCTTTATTCGTCCTTTCCCTAGCTAAACTCAGTTTCAAGGGAAGATGATGATGATGAGGCTATAAGTCTAAATTTTGACCTGCTTGCCTTGGATTTTGGACTTGCACTGTTTTGATCTCGCTCTATCTTGTGGTCTCTGCTTACTCAGTCGTCATCGTGGGGTGCTTTGGCGCCTTTTCGTGTAGATTCTGCAAAATACGTCCCTGACATTGCCTTATGGCGAGGAACCGTACGTTAAATTATTATTGATTGATTGATTGATTGACGATGACAAATACTGAAATTATCTAGCTAACAAGACAAAATTTAACTCACTGTCGTCGACGCAGGCCTGCACGAACACGTTGGCAATCTGAACGGGTGTCTGCGTGTCGATTGCCTTCACCGTGATGAACAGTTCATTACCCATCACCGCTGGCTCCAGCACATCATCCACATTGGCTACACCGTCCTTATTGATCGGCTTGTGGGTGGCCTGAAGGCTGGTCTTGGAGCCTGACAGAATGTAGTAGCTCACGTCCTTAGCGTTGGTAACGTCGAAGTGAACGTTGTAGAACGTCGGCAGGAAGGTCGTCTCGAACTTGATCTTGAGGGCGATGTAGACGGCGGCGTTGGGGGCCGTGGCCTGGTAGTAGGCGCCGGAGCCCTTGAGGGCCTTGGAGGCATCGGCAGGAGAGACGGTGGCGGTGATGTCGAAGAGATCTCGGTTGAGCTGAGAGTTGAACATGCGGGAGCGGCAGGCGGGCTGCTCGCCGGTCTTCGTTGGGCGGGAAGGCAGAACTGGGGTGTCCTTGACTGGGTCTACCGGCTTAGTGGCTGTAAGTGTATTATAAAAGAAAAGTAAAAAATAATTATGTCATCATCCTCATCATCATCATCATCCCTTGAATCCCACTTTAACCTGGGTCGGGATGGTTATGAATAGACCGTCTCAAATCATCTCTGTACTACAACACACCACCAGCCAATCCGCGATTTGAGACTTCCATTCGTTTAAATTTAATAAATAATTATATAACATATAAGTATTTTAAATTGAACGAGTAGAGTTCGGATAACTAAAAACAGAGATCGTAAACGCCAGGTGCCGCTAGTTTTAGATGTGCTATTGTTTGATGTGCAAGTGTTGGCTGTGCTAGTGTTAGATGTGCTAGTGTTAGATGTTCTAGTGTTAGATGTTCTTGTGTTAGATGTTCTTGTGTTAGATATGCTAGTGTTTGATGTGCAAGTGTTTGATGTGCTAGGGTTAGATGTGCTAGTGTTAGATATGCTAGTGTTAGATGCGCTAGTGTTAGATGCGCTGGTGTTAGATGTGCTAGTGTTTGATGTGCTAGTGTTGGGTGAGTAGTTTTGTACAAAAGTATCCTTTTTTCTTTGTATTATAACTGCCAGTAGACTTATTTTTTCACATAAGAATTACATAAATGGCATTATAGCTTTTTCTGTGATACTTTCAAATAAAAACTGTACGCCTTACGCCTTATTGTCTTAACCAATCGAATAGTCGGCAAACCTGTTGGCTCAGGAACTGGCTTGGCCACTGGATTAGGTGGAAGCGGCATTGGTGGAACGAGTTTTCCCTTCGTAGCCTGACCAGGAGCTGACTGCGATAGGAGAGCCTGTTGTACTGTAACATGCAATGAAATGCAATATATTTTATATATTTAAATGCTTATATATATATATATATATATATATATATATATATATAAGCTATTGATGGATGATTGATTAAATTGTTTGACTACTTGAATAGAAATGTACTTAATTTGACATGTATTTAAATGATATAAATAGACATATTAATAGACAATATGTTTATTTTTCGGCAAAGACACAAAATGCATATGCGATATGTAATGCCTCAACAGCAATGCCTACATCTATAGCGAGAAAAATTGGTCGTCAGTGAAGATACTGACTAGCAATAAAAAAAGTCACTGCAACATGCAATGAAATGCAATATATAGTAATAAGCTATTGATGGTTGATTAATTAAATTGTGTGACTATTTGAATAGACATGTACTTTTTTAAATGTATTTAAATGCAGTATAATTATAACAATAAGCTAGTGATAAGTTTTGTATTGAATATGTGTATGTGTATTTTATATGAGTATTATATTGTAATTTGTATTGATGAATATGGTATTGTATGAGTATAGAACAACATTAAGCTATTGCTATTAATTAATTACACTGTTTATTTTTTGGAGCCAGTGGCGATGTATACTCGACCGCGGATCGTTAAATTCTTATTGATTGATCAGTATGTGCGGGGTTCAAATCCTGGGCTCGTCCGTCACTGACATCGCTTTCGAGTGAGGAAACCTTAGCTTTACCAGCGTTTACATGTACTTATTTTGACATGTATTTATTTTGTATTTATTTTCTTCTCGCTTTAATTGGCATGCATTTATATAGACAAATGTACAAAGTACTGACCATGAACTGAAGCTATAGAAGATCAAATACGACGGCAATAGATGCTAGCTAGTAAATCTCATGGCTATATCTTGTGTCCATAGGATGATTAGTAATTAATTGATTAATTAATGATCTGATTGATTGTTAACAGAATGATTGATCCACTGATCGGGGTTGGTATATTGATTGATCGATTGATAGACTGATCGGCTGATTGATATAACTGATTGATTGATAACTTGTCCTATTGATTGGACACAGATTGGTTTCATACCTGGCTGGAAGCAGGCCACAGCATAGAGCTGCTGCACTTCAATGGGAGCTTCGAGAGAGGATGGTGACATGTCAATCTCGATGAAGTCAGCATCAACTGGAGTTGGGTACTGAATGAAGACGACGTTGTTTTCCGTTGGCTTCTCAAACTCCTAATATCGGAATAGAAGGAAATACAATAGAATGTATGTATATCTCTAAGAGGGGGGGTCTATTAAAAGAGGTCATGGAAGGCCTAATGGAAGGAAAAAGAGGCAGAGGCAGGCCGAGAATAAGTATGTTTTTTGATTTAAAGATCCACTCATATGTGGACATGAAAGAGGAAAGCGCAAGGCATAGAAGGGTGGAGGCGTTATATACCATGGACTAGTACACTAAGAGAGAGAGAGAGAGAGCTACTATAGTAGCCATACGTGTTATTCCACGCTCTAGGCTACTTAAGAGAAGGATTAGACATAGCCCTTTATGAATGGATTAACTGGTTGATCTATGGTGTGCTCTTTATGAAACCTGGAAGCAGACTCTTGAGTATGAAGGTGTGCCTTAGGCCTGCCACTTTACAGAACACAGAGAGAGAGAGAGAGAGAGAGAGACAGAGAGATAGATAGAGGCAGAGTGAGAGCCATAGAGAGAGAGAGAGAGGCAGAGAGAAAGAGAGACAGAGATATAGAGACAGAGAGAGACATAGAGGCAGAGTGAGAGGCAGAAAGACATAGCTAGAGAGAGAGAGAGTGAGAGAGAGAGTGTTAGAGAGACAGAGAGCGAGAGACAGTGATATATATATATAGAGAGATGGAAACCTTCATGGTGGAGGTGGCTGGGGTGTTCTCTCCACGCTGGTAGAGAGAGAGAGAGAGAGAGAGAGAGAGAGAGAGAAACCTTCATAGTGGAGGTGGCTGGAGTGTTTTCTCCACGCTGGTAGAGAGAGAGAAAGAGAGAGAGGTAGAGAGAGAGAGAGAGAGAGAGAGAGAGAGAGAGATGGAATACCTTCATGGTGGAGGTGGCTGGAGTGTTTTCTCCACGCTGGTAGAGGTTGACACGGAGGTTCTTGACGCCCTTAACTGAGAAGGACACATGGGACACCTGTGGACGCTGGAGTGATGGGATGACTATGAGGTAGGACAGTGGCTCCAGTGATCCGCGCTTTACGGTGAACACCTGGAAACACAAGAAAAAGGTGTGTATATATGTCTATTTTTTAAGTAATATACTAATAATAGAAAATACTAGTAATACATGTATATGATTAAGTATTTATTTAATAATATATTTACATGATATAGTAATATTATATATTATTAAATAATCTATTAATAGATAATGATATTACGCTATTAGATGAAAATATTATATTAATATTTTATAAATAACAATATTTGCTTATAATAATTTTCTAGAGATCAGACGTCCCATAGATATAATACATTTATACGCAATTCTTTATTTCTCTTCAGCAAGTTTTTCACGGATCGGTTTTGGGTTACTTGATCGGTGGCTATGTGTGCCGAGGGGACGTATATAAAATCAGTTTCGGGTGAGGAAACTGACGTTAACATTAGTTTTATTATGATGCTGATTATTATTACCAATCAAACGAGCAAAATACAACTAAAGAGTAAATTCCACTAAATAGTTAAAAAAGCAAGTCGAATTTTTATTTTGAGTAATTTATCAATTATGCCGTTATCTTTAGTCTGCAAAACTAATTTGTGTAAACATATATGATTCTGTTGTTTACAAGCAAGTGCATATTTACTGCTGTTTGAAGTATGTACTGAGAGAGAGAGAGAGAGAGAGAGAGAGAGAGAGAGTGAGCGAAAGAAAGAAAGAGTAAACTAGACAAGAGTAGAAATATTTGCCGTGAATCTAACATTCTTTAGTATGGTAAGAATATTCACTATGTTACTAAAAGAACTAAATATAATCCCGCCATTATTTAATCATAAAATGTTAATAATTATTAATAATTAAATAATTTTATTATTAATCACAATAACATCGTCATCATCATCTCATTTTCCCGATAATCCCAGTTAACCTCTATACTATAATTTTACTAAATCTATAATTTTACATATTTAATGATTAATAATTCATCATCATCACCATCATCATCATCCCCCCATTAAATTATTAATACGTCATCATCATCATCTTCCCTTGAATCCCAGTTCAACCAGGGTCGGGATACGACTAGACTGTCTCATATCTTCTCTGTCCCACATCACATCATC
This sequence comes from Enchytraeus crypticus, assembly GCA_905160935.1. Lineage (NCBI taxonomy): Eukaryota > Metazoa > Annelida > Clitellata > Enchytraeida > Enchytraeidae > Enchytraeus > Enchytraeus crypticus. The sequence goes on along the minus strand of CAJHZI010000534.1, from coordinate 201,688 downwards.
AGCCAATCCCCTATTTGAGACTTTTCCATTTGTTTATATTTTAGTAAATTAATAGTTAAATAATTGATAAATGATTAATAATTAAATAGCTATAAATAATTATTAATAATTATTCAATTCTCCTACCTTGCCGGAGTCGAGAAGGGCATCAGTGGCCTGTTCGCCGTTGATAGTGGACGTGACCTTGACTGTCTCTGGTGTAGTCTTGCCTCCATTGGGCATGTTCAGTGTGCAAGGTTCTAATCAATCAATCAATCAATAAGAATTAAACGCTCGGTTCGTTGCCATAAGGCAATGTCAGGGAAGTCTCTTGCAGACTCTGCACGAACAGGCGCCAAAATACCACACGATGACGACTGAGTACACAGAGTGACAGGGACCATAAGAGAAAGCGAGATCAAAACAGTGCAAGTAGTAAAAAGTGAAATGCAATGCAATGTAATTAAATACAGAGCACTAGTAAGCTGAAGTTTCTAAGTTACTAAACTATTAAAAGTGAAATATAAACAGTTACGGCTGTTACAGATAATGTTAACGTCCGTTTCCTCACTCGAAAGCGGTGTCACGGTGTCAGCTAATACATGACGTTGCTAATTTAGTTTAAGTTTTAATTCTTATGTACTTGCATAAATAGATACAATTTGCATGGTTACCAAGCGTTTTATGTTATTTAGTAGCCTAGTAGTTACTCCAGCCAAATAATGGCAATATAATTTAATACTGAAATAAAAAGCATACAAATAGTAACAAAAGTACCGCATGACGTGGATTGGCAAAGACATAGATGGCAGATGGATAATTTTACATATATATTAGCCTAGAAATGGTTAAATAGGCTAAATAGACTTGAATTGAAGCATCAATATATGACTATTGTGATGCAATGTGCATCACAATAGTCATATAGTTACAATGCAATGCTATTATTACCCATAGTGTTCTGACAAGTGGTAGGTCCGAAGTACTTGTTAACCCTCAGCGATTGCTTTCCGGCTAATATTTAACGTATAGTGTTTAATATACACGTAGTATCTAATACAAAGTGGACCCAGCTTAAATAATTACGTGCAATAAACCAAATACAAAAATACAAATAAACAGCAAGAGTTAAATGCAGTAAGCTCTCCCAAGTATTTTATTGCAAGGAAATTCTAAATTATCACCATTATTCGTCGAAGCGTGTCAGGACGTGGGCCGAACTGCCAGGAGAAGAGATGGGGTTTTAGCTAGCCAGAAAGTGCTATTGCAGAATCGAAAAAAAGCGATCATATCATGTTTATGCCAAAGCAATGATTATTGCTCTACCATACCTGGGTAGGAGACTTCGGATGGTTTTGGAGTGACCTTTGGTTGTGGTGTCTCTACTCCAGTAACTGGTTTATCTTGTGGTTTGACAGCTGCAAACGTAATTGGTAATAGTTTAATGAAAGATGCATTTATATTTAAAATATAAATATAACGTGAAAGTGTAAAATGTGTTTGTTTAATTAATTACTGCTAAATTTTTATATTTGCAAAAAACTTGCAGCAATAAACTCATAGACATTTGGAAATTTAGAAAACCTAGATTTATCACAATTCCTAAGTGATTTTTCCATTGTTCTTATTTTCTTTCAGTATAATACTAAGACCCACGCATATGTGGAAATGAAGAGGAAAGCCGAAGACAGAGAAGATTGGAGGCGTTAAATACTATGGACTTGCCAGTAGGAATAGCACTAGGAGAGAAAATACAATATCAATACTCTTGAATAAAATAGAGCATCAATACTATAGTAAAATAAATCAGATTGTAATAAGTATCAATAATCTTCAGTAAATTAGAGTGTCAGTTTCTTTTCAGTAAATTTGAGTGTCGGTTTTTTTCAGTAAATTATAGTGTTAATAATTTTTAGTAAACTAGAGTGTTCTCCAGTAAAATACAGTATCAATACTCACGCATTGGGGGCATTGGAGGCAGCTTCAGGCCCTTGACGGGCTTCTCAATGCCCGCAGCGAGCAGAGCCCTCATTACTGGGTCCTGCTGGGGCGTTCCTAATACAAAATACATACCTAGAGTACAAAATACATACCTAAAATACAAAATACATACCTAGAGTACAAAATACATACCTAGAGTACAAAATACATACATAGAATACAAAATACATACATAGAATACATCCTTTTAAAAGATACACAATTTTGCATAGTATATAAGTATGAGTCTGCAAGAGACATAGTTTTATGGCTAGGAACCGAACGTTAAATTCACATTGATTGATTGATTGATTCATTCATTCATAAATACTACAATCTAAAATAGGCAGTAAACAATATAACAAATTTCTTTAGTACACCAGAAATACAAGAAACATTATGTGCAACACACAAAATACTATAAAATGCAGTAAAAATTACAATCGAACCTGTATAGTACATCCAATACAAGATCTCTATCCACCTACTAGATCTACCTAAAGTAGATACCTATAAGAGATCTTTTATTTTTGACTGCAGTAATTATTAAACCTAAATGAGATAGATTTAATATAGGGGATAGATTTAAGATAGATACTGCAAGTATAACTATAACATTATCATCATCTTCCCTTGAATCCCAGCTTAGCTAGGGTCGGAATAAACAACGTAGATATAATTTGTTAAATTATTTTTTATTCCGTATAGTGACATTAAATAATAGAAATTAATATAAAATAAATGGTAATACTAAAAATGTAAATATATAAACAATTTCATTAAAAACAATACGGAAGAATTCTCACTTGGATCATGGTCATCGATTTTCACTGTCTCATCGTCAACATCGACTGGCTGAATCTTCTCACCTACAAGAGATACGAATAATCATTTTATAATAAAATAATAAAAAATAAATAAAGCCTAAGCAGAATCACTCAAGAAAACGGTATATAACAACAAGAATGAGCATTGCTAGATTAATTAAACTTCTACTCCAATGTAGACATAAAGAGGAAAACGAAAGACAGAAGATAGAGAAGAGTGGAGGCGTTATATACTTTGAACCTGCCAGGAGGCAGTGCACTAAGAGAGAGAGACAGAGAGCGATAATAAAATTATAAGTATCTTGACGTAATTGCAATATTAGATATTATATAGATATTAGATAGTAAGATAATTAGAGAAAATACACAAATTATTAAATTTAAACAAAACATAATTAGTCCAAAAAGCCAATGTTAACGTCTGCCTCATTTCTATAGAGGTCATGGAGATGGATTTGACGAGTTCTAATTGATTAATTATTTGCCCAACTGACTAACTATATTAACTATATGACAATCTGATTAACTGACTACTACTTAATTAACTGACAAACTAACTGATTTACTAATTGATAAGATAACTGCCTGGCAAATTAACTGATTAACAGATTGTCTAATAGTCTATCTGATGGACTAATTAATCAACTGACCGAATAACTGACTAATTAACTAATCAATCAACTGACTAACTGATTAATCAGCTCACCTGGGTCAGAGAATGGGCTAACGAGCATCTCCACGTTGCTAACCTCCACTGGTTTTCCAACCTCAGCCGGAGTCACGCTGTACAGGATCTTATCCGAGTCCATCGAGGGACTCACCGGGACACTGATCGGTGTCTTCATGTCCGGGAACTTCGGCACAACGCTTATTCTCTTCGTCGGGATCTTCGGGTCGGTGGGGTGGATGTAGAGGTCCAGGGCCTTGACCCCCTTCACCTCGACGGTGGCGTGAAGGACTCGAGGCTTGGTCTGAGGCACGGAGAGGAGGATGATGATCGGGGCGGTGGTCTTTGGAATGATCTTAAGACCCTTGCCGCCAGCCAGAGCCTCAGGAGCCTGGGCGGGCTCTACGCTGGAGGATATGGTGATCTCGTGGTCGTCAAGCGCTGTCTTGTCGAGGACGTACTTGGGACAGACTGTAGCAAAAGAAAAGGACGGAGAATAAGTGATAACTGTAGAAAGGACAAAAGAACCAATTATAGCTAGTTATATTACAAAGCAAGATATATACATGTAGTGCAACAGCTACAGGTACATAGGTATAAAAACTTACGACAGTTTAACTGTATGCAATTTGAGGAATGAAGTAGTAGGGCAGAACAGTTGAGGAGAGATCGAGAGAGAGAGAGGAGAGAGAAGAGAGAGACAGTAAGCGCGCTAGAGAGACTATAAAGAATAAAGTACAACGATTTGAGCAAAAAAGCACAATGAATTTTGTACAAATATTTTCTGGTACAATGTCTATAAATACAGTAAATAGATTATTTTTATTGATAACACACTAGATAATATTATTGTAGTAAATTATAGTTGAACTCACTTGATGGTGGCAGTTTAATTCCAGTGGCGGTCTCTGCAGAAATAAAAGCAATTTTTTTTACTGATTTAGCTTATCACAGTTTAATCCTCTCAAAATGCTCAATCAAAACCTTCATAACTTCTAAATACTTTCAGCATAATTTATTGTTTGATGAAGTCTGTTTCGCAGTTCAGGAGCTGTGTCATTAACGGATTGGGCATGAGAAACTTTATGAATATCCAAACAGAACCTGAGTCGGTCGCTTGCGAATATTAAAGTACATGTAATATAATAATAATACTATTTTAATATCATTGCACCACCGGGCGGGGTTGAGCGCATTTGGTTTAGTGGCGTATTAGAAAAAGGGAAGAGAGGAATTAAAGACAAAGGAAAAAATAATGAGAACTATAAAAATTTAAATTAAGCAAGGAAACTGGGTAAAAGCGTGCAGTGTGATGAATAACTAAGTACACCACTGAATACTGATGTGGTAATTTTATATGATCTACCCATCTTATCTATATTCATATCCTGATATTATCATGCAAATAGGATATAGGAATTAATTATTTAATAATAATAATAATAATCATCATCATCACCCCTGGAATCCCAGCTTAACTGGAGTCGGTATTATAAAAGTTTGTAGTAATTTCTGGAGCCTAGGCTCTCACTAACCGGATGTCCTTTCTGATTTTGTTTTGTATTTTAGCGCTTTGTCGCTTTTACGACACGTGCAATCCATGATTTGTCTATTCTTCAGCAACCCAGACACAACACGAGTAAAACATTAAATAATAATATTATAATTAACCAAAGGAGTACTCACCGGTAGGGTTAACAGTCGGTCTCTTGATTGTCTTTGGTTCTAAAAAATCATACAAACATATCGTACTATAGAATATGTATCGTAGATATTGTGTAAGAGAATAGGTATAGTACATAGTGTATAACAGAATAGATATTATAGATATTGTTTAACAGAATTGATAGTTCTCTACGCAATAAAAGTTGTCGATTTTGCAAGAGTGAATTGGAAAAAATATAATTATTTACTATTGCAATATCATCATGCAATGCTAAAATAAAAAATTCAAATACGGAATACGAATCTCTAAATTTAAATAAATATAACTATATGTAGAATTATATCTTATCATATTAACTAACATTTTATTAGAAATTAAGTATATACACTAGAATAGTTTCACTGCATACGCTAGTTCGTATCGTAACGTATGCAATTCATAACAAAATATATTTAAAAAATTAAAGCAATCTCTTTAATAACAGAAAAGGACATAATTTTTTATATTTGACTTTCCTGATACTATTATTTGTAGGTGGACGAAAATCATTGAGAAATCTTTGGCTTAAGCCAGCCCTAGGATGGTCACATGACGCGATATTTCTATTATTTATTTAATTATTTATTTTAATTGCATCGTTTCTCCTTTGTCTACGCACCTTGTTCGAAGCAAGCTGTGGCGGACACCTGTTCAACCACAATGGGCTCCTGTGAGGCTGGCGTCAATGTATACACAATGTAGTCGGCTTCAACCGGCTGCAGGAACAGAACGGCGACTGTATTCTTAACCTCTGGCTTGAAGAATTCCTTGGTGTCCTTCTGCACTGGAGTCCTCTGGTTTCTGAACATGGTGTACTCGATGGTTCTGACGTTCTTGACCTTCAGAGAGAGTGTCTTGAAGATCGGTGTGAATTTGGAAGGAAGGCGCATGGTGAAGGAGATAGGCTTGTCGGACTTGACCTGGTAGCCCTTGTCTGAGTCGATCATAGCGGAAGTGGATTCCTCAGGGGACATACGGACGTTCTGGCTGGTCACTATTCCGCCGTTCTTCATCACCACTGGGCAAGTTTCTAAAAACATCAAAGAGATTCAATTAATAAATCAATCAATCAATACTAAACAATGATTCCTAATAACCATGGAGAGGAAGGAGGAAATGGACCTTAAACAGGTTTCTGTGCTTGCAAACCCAGTGTGCTGTTATGTTATGTTACGTTAAAGTCTATATAAGACAACGAAGAGGCTAAATATCACCCTTCTTCATTTAATGCGAAATTTTCAGCAGAAAAAACCTGTAAATCAAATAGTAACGTCAATTTCCTCACATGAAAGCGATGTAAAGAGCCCAGGATTTGAACCCCGAATATACTGATCCGTGATCGAATACCGACATCGCCACTGCCTCCGGCCAAAAGACGATCAAAATGGAAGATCAAACGACGTAAAAGTTAATTTAAGTTTGTACAGAAATATTAAATCGACAGAAGATATTAAATTAAATATTAATTTAAAAAGCCGAGGATAACTGAAGTGTAAAATAAAAGACAGATATATATATATATATATATATATATATATATATATATATATATAGAGAGAGAGAGAGAGAGAGAGAGAGAGAGAGAGAGAGAGAGAGAGAGACAGAGATAGAGAGAGAGAGAGAAAGAGGGAGAGAGAGAGATTGAGAGAGAGTCAACACTTATAATTGCCAATAATTCATATATCATTTGCAGTACTAACTCTTAGTAGATGTGACTGGCTTGAAGCAAGCCTTGGCTGTCAGTTCCTTAACGCTGATTGGCTCGGTGGCCTCTGGTGCTTTCCAGATGGTCAAGGTGAAGGCTTTTGCCTGGACACGAGTGCCAAGTTCAAAGGTTACAACACTCCAGGTTTTTCCATCGAGGTTGTTGCGTGTGATCTGTGAATAGAACAGTAACAACAATTGTTCAGCGCGTTTTATTTATCAGTATTAGTACTTATGTGCTTTAAGGGAAGATGATGATGCTGATTATAATTAGTATGTGCTTTCTCCGTTTTGTGTCCGGATTGTTTGAAGAATTGACCAACCGATGACTACATGTATCGTAGATGGCGACTAAAGCACTAAGATCCATACCAACGTCAGAAAAAACATTCGGTTGGTGAGCGTCTAGGCTCCAGAACTTACTACAAAGATTTAAACGAATGGAAAAGTCTGAAATATGGGATTGGCTAGTGGTGAAGTTTAGGACAGAGAGGATTTGAGACAGTCTATTCGTATCCCGACCCTGGTTAAACTGGGATTTTAAGGGACGATGATCATGACGATGAATTAATTAATTTATAAATTAATATCCTAAGCACCTCCATCTATTATAAACTGATCTCATAAGCACCTCTATTTCTATTATAAATTAATCTCGTGAACACCTCTATTTCTATTATAAACTAATCTCATAAGCACCTCTATTTCTTTGGGCTGGTTGACGGTGCTGTCTCTGAACAGAGTGAGAGTGACGACACTGGCTGACCTCACGCTCAGCTTCACCTGCCTCATTATGGGGGTCGTGGCAGAGTTCAGTCTGACCATCAGCTTGTCGCCGATCACCTTCGTGGACGTCCACACTCCGGTGACGACCTCGGCGGTGGAGTCCTTGTTGTTCGAGTCTAGGACTACGACGTCCTTGACGGATGTGATGGCTGGCTGCTCCTCGCAGGATTCTGGATGAAAAAGAATGGAAACAATGGAAAAATTGAAAAATTGAACTGGATGGAAACAATGCTACAGAATACAATGGGATATGCTATACGGAATACAATGGGGTATGCTATACGGAATACAATGGGGTATGCTTTACGGAATAAAATGGGATATGCTTTACGGAATAAAATGGGATATGCTATACGGAATACTATGGAATATGCAATAGAGTAATAATTTATATAACACTACAGTACATTATATGTTAAACAACATGCAATGCATTAGAATGTAATGTAATAAACGGAAGGTAACGGACTACACGGTAGAGTAATATATTACAACGGCTGGAGCCAGTGGCGATGTCGGTAAGATCTCCGACCACGAATCAATATGTGTGGGCTCAAATCCTGGGCACGTCCGTCTCTGATATCGTATTCGAGAGGTGAAACTGACGTTAACATAGGCTTTACGGCTTTTACGCCGCAACACATATTATATGATATATAGAATAATATGCAATGCATTATTATATAATACAATATAATCAACCGATTATAATGGAGACACGGTAGAACAATGCCGTACAGTGAGTGTCCTATTTCACTGAACAATGCATTAAATTATAATGCAATACAATGCAATATATGACAATGCAGTGCAGTATCGTACAATTTAGCTGCAATATAATGTATTTTGCCGAAGCAGATTTAAGAAAAACCTTCCAACACCCTAGAGAATTTTTGTCATTCATAGCTTTCAGCATTCGGTTTTTCAATATCATCACCCATTCATGTACTAACCGCAACTAATAAAGCTTAACTTAGTTCATTAACGCGCATCTTAACCAACTGCGCTAAATCCTGCACCACTACTTCAAAATCACAATATTGCTGTTTTATATGCGCATTAGTTGTTTCTAACATAATAGTTCAGTTAACGCGATTCTTACCTGGAAGAAGAGTTTCGCGTGTTGGAACATCTGGAACAACAGTTACAGGTGTTTCTTTTGTTCCAGGTTCTGCAAATAGATGGTATTAATCATATTTTAGTAAAACTAATAATAACACTAATTATAATAACAATAATAATAATTATTAGAATTAGTATTATTATTATTAGTATTATTATTATATTTTTGTAAAAATTATTATTATTGTTATATATTTATTAATATTAAATTTAATATTTAATATTTAATCATTAGTATAATATATTTATTTAAATATTTAATTTATTATTTGCTAAAGTTTATTAATACATTTAAAACATCCCTTTTCAACTAATCTTCCGATAAATCTGAATTAAATGCATTCACTTGATCAAACTTAATGAATTTCGATGAATGAATAAATTAATTTAATATATTTGACAGACTGCTAAATAGAAATCTTCATTACTCCATTTACCAACTGACAAAGTAATCGATCCATTGATTACTTCATTGATTGATTGGTTATTTAATTATTATTTGTTATTATTATTATTATTATTATGATTTTTTTAAATTGCCCTAGGCTGTATAAGGCCCTGGGCTAAAATATAAGATAAAAAAGACTTTATTTAATTAAAAGAATGATGAAAAAATATTTAAAATAGTTCCTCTACGCTCTGGGCGTGTATTTATTATTTGTATTTTTATTATTATTATTATTTATTTTTTTACGCCGTGTAAAGAGCCCGAGGTTTGATATAAACGATTCGAGCAATACGTGCTGGATCGCCGCCCGGCTACTCGAGGAGGTCATCTAGCTGCACTCGATGCCATTTAGCTGCAAATTATTATTATTATTATTATATTATTATTATTGGTGATTTAATTATTGTTCGATTATTCAATTGACTGATTGATTGATTGAACGTCCAATAACCTGGCTCATGGCAGGCCATGATCTGAACGTTCTTGATGGTCATAGGCTTCATGTCCTTGGTTAGACTCTCTGTGAAGAGGAATGAGATGGAAATGTAACGAGTCTGTACTCCAGCGCCCAGGTGGAATGTCACGGGTCCTTCCTTCTCCACTGTGATTGTCTGTTGAAATATTACCAAACAACCATAGCTTTCATTCCAACATTTCTTGTAAATTTCCATGTATGTGCAAATTTCCACGTATTCGTAAATTTCCATGATATGCGTAAATTCCATCCTCCCTGATAAATTCCCATGATATACGTAAATTCTCACGCATGCGTAAATTTCCATGATATATTAGAGACGTCCCTGATATTACCTTATGGCGAGGAACCGGACGTTAAATTCTTATTGATTGATTAATACGTAAATTCCCATAATGCGCGTAAATTCCCATGATATGCGTTTATTACCATGAAAATATGTGTATATTTCAATGTACGCGTAAATTCCATGATAGACGTAAATTCACATTACTCATTACGTCACTTAACTTGTTGAGAAAACTGTCGTGCGTCACTCATATTAAATGATAAATCATGATTGACATTAAAATGACATAGACATGTTGAATGAGATATTGTTACTTCATTACTTTGAGGCCTTGTGATTAATAAATGTACTTTTTTCCTTTACAATTTTTGTATGATGAGGCATTAAATATACGACTAGACTGGTGTTATAAGTCTTGACTTCCTGAACCAGTACAATTAAGCTAATTTAAGATATACCAAGATAAATAAGAAAATTCAAGCCTATGTACGATTTTTTAATCCGCAGATACAGTTTAAAAGTTGTTAGTTTGAGAGAAAATTTTCATAATATAATAAAAATATTCAAAGAAGTAAAGGGAAAATTACCTCGGAGCGAGCTTGTAGACCTTCTCCTACAGAAGCTGTGACCTGTCCTATTGGTCCAGACACTACCAAGCTCAGGTCTGTGATTGTTGGGGTTTTCTTTCCTCCTGAAAAACCAAAAAAACTAAATAAAGAAATACCCGAACATTAATAAATAAAACAAAATAGAGCTAACGTTTTGAAATGAAATGACAGAAAATCTAGAATGTTACTCCCTCTCTATCTTTATTTCTTTCTCTTTCTCTCTCTCTCTTTCTCAATTCTGCATAGGTTACTCTGAGGCTTCTCACTGCCTATTGGCAGGTCCATGGCGTAAACCTCTTCCACATTTTTCTATCCTCTGAGTTTCTCTTCATTTCAACAGAAGATATCAAATCATAAAGCGTCCCATGTCACGATATTAAAAATACATAAAAATAAGAAAACAAATTAGCATCAAAATTTTGCAATACAGACCTTTCACAAGGATGTTGATAGACTGTGTGTTGACTCCAGGCTTAGTTGCAGTCAGACCTATGGGGTAGGCTGCATCGTTAACGTATAACTTATCTACTGGGCCGTCGCCGGTGATCAGGAGATTTTCTTTTGTTATCTCTACGGTTTCTTTAGCGCATGATTCTGTTGAGAATGAAAAAAACACGTCATTTATCGTTTTTATATTCAAACAATACGTACGCAGAGATTAAAGGATATCTAAAAATATTTTTAGTAATACATGTAAAAGGAAGAGGCCGCCCTGGAGACTAGGGCCGAGGGCTCCAGAGTACAGTCCCCCACAGACTTGTCCCCCACAGACCCCTGGTTAATCCGGTCCTGCATTCGAGTTTATAACTTTATACGAGTTAAATTAAAAGGAATATGAGGGTATGTTCGCATGTATATATTTCGTATGTTCGTATGATATAATAATAATAATAATAATAATAAAGGTTTAACGTCCGTTTCCTCATCCAGGGATGATGTCAGGGACTATCTATCTGCGGCTGCAGTATTGAAATAAACGAGAATAAACTGGACCTAAGTATATTCCACTGCGTAAATCTTATGCCCTTTTGCTTTGTTTATAAATGTCATTTACAAACATTAAAATGCATCATCGTCACCATCATCTTCCCTGGAATCCAAGTTTAACAAGGGTCGGGATAAAACACTATAATTACAATTAAAATTACAAATTGTAAATTTTCTTTATAAATGTAAAAATGTTCTATATAAATTGTTAATGTTCCTTGTAAATTGTAAATGTTAAAAAAGTAAACACACATTATAGGGAAATGATCCACTATGTTGATATCTATCACTTTCATCACCAAATGTTTAAACCGTTAGGCAATTTAGACCAGTTTCCGTATAACTAGTCTAGTGAATGTCCGAGATTTTACTCTCAGATCAGCGCGGCTGGGATTCGAACCCGCGAGAGTTAATTCACCTCAGGATCTGTCATTTAAACCTTCATGACGTTACCCCTACGCTATTAAGACATCAATGTTTTAAACGTTCCTTAAAAATTGTAAATGTTCTTTATAACTTGTAAATGTTTTACCAAACCTTTTTCTGGCTGTGGAACGACACTCTTGATGGTGACTTGCTTGACACCCTGCGGGTTGGTGGTGGTGATGGTTGTCTCAGAGGTGGTCACTGGTCCATCTACCGTCACCTCCTTCTTGACCTGTGGGAATACTGCAAAGATCTCGACCTTCACCTCGTACACTGGGTTCTTTGGATCGACTGGAGTCTTGAAAATGATGACAATGACCTTGGCTGGAACTCTTGGAGTGAATTTGTCTGGTGTGTCGTCGGTACCATCGAATACCTGGAAAATGGCAAAACCGCATTGTCAAACTTTGAAATATAATTAATTTATAATTTTAATTAATTAGTTTGAATTTTGAATTTTGAGATAAACGGCTAAGCTTGAATGCACAAATTCTTTGTCCGGCTAAATCACCTCACTTGAGTTACCGGTACTGGTAATAGTTCACTAAGATTCTAAGATAGATAGATTTTGGATTTTAAGTTAATTTGAGTTAATTATTATTAAGTTAATAATTACTGTTGATTATAATTTTTAGCAATTAATTTCAAGTTAGTTAAACCTAAGGTTAAAATCAGTCAAAAACTGATTTTAAATCAGAACAAAAACGTAAACTTTCATCAGTTTGAATAGATATAAAATTCATTAGTCACACTAGCCTAATTTAATTTACTTTATAGATTTTGATCTTGATGATATCACGAATTCCCTCCTCCGTTTTAAGTTGTGTCAAATTTATATCGATTCAATCAATCAATCAATAAGAATTTAACGTCCTGTTCCTTGCCATAAGGCAATGTCAGGGACGTCTCAAGCAGACTATGTATCAACAGACGCACGCCAACGCACCACACGATGACGACTGAGTATGCAAAGACTACAAGAGAAAGCGATATTAGAGTAATAGATTATGCAATACTAGGACTACAAAGCAAGCACCTTTGCCCTTTCTGATGGAAACAGGATTTAATGAATTAAAAATTCGGTTTGATTTAATGACTGATGTGATTTTAATGTTTATTGTGTTTATATTCATTGACATTCGACCGAGGATCAGTATGTGCGGGGTTCAAATCCTGGGCTCGCCTGTCACTGACATCGCTTTTGAGTGAGGAAACTGACGTTAACATTAGCTTTACCGGCTTTTATATGATGTTTGCATGATGTATCTGTATGATGTGCTTTCTTTCTTTTATTTCTATTTTTGGTTATAAGAAACTCGTAAACTAAACTATACCTTTGGTTTGCCATTTTCAGTTACGGGCTCGAAAGGCGTGTTGTCGTCCGGCTTGAACTCGACTGTGAACTCTTTGACGCCCTTTACAACGACCTCGTCGACCAGGATTGGCTTGTTCGGCTTGCCCTCTGGCACCAGCGTGATCTGTAAAGTTTGCAAATAAATATATAAATTACCATCATCGTCTTCCATTAAATTTTCCTAGAATCTAGCTAGGGTCGAGATAATAAAATAATTAATAAATAATACATAAATAATTAAAAATTACTTAACAAGTAATAAATAAGTATAATTAGTTGTGAGACTTTTTCACAAAATGCAGCTATATAATTTGATAAATAAATTGTTAAGTAAGTTATTAAATATTAAATTAAATAGATATTATTCATATAATGTAGCAAACTGTATTACCTCACAGGACTCGGAATCTTAGTGGTAAATATCTTCGTCTTTGTTATTTTAGTATGCTTGTATTTAATGCTATTGTGACAAGATATAATTAAATAAAAGTACGCTTGTATTTAACGCTATTGTGACAAGATATAATTAAATAAAAGTACGCTTGTATTTAACGCTATTGTGACAAGATATAATTAAATAAAAGTACGCTTGTATTTAACGCTATTGTGACAAGATATAATTAAATAAAAGTACGCTTGTATTTAACGCTATTGTGACAAGATATAATTAAATAAAAGTACGCTTGTATTTAATGCTATTGTGACAAGATAATTAAATTAAAAAGTTTTAAGGTAAAAACAGACCTCAAGACGTGGGTTTTTGTTGACAGGGACTTTCCAGACGCCTGGGATGTTGGGACGGACATTGGTTGGAGTGTCCTCGTTGGGAATTCCCTTGATGCTGCTGTCCGGAATGAGCTTAGGATCCTTCAGTCCCTCTGTAACTGGAGATGAGGAATCTGAAAATAGTCAATTAATCATATAATCAATCTATCAGTCATTTAATCCATTAAACAATTCGTTAGTTAATTCGTAAACCAATAATTTGTTATTCATTCAATCTTTTTATCCCAATTTATTACATAAGTAATAAAATGATTCATACTATAAAAATGAATAGTAATATAGCTTTTAGTTAATCTCTTAGTTAATCCACCAATAAATACACTACATAATTAATCGGGTAATCTAATTAATATTATTTATCAATAAGACATTATCCCAATCAATCAATCAATCAGATAGTTAAGCTAACCTGGTGTGGTGATGGTGGTGATAACAGTGATGGGCTCAGTGGGAGTGGTGGACTCCACACAGGTGGGGCAGCACTCACCCTTGATTGTCTGCAGCTTGAATCCCGCCTAAAATAAACAAGCATTTGATGTCATACATTATACATGTTGTGTCCGAGTTGCGGACGGAGAGGCGAACCGTAGAGAAAGAGAGAGCGATTCTTTAGATTCTGTTCATAAAATAGGATTTAAAATGTGAATCTACGTTGAAAAATGCTACATATTAACATTCTAATGAATAATTATGTGATTTGTTTTTGTTTCTCACTTGCAAATTACTAAGTTTGCACTGCTTAACTGTACATGTATGCTAACTGTTATCTCTTTGACTTTACTTTTTTATTAATTAAACTTTTTGCTTGTTTGAATCTACCTTGTATTGGTGAAATAAAGTCTATATAAGTAGAGAAAAAGCTAAAAATAATAGTAGAAGAAAGAGAAATAGAAATAGACAGAGAGAGCGAGAGATAAAGAGGCACAGAGAAAGGGAGAGGGAGAGAGAGTGAGAGGTCTTGGCCACGCCGTACCTTGCAGGCCATTGGGGCACAGTCGCTCTGGCACTTGATTTCGTTGTTGAGGCACTGGCAGAGCTTGCAACCCTCACGCCATCTTGTGTATGGCTCACGAATGAGCTTAGCAACCTCATCGTAGCACTGACACATGTTCGTGGGAATACAGGTGGTGCCGTTACGTGCGTAACCTTCCTTGCAGCCGCAGCCTGAATCAGTCAATCAGTCAATCGATTAATCAGTTAATCAATCCATCAGTGAGTTAATATTTGTAAGCAATCAATCAATCAGTGATTTAATATTTCAGCCAGCTGCTCGGTCAGTAAATGTCAGTTACTAAAAGTCAGTTGACAAAAGAGACTAACATACGAACATACGAAATGGAACAATATAATTACAATATTAACGTTGCAATAATAGCATAGTAATGCAAATAATAATGTAGTTTAAACATAGTTTAAATAGTTTAAGTCTATTTCTATCTCTCACTACTACACTAAGCGTAGCTCCTTGAGTGATAGTAACTTTACGGCTAGCATGATGCATTTGGTTCAAATTCTAATTGAAACTACATTTTGTGTTTACATTATTGGTATCTGCATTAGCACGCTACTATTTTAACGTATTTATTGTAATTCCGTCCGTATGTTACATTTCGCACGTTCTCAAATTATCTATCAGCATAAATATTCGAGAATAATAAAGGCCTACAAACTTAAATAACTATACAAGTTAATGAAATGTTCATTCTATTTTACCAAGAAAAATAAAATTCTACGAGAACATTTAGCACTATAATTGTAAATCGTCTTTGAGTATTGGGACAGCAGGATTATTAAAATCGGGAGTAAATTAAATACCACAAATTTAACATATGATACCACCATGAATAGTGAATAGTTTACAGTAAAACATTAACTGGTCGAGTAGCAGCTAATAAGCACACTAGTATATTCATAGCCACGCCCCTCAGGCCTCGACTAATAAACAATGCTTGAAGCCTTGAAGCTCTGGGTTAAGGTTGGTTAGGATTTATGTTAAGGTTAGGTTTGAGTTTTAGCCGATTCCTGAGGAGTCGTTTGAATATATTTATTGTGCTTATTAACTGCTGTAAGAGCTATCTAATAGATTAATCATTGTAAAAAAGCTATAGCTTTTAATGTCAGTTTCCTCAGTCGAAAGTGACGTCAGTGACGGGCTAGCCCAAGAATTAAACCCCGCACATACTGATCCGCGGTAGAATATCCTAACGACATCGCTACTGGCTCCAGCCAATGGCGTTGTCGGATAATTAATAGAATGCAGTATGTATTTCAGCTTACCTTCCTGGCACATCATGGTTTGCACTCTGTTACATGGGGCTGTCTTGGTCTGGTACTGGCATGTAAGAGGACAGGCGAGAGCGCATGGCAATTTCACTTCTGGCTCGTTGCAGACTGCAACACATCAGTGACAACAACTACATCATCATCATCATCATCATCAACTTCTTCCTTTGAATCCCAGTTTAACTAGGGTCGGGATACGAATAGACCTTCTCCAATCGTCTACATTTCCATTAGTTTAAATTTTCTAGCAAATTTCTGAAGCACACACGATCTCAAAGCAAATGCCCTTTCTGATGTTGGTTTGGATCTAAGTGCTTTGTTTTGTATTGATTACTATTTTGTGATGAAGTAACTTCATTGTCTTCTACATCGCTTTTTAAATAATTGTCATGAAAATAATGGTCACTATAATAATCGTCACGACCATAATACATTGTCCATTGACTCAGAGATCGACGTTAAACATATATATTTTTAAAAATGAGCCACGATTAGATGTATTTATCTATTTATTCATTAATTTAGGTACTTATTTACATTTATTTAGATATTTAGATAACGTTGTCAAGAAACAGGAAGAAGAGTTGGATAGGACATATTCTGGGGGGAGTTTACTAAAAGAGAACATAGAATGTAAAATAAAAGGAAAGAGAGACAGAGGTAGACTTAGATTTGTAAAGCTTTTTAAAGCTGATTTATCATCTACTCGTATGTGGAAATGAAGAAGAAAAAAGGAAGACAGAGTTGAGTGGAGGCGTTATACACCATGGACCTCTCAGTAGGCAGTGCACTAAGAGAGAGACGCTTATAACTTACCGAGAGTTGGTTTGACGGCAGGTGGGGCGATGGTAGTTGCTATAAATAACACAACAAAATACACATAATTATGACTAAATGAGACTTTATATTGCGATTAGAACTAGTAGTCTAGAAAGACGGAAATAATTCTTCTAAAATCCAACTTAAGCCTGTTCAAACTATCATTAGAATCATATTCTTCTTTCCTTGGATCCCCAGTTTAACTAGAGTTGCGATACGAATGGATCTCTTCTTTTCAATTCGTTTTATAAAGTTATTAAAATGTATTTATTTAGTGAAGTTATGATGAGATTATAAAGGCTGTTTTCTATATCTATTGAATCTTTTTAATAGAACTTCTTTTTATTTTGTTCCGTTCGTTTAAATTTGTATGGTCATATATTTCTCATTGAGAACTGGATCATCACTCAGTTTAGTCTGAGTGCTTCTTTGGCTGATCGGTCAGTCGGTCAGTCAGTGAAACCAAAGCATGAAGACTGAAGCTCAAGCCAAATTTAACGTCAGTTTTCTATCTAAGAAGCATGCAATTATTGAAGCGAAAGTTCTATTTGATTGCAAAACCTATTTCCCGCTGTCGAATATCT
Source organism: Enchytraeus crypticus (assembly GCA_905160935.1). NCBI lineage: Eukaryota > Metazoa > Annelida > Clitellata > Enchytraeida > Enchytraeidae > Enchytraeus > Enchytraeus crypticus. Next base: position 183,859 of record CAJHZI010000534.1, on the reverse strand, counting down.
AACCAATATGCTACTGACTTAGCAAAAGCTAAAACTGTGAAGATGAGAAGGCTTGGCGAGGAAACAAAGACTACTTACTGCAGTTTCCTTCGTCGTTTGGTGACAGACACTCCTGATTACCGTCACACTTTGTGGCACAAGTGCTGTAAGGCATATCACAGGCCATCTTGCCCATCTTAGCGCACATTTCTGAAATCATTTATTAATATTATATAAAAATTTAGACATTTTAAATCAGAATATTGAATTAGAATATTTAAATGATGTACCTACCTTGAGAGTGTCCAATAATAAAGGTGAAGTTAGTATCACAATAAAGGGTACGAAATTGGAACAGGTAAGGAGAAAATTAAACAAAAAAATTAAACGAATGGATTAACTTAGAAAATCTATTCGTATCCCGACCCTGATTAAACTGGGATTTAAAAGGAAGAGGATTTAAAGGAAGAAGTTGATTTAAAGGAAGATGATGATGATGATGATTATTGTACTTTAGCTGGTACATACGTTCAGTGGTGGAGGGACCGACAGGGGTCTCTGGTGTTTTGACGCAGTTGGGCATGGTGACGCAGCTCCAGGCTCCTGACTTGCAGGTGCAAGCCTTGCAGTCCTTGAGCATCGTCTCCTCCTTCTGGTACTCCTTGCCTGTGGCTGGATCGGTGCAGGTGCATGCCTCGCGAACAACGCAGCGACCTGCAGAACAAGAACAAGATCATTAGAACAACGCAGAACAGCATCAACAATAGCAATATTTACTAGCATAGAAGCGCAGAGCTAGAGAGAACAAGTTTTGTCACACATTTGTTCATACGCTTGTTTTCAACTTGAACTTTGAATCTTTGATGGATAAGAACTTCATCATTAGAATGTTCTATAGAGACTCTCACTTGATTTTTAATAATAATAAGAATAGAGGTTTAATGTCCGTTTCTTCATCCAATATTATATATATATATGTATATATTTTATATATTATATATGTTTAAATATATATATATATATATATATATATATATATATATATATAGAATATACTTATATAGCATGTCTTGGACCCACCGTTGAGGAGCATGGTATTGTCAGGGCAGTGACAACCCTCCACACAGGGGGTGGCGCAGGTCTGACCGGCGACCTTGCCGTCGATCGTCTTGCTGAGATCTGAACAGGCAGCGGGGCAGGATGTACCGCAAGCCTTGTAGACCATACCGTTCTGACAGGTCATTGCTGCGAGCATCAATCAATCAATTCATTAACCAGGCAATCAATTACTCCATCAATCAATTAATATAATCAGGCAATCAATTACTCTATCAATCAATTAATTATTAATTAAACAATCATTAATTAAGCAGTCTATCAATTAAATTTCTGAATCAAACAAAATAATTATTCATTACTGATTAATCAGTCGATAGAACAACGACTGTTGTTTTTAAAATTAATCAACCCCTCAATTGCCATTGTTTCATTCAAACAATAACTAATTAACAATCTCTTAATCATTAGATCTTTTTCTTCTAAGTGCCGTGCCTATTCCAAGCCTGGGCGGTCATGATCATATTCCTCCATATGTCTCTGTTCATTGTTGCTCTGATCATATCTGTTTGAGTTAACTGCATCCATTTGCTAAGACTCCTAATAAACGTCATTCGTTGTCGACCCTTGCATCTTTTTCCTTATATTATTCCTGTCACTACGGTATTTTCAACCATTTTGTTCCGCATAATGTGTCCAAAAAATTTCATCTGTTGTCGTCGTATTCGGTTCAAAAGGTCACGACAGGCTGACATTCTTTGTAGAACATCTTCAATTTTAACGTGGTCTTTATAAGATATACGCAGCATTCTTCTGTAGAACCACATCTCTGTTGCCTCAAGTTTCGATTCCATTACACAAGAGATCGTCCAATTAGATCATTGAACGTCATAGCTTACTTAATCACTTAATATCGACTTAATTTATCACTCAAGCAATCACTAAATCTATCACTCAATCAATCAATCAATCACTTCGTCTATCCATTAATATATAGTTCAATCAGTAAATTGTTTAATATTTATTTTAAAAACCTCATTAAACCTTAACCATTACACATTAACCATTGAACATTGAACAGTAAACATTAAAAATTAAACATTGAACATTAAAACATTAATTTAATGTTTGTTGTAAACAGTGAAAGCTTTCAAATACTATTAACCATTAAACATTAAACATCAGACATTAACCATTAAATATTAACCATTAACCATTAACTATTTAACATTAAACATTAAACATTAACCATTAAACATTAAACATCAAACATTAACCATTAACTATTAAATATTAAATATTACCCCTTAAACATTAACCATTAACTATTAACAATTAAATATTAACCATTAACCATTAACTATTAACCATTGCCCATTAAACATTAACCATTACTCATTAAACATTAAATATTAACCATTAAGCATTAGCCATTAAGCATTAACAATTAAACATTAACCATTAAACATTAAGGCGTGGATAACTTACGGCAGACATCTGGGGTCCTCCAGCGGATGTGAATGCCCTTGGCGTTACAGGCGTGAGCGTAGGCAGCGACGGTCGTGCACAGGGCCTCGCAGTCAGAGCTGCGCGTGCAAGCGCATGTATCCTCCACACAGTCGTCGAAATAGCGGTGAACGTCGACCTGAAAACAGCATAAAAGTGAGTACGAGATTGATCGTAATATGAATTTACGTGGGGAGAAGGGAATTGGTTGAATTGGGAATTGAGAGCTAGTGGAGCGGTCAGAATTTTTCGAGCCCACTGTAATGCATTTATCAGTCTCCTAGCATCAAATATGAGCCCCTAGCAGGAGACAATCCTCCTAAAAATGAGCGTTTTGGATTTGGGTTTCCCTGCTCCCACCAACTTTAAACACAGGGGGTTCAATCCCACTTGGCAGATGTGTTACCCTCCTGACTGAAGTCCTTCGGGGGTTGGTTTTAACCCTCCTGAACTGATAAATCTTCGAACTCTAACGACCCCTTGTAAAACATCTATATTCTGGTCACAGGAAAGTGATAGCGTTGTAATAAGTTAAACATCTTTTACTATTTGAAATATTCGCAAAGAATAATCGCGAATTTATTCAAGCTACGCTTGTGTTTGGCATGTGTTTTTCGAGATTGTGTTTGGCAAGTGTTTTCATTGAGAACTGGATCATCACTCGGTGTGACTGCTGCAGCTTTGGTGCTATACGTCATCACATCACGTCACTAAAAATCTATTCACCCGATAGATTTTTAAAAAGCAAGCGCTGAAGAGAAAGGGGAGCGCTTCTAAACGTTACCGATCCAAATTAAAGATCGACTTAAGCTCGATGAAGTAGGCCCATGGGCATGAGTCATTGGTCTCCAGGAGTTGGCGCCAGTTTATGCAGATTCAGCATGAGACGTCCCCGACATTGCGTTATGGCGAAGAACCGGGCGTTAAATTCTTATTAATTGATTGATTGGTTTATTCTTATTGATTGATTTATTTATTAATTAATTATTAAATAAATGATGGCTTACCACGCTGTGGCACTCAGCAAAGACAGAGCTCTTGAGGATGTCGCAGGCTTTCTTGGCGGCGTACTCCTTCTCAGGGGCGTTCAGGCAGGCTGGCTCGATGGGATTGGCCCAGGGGCAGGAGTCTTTGGTCCTCCAGGTATTGGCGAACGAGACGGCCTTCGTTTCCATCTGACCGGTGCGAGCACGGAAGTCGTTGTCGGCGCGACCGTCGAAGTTACCGCACATACCGCAGACCTGGTTCCTGAAGCGTGGGTCGAGGTGCACGTAGACCCTCATGGAGCGGTCCCATTGGATCGTGATGCCTGTAGGGGACAAATATCCAAACACTTGCTTAACCAAGTAACCAATAAAGCTGAAGAAGCTACTGTTAACGTAAGTTTCCTCACTCGAAAGCGATGCTAGTGACGGGCGAGCCAGGGATTTGAACCCCGCACATACTGATCCACCATCGACTCTCTAACTACATGTAATACTCAATAACGGCCGTCGTAATCTGCAATAACCAAATATCTGCTTGATAACCTCGTGTCTGTTTCTGTGTATTACCTTATATACCATATATGCATTATTGTAGGTATGTTAGACAGAAAAGAGTAGAGACGCTATATTCCATGAACCTTCCAGTAGGCAGTGTACTGTTTTGATCTAACTTTCTCTGGATGTCTTTTTAAACTCAGTCGTCATCGTGTGGTGCTTAGACGTATGTTGATGCAGAGTCTGTTTGAGACGTCCCAGAGATTGCCTTTTTCTTGAGGAAAAGGACGTTAAATTTTTATTGAAAATAGATAAAACCTAATTTCAAATTCTGTTCCCTGCTTGCGTATCATGATTGCTTGATTGATTGATCGGTTGATTGATTGATTAATTGAAGGATTGATTGATTGATTTACTGATTGACCGATAGATTAATTGATTGATAATGAAATCTGCAGTGTACCGTGCTTAGTCTTGATCTGGGTGTAGAGTCCAGCCTCAACGATCTCGTACTGAGCCTTGTTGTCTGCCTTGTGATGCTTGATGATTGGCTGAGTGCCTCTCACCAGGTGGAACACTGTGTCGTACACGTCCACGACAACTGACTTAGTGCAGGCCATGCCGTCAGCGCCGCATGGTACGTTCTCTACGGTCACTCTGCGATAATCAATCAATCAATTAGTTTCTCTCGGCTTATAAACTTTTACATTTAACGTCTAGTGCACTAGTAAAAAGAAAAGATTCCTGATATATAGAGTAGAGATCTTTTCCCATTTGCACTTTAGTCATGGGGTGCTTCGTCTACTGTGATGCACTCTCTTCATGTCTCTCTTTCTCTCTCTCTCTCTCTCTCTCTCTCTCTTCAGTGCATTGCAAGTGGTAAGTTCAAGGTACATATGCATACTCAAAGTCTGCTTTCTCACTCCATAAGAGCACTCCTTAGATCAACAAGTTAATCCCTTCACAAAGTCTATGCCTTATCCATACCTTATGTAGCCTATAGCTTGGGAAAAGTATGGCTTTTGAGGTGGTTTCCCGTTGCCTTCCTCGGATGGATTAATTACCATTTAATCCTGGGGGAAAATATTTCATGGTGAGGTGGGTCCCCTTTTGCCATTCTCGGCTCCTGCCTTAGTCACCTCTTACGTACACACAATAAATTATTTGCGGTTGCCCTATTCTGCAGTGGTCCAACCACACCCGAGCACAATTATGCAGTAAATAAATTAAATCATGCAGTGATTTTTTCAGAAGTTAGGCTCACGGAGAATTTGCGGGTTCAGGGAGGAAGAAAATTGTTTTGGACAATGTCTCTACAAATTTTTTATTTTGTTTTTTAACGATGTAACAAGTTATTCTGATAATTTTAAGCCTTTTGAATTTGAGGGGAGGGGTGCGCAGACGTCTAAAGGCTTCAGTCCCTCTTAACGAACACAAATCTTAACACTGAGGGGGAATTTGTAAACTTGTCAGGGGTTATCTAGTAGTTTTCAGGGGTGATTTCCCCTGATGGTGGGAACTAAGGAGATTCCCCCTGAGAATGGGAGCTAAGGGGTTTTTACCCCTGAGGGTACGAACTAAGGGGGATTCCCCTTTAGGATGGAGGTAATAACACTGTATGTATCGTGTACCTGAAAGTGCGTGGTTTGCCGTCGCAGCCATCCTCTGTGAGGACGTATGAGCAGGCTCCCTTGAATTCGAAATCTTTACCGTCGAATGTGACGTAGTGTCTGTCACCATAGGCTGAGCAGGTGGCTCCACATGGCTCGTTAGTGCAAATCATGCGTCCTTCAGTGCATGTGCTGCAATAAATACGTAAATAAATTCATCAATTGATAAATATATTAAGAAAATAATTTATCAAATAATCCAACATAAATGTAGAATCATCCGTCGCTTATGATTATTTAATTGCAATAATTAATACCAACTTCAGAAAGGGCATTCAGTTGTTGAGCGCCTAGGCTCCAGAAAATTAAAAAGAAGTTAAAAAAATTTAACGAATGGAAAAGTCTCAAATAGGGGATTGACTGATGATATGATGTAGGACAGAGAGGATTTAAGACAGTCGATTCGTATCCCGATCCTAGTTAGACTTGGATGCAAGTGCAGATGATGAGGATGATGAATAATTAATAATCATAAACGATTAAAGGTACAAAACAGTGAGAAGCTAGTTGCAAGGGAAAGAGAATTAATAACAATTAATCGATCAATGCATCAATCAGGCAGTTAGTCAATTAATCAATCAATCAATTGATAAATTAATTAATTAATTAATCAGTGACTCATACTATAAGTCAGTACTAGTCAAGCAACCCATTAACCCCACCGTCGATACTCCGAATCAATCAATCGATTGAACCGTCGATAGTTCAGTCTACCTTAGGATACGTCAGGTAGATTTGCAAGATGCTATACTCATTTATATAGTTATGTATTTACTTACTTGTTTATTTATTTTATTTCTGCATTTATTTATGTATAGATTTATCATTGTATATATAAATATATGTATTTACTAGTTCATTTAATTACTTCTTAATTGTATATAATTGTACATCTTCTTCTTCAGTTAATTGTCAAGTGGCAGGTTCAAGGTACATATTCAAACTCAAAGTCTGCTTTCTCGCTCCATAAGAGCACTCCTTAGATCAACAAATTAACCTCTTCACAAAAGTCTATGCCTTATCTATACCTTTTGTAGCCTATAGCTTGGGAGAAGTGTGGCTTCTGAGGTGGTTTCCAGTTGCCTTCCGCAGCTAGACTAATTAATTAGCACTTAATCCTGGGGTAAAATATTTTATGGTGAGGTGGTATATAATTGATATAATATACATGTAAATTTTAATAATATGATGGTTACATAATTTATATATATATATATATATATATATATATATATATATTATTTCTTTATTAGTTTACCATTTGTTGCAATCCTGCTGGACGACGGCACCTTCAGCGACGACTCGGCCCTGGAAGCTGCAGGGGCACTGCTTGGGCTGGACGCAGAGGCCGGTGACGGTGTTGAGGACCATACCGGGCACGCAGGTGCAGCCTGCGGTGCGGCAGCGGCTGGCCGGGCAGGAGAGGTGCATGTTGAAGCAGGTGGGCTGACAGTCCGCGCACTGGTTCCATACCTTATCGGCGGCACAGATCTGGTGCTCTGTGTTGATAAATATCATTTTAACCTCATAATGGATAGCTGGGGTCAATTTGGCCTGCAGGGATTAAACAGAGGTCAATCTGACCTGCCCAGGACAAATTGACCTCAATTTGCTCACAGGAAGAATTGACGCACAGAATAAATTGAGGTCAATTTGTCCTGAATAGATCAAACTGAGGTCAATTTGGCCTGCATAATTCAAACTATGGTTGAAATGGCCAGCATAGATCTAACTGGGGTTAATTTGGCATCCACAATTCAAATTTGGGTCTATTTGGCCAGCATAGATCTAACTGGGGTCAATTTATCTAGCTGTGCTGGGAAAAGTATATTTGAATACTAAAAGTATAGTTTCTCTCAGTTTATTTAATCGCACACAGAACATTACAGGAAATTGATAAATAAAAGTAATAAAAACTAAAATCGTAATATGAAAAATAAACGTTGCTTACTCATGCAGTCATTCTTAGTGCAGAGCCATTGTCCACTGTTGCAGGTGCTGTGGGAAAAATAGAAAAATCACAAATAGAATCTTTAGTCTGAAAAAATCCTACTCTTTTAGTCCGTTTATATGCTGCACAAAAGAGGGCCTTCTTTATCTTAGTAAATTCATTCATACGCTCTTCGCAAGTGAGTACTCTTTAGAATGTCAACGTATCCCTAACACAGCTTATTACCCAACACCTAAAGTAAATTTTAGCACCATTTTTGACGGAAGCAGATAAAAAAATAAACACACAGAATTAAAGAGATATCTATCAATTTTAATACCACATGTTAAGCCGTTAGGCAAGATAGAAAATTTTCCGTATAACCAGTCCAGTGAATGTCCGAGATTTTCCTCTCAGATTAGCGCATCAGGGATTCGAATCCACGACAGTTCAATTCACCTCAGGATCTGTCACTTAAAACTTCATGACGTTACCCCTACGCTATTAAGACATTCAATACTACGAATAAAAAGACTACAAATTACTCAAACCTTAATTTAACTTGAGACAGAGAGAGAGAACAGAGAGAGAGAACTATGTTTATTTCGGTACACTCAAAATATACAGTGACATACACAAAACAAGGCAGTCAAAGAGGTCACAAGTAACCTATCTAGTAGACCACCCCTCCATCTTACATATTGAAAAATAACTAGGCCAACGAATTAAACATGCAATACAAGTAAAATAAATTCTAGTAGATAAAGATTGAAATAATAACTTAAGTAACTTGAACACTCTTTAGAATTGTAACTTATTCCTAACACTACGAATTACCCTATACTCAAAGTAACTCTTGGCTTAGAATTTCATCACTTTTGACTGAGGCAGATAACTCACCATGTGTTGCATTGTTCGTCACGGGTAGCGCCGTTCTTGTAGTAGGTTCCCTTGTGGAGGCACTTGCACTCAGTCTGTGCCACACACTGGTTCAGTTCTTCGTCGATCGTTTGTCCCTGTAAAACATTAAAAACGTTAAATGCACGATGCTATCATGCGCACTCAAGATCTGTGACGTGCATCTGGCTACGTTGTATTTTCTTTCTGTAAACCAATATAAGTAGGCCTAAATGGCAATGCAAATAAATAAATACAAAAAATGTTAAACAAGTGCACTATGCAATCGCGCAATCAAGATCTTTGATTTTTTAATTAAGGTATAATAAGGAAATATCAAAACTCGAAGTTCAGACGGTAAGATATAGAGTACACTTGTTTGAGTGGTTCGAATCATACCTTGGCTACATACTTTATAAACTGTTGAAATCTTGTTCCATCTCGATTGCAGATACAGCTAGTTCATGAATTTATTACCTCTGTCTTTCGTCTACATTCCTTATAATGTAGTAGTTTGCGTTCATTTTATATTGTTTATATTTCATATATTTATCTATTTTTTTAGATTGCATACGTCAAGTACACGTTTTGCTGTATTAATTCAATCTTTCTTAATTTGTTAAATTTAACTAATAAAAGTTTCTCTATTTAACACTATGAATTAGTCGCCGATTAATTAATTATGTGAGATTATACACAGAAAATTTAAAATCTTAAAAATAAAGTAGAAATGTATACGTAAAGCTGATAGAGCTAAGGTTAACGTCAGTTCCCTCACTCGAAAGCGATGTCAGTGACGGGCGAGCACAGGATTTGAACCCCGCACATACTGATCCGCGGTCGGGTATCTTACCGAAGTAATAAAGTACTAATCCACTCACAGGGAGACAGCTGCATCCAGCCACGCACTCCTCCACGCAGTTATCTGGCTGCACCTGACTGCAAGTCTGTCCACAGATCTTACCACACTCCTGGTACACCCTGCCTCCAGTGCACTGTACGGCTAGAGACACAAAAACAATGGGTTAATTATCCAACAATACTAGTATTTTAACACTAAATACTATGCAGACTATAATCTCTCTCTCTCTCTCCCTCTTCAGTGCACTGCCAAGTGGCAGGTTCAAGGTACATATTCATACTCAAAGTCTGTTTTCTCACTCCATAAGAGCGCTCCTTAGATCGAAAGTTAATCCCTTCACAAAGTCTATGCCTTATCCATACCTTATGTAGCCTATAGCTTGGAAAAAGTATGGCTTCTGAGGATGTTTCTCGTTGCATTCCTTCAGACTATAATATTTACATATAAATTATATTTACATTGCAATGAAAATTATGTTATGTTGTTTAATTCGTTCTACAATAAATTTAAGATAATACTAGAATACGTATCGCATTGAAATTGATTGAATAAGATATATGTTTAATTTAATAAATACGCACTGTATTTAAAGAAATAGAATACACACTGAATTTAAATTACTTAATATGTACCGCAATTACACTAATTACTACGTATAACATATAAATCACTTAATACGTACTATATATAAATCACTTAGTACGTACCACATATAAATCACTTAGTACGTACCACATATAAATCACTTAATACGTACCATATACAAATCACTTAGTACGTACCACATATAAATCACTTAGTACGTACCACCTATAAGTCACTCAAAACCTACCACAGTTAAATCACTTAAACCGTACTTGGTTTAAATAACTTAAAACTTACCAGAATTGAATCACTCAAAATCTGTCACAATTAAATCACTCAAACCTACCATATATAAATCACTTAAAACCTACCACATATAAATCACCTAAAACGTATCTCATTTAAATCACTTAATACGTACCACATTTTCCAGATGCTCTCCAGTTGGCGACGACCTCTCCATTGAGGGCGCACTCGCGGGCGTAGGCGGCGATGGCGGCGCACTGGCAGGCGGTCTCAGCGGACTTGCCGTCCGTACAGGCGCACACGTCCTGCTCGCACATAGCGATGAACCGCGCGGGGTCGACGACGGCGTTACAGCGGCTGAAGATACCTGAAGCATCAAATACAGGTTTAACGTCAGTTTCGTGCAGCATTAGTAGATTATATAGACATGGTATAAATAGACGCATAAATAGACGTTAAAGACAAGTTGTGCGTCAGTTTCGTGCAGCAGTAGATTATAGACATCGACGTTATAGAAATTGACGTTAAAGTTCAGTTTTACGTCAGTTTTCTGATCGATAGCATGTCTGTGACGGAGAGAGCAATTGACGTGAATGATACACATACTGATCAGCTGCCTAAAAAACAACCAAAACATACACAGAACAGGAACAAAAAAAATCAAACGCGCAACAAAGAAAATTACACACAAAGAAAAACAACAGACTGCACCTCTAGAAGCATGCAACTATAACACCAATATCATCAATATTGTAACCGCATAGGTGACATTTGACAAATTTCAAAATCTATAATTATTGGGATGAAATGCCAATTGCTTCTTTCAAAATTGTTGATAGTTGAGGTTTATCATTTATGATATCTCTGTAATTATTTTTAAAATGCAGATCATTGGTATGGAAGTGAGCTGCTAGCTTCTCTAAGTCGCCCATGGACAGTGTTGAACATGTAAACCTTAGCATTATATTTTCAGACATATTCAGGGACGATAGAAAGGACATTACCTTTAATGCATATCTGTGCAAAATTGTTCAAGTATAGATTGATTGATCATTGATTAATTGATTGATTACTCGATTTATTTATTGATTGATCAATTGATCGATTGATTGATTGATTGATTGCTAGTGTACCTGAGCGGATGACGGAACACTGCTCTCTGGCAGCCTGTAGGGACTTGCTGTTGACTGCGCATGCGCCGAGGCTGATCTCAGAGGCCTTGCTGTCACACTGGGCTGAAGTCTTCCAAGACTCAGCGAACTTGATCGTGTCCTTGATGTTGTCGCCTTCGATAGTCAGAGAGTCGTCCTCCACGTTACCGTTGAAGTTACCGCACAGACCTGCGACCTGTAGGTTAGATCAATCAGTTAATTAATCGAGAAATCAATCAATATATTTAATTGGTTACCGCAATGAGAGCGGGGACCTTTGGGGTTAGATCAATCAGTTAATTAATTTTATAATCAGTCAATCAATTTAATTAGTTGCCAGTGAGAGCAGCAACCTTTGGAGTCATATCAATCAGTTTATCAACTGAGTAACATGTCAATCTATGTAATTAGTTACTCTGGAAGCATCCTCTAAGTCAAGTTTAGCTTAACTTAAACATTACAACCTTAGCTTGTTTAGAGAGACAAATAGAGAACGAGAGAGACGAAAGAAAAAGAGTGACGCATGAGAAATAGATAGAAAGTAAGAGAGATAGAGAGAGAGAGAGAGAGTGAGAGAGAGGAAGACCAGACAGTAGACAATCCAGCCACCCTACCTGACCACGGAGACTGCTGCTGAGCTGGATCTCGAGGGTAGCTGAGGGGTCCCACAGGAGTCCCACTCCGAATGTGGTGGACAGCTGGATGAACGAGGATGAGACATGACGAATGACGATACCGTCCTTCTTGTAGGGCAATGCAATGCTGATGTCGTTCAGATAGACCTCACGTGGTAGAATTCTAATATAAAATACAATAGAATACAATATAATACAAGAGAATACAATATAATACAAGAGAATACAATACAGTATGATACAAGGGCATGGCAATGCTGACGTCGTTCAGGTAGACCTCGCGCGGTAGTATTCTAATACAACATGCAATAAAAGACAATAAAATACAATGAAATGCAATTGAATACAATATAATAAAATAACATAACATAGCATAGCGTAGCAACAATTAGAGTGCTACTGTCATCAATGACAACATAACATGATTTGTCTTCATAGTGCTCGCACTATGAAGACAAATCCAAGCCTGAGAGCAAAAGGAAAAAACCGATGCAAATTCCACAATTCTGAAAATCAATTAAAAGAGTAGAATAGAATAGAAATAGAATAGAAATAGAATAGAAATAGAATAGAAATAGAATAGAAATAGAATAGAAAATATGTTTATTTTTTAGAATACATTGTACTGTATTATATTTCATTTCAATACAAGGATCACTTAGCGCGGGAACTTAAATAAATTTATAAACTAATCAACATAAAGATAAAACTAAGTAAATTATAAAAGATAAATCAAATCATAATCACATCTTATTCACTTCAATCAAATTACCTGAACACTCTAGCGTTGGCGTCCTTGCCCACTTGGAAGATGACAGTCTTGGGGCAGACAGCACCGTAGCTGCACTGTTTGTTCTCAACCCACACAGAGAAAGGTTCGTCAGTTTTTGTGCCCTGGGCTTGTTGAACGAGAACGTACTCGCACTTGCCGTTGAAGTCGAAGTTGCGACCGTCGAATGTGGTGTAGTGGGAGTCAGCATTGATGGAGCAACGACCGGTGCAGTCGATAGCTGTACAGCGCCATTTAGCTCCGGCTGTGCACTCACTGTTAACAATGAATCAATCAGTTAATCAATCAATTAATTATGCAGTTAATTATTTAATCAATCGACGATCAGATTTAACTCCGGCTGTAACTCATCGTATTAACAACTAATCAATCAATTAATTAAGTATTTAATTATTTAAGCAGTCAATCAATCAACGACCGGTACAGTTGATAACCATACAGCGCCATTTAGTTCCTGCTGTGCACTCAATGTAACAATTAATCAATCAATTAATTAATTAAAAACTCGGTGGGTCGGCCAAATGGTTTAACCGGCTAGTGTACTAGGTGTGGTACTCGCTATGTTAATCAAACATAAATAATTATTAATCAACCAATCACAAAATGACTCAGGCAGGTATATAGAGAGTTCAACCGGCTATGTAACCATTGTGTTAGTCAAACAATCAATAATCAATCAAGTATTTTAAGCAGCCAAAAGCAATGTAACAGATTCTTTACATCTCTCTATTTTTCTCCCTCTCTCTCTCTCTCTCTCTCTCTCTCTCTCTCTCTCTGACTCCCTCTCTCAAGTGCTCTGCCAAGTGGCAGGTCTAAGACACATATTCATATTCAGAATCTGTCTTCACGCTTCATAAAGAGCACCACATTGTTACATTATTTCAATATTTGTGGCAAGGTCTTTTTGCTTCTGACCCTGACGGTAATCTCTCATTCTCTGGCCTCCCTCTCTCTCTCGAGCGTTTCTCAGATGCAAGGTCCAACATACATATTCATAGTCAGAGTCTGAAGACTCCATCAAGAGCCCACATTATTACATTCAATTAGTGTCAGGATCAAAAAGCCCAAAGTGCTTCTGAGCTTGACGGTAAGACGCTGGACGTCACTAACCATTTCTCGCACTTGTCGGTGTAGGTGGAGCCCACGGGGTAAGCGATGCGATCCTGGGTGCGGAAACAGCTACACTGCTCCGGGACGACGCACTTGAATCCGTCGAACATGGTTCCATCCGGACAGAAACATCCGTCAACGCACTGGGTACTGGAGCAGTCTGTCTCATATCCCACTGATCCGCAGGTGCGTCCGCAAGTCTTTCCGCATTCCATGTAGACCATGCCGTTTGTGCATTTTGGTGCAGCTGCGTATTCATAAAATCACGCAATTTAGACAATTTTAACAGATAGGCCAACAGGTAGAAATTTTAAAGGAAATGTCATAAGAAAACATTAGAAATTGATGGACCAAGGCAAATTTAACCTACTTTACGAGATCCAAAGCCATATGGCTAAGCATCTTTATAAATACTAGCAGAAAACAATGGATATTAAATATTTTAAAATAATCAACCTGGAATAATTTACAGCAGAAATATTACAAATAGAGTTAACTGATTGAATAAACTATTGCTTAATATAATAAAAATTTATTTTAACTAGGGTCGGGACACGAATAGACCTTCGAATAAAAATTTATAATAAATATTAAATAAATCAGGATAAATCAGCATGGAACACTTACGACAGAAGGCCTCAGATCTCCAGTTGAGAACGACGCCGCTGAGCGCGCATGCGCGGGAATACTGTTTGGCGGCGTCACACTGCACGGCGCTGCAGGCCTGTAGGCTGCTCTTAGCGGCGCACTCGCACATGTCACTCAAGCAGAGTGACTCGAGGAGGGCGGGGCTAACTTTTGAGTGGCAGTCTCTGAATGGACCTTTGACGTCGGAAAGTCTGGCGCAGACCATTGCGATGGCCATTTTCTGTTACAGAGGAACATGAATCTTGAATGATTTGAATCTTCTTTACGGGTTCGTATCGTTTGTGCATCTCAGGACAGATTACACAAACAATAATCATATGTTACATAAATTATAGCAGGTAGTCATCATCATCGTCTGACCTTAAATCCAAGTTTAACTTGGGTCAGGATACGAATAGATCTTCTCCAATCCTCTCTGTCACACATCATATCATCAGTCAATCCCCTATTTGTCATGTCCTTCTTAATCACCACATCCCAAGTCAATTGTGGCCTACCTCTCTCTTGCTTAACATCCATCTCTTCTCTCAAAACTTCCTTTTCTACTTGATAAACTGATTAGGTACTCAAAAATATCCTAATTCGTGAGGACTTTGAACCAAACGGGCAGAGATTTGTGACCAAATATTTTCAATGTAATTCTGTAAAATACAGGCTAGCACACTATCGCCTAATAGTCTAAGAATTTTGAACGTGTAAGTAGCTACTGGGCTGCTTGAACTGTACGAAGATATATCATCCTCATCATCATCTTCCACTGAATCCCAGTTTAGCTAGGGTCGGGGTATGAATAAGACCCTTCTCTACTCCTCTCTGTTGGATGAGGAATTTTTCCGTTCGTTTGAGAAAATTTTTAAGAATTTCTAGAGCCAAGGCGTTCACTTCACAGAAAGCCCTGTCTGACGTTGGCTTGATTTACACTGATATTTATTAGCTAGTTGATCGACTAAAGAATGACGAATGGAAGGAAAGAGAAGATCAGGATTTTCTTTCAAAGAAGAAAGGAAGACCCAGATTAGGTATGTTAGATGATTTAAAGACCCAATCATATGTGGGCATAAAGATGACAACAGCAGAAGACAGAGAAGAGTGGAGGCGTTAACGACCTCCCAGTTAGCAATGCACTAAGAATGAGAGAGATAGATAGAAAGATATATATAGAGAGAGAGCGCGTGAGAGAGAGAGAGAGAGAGAGAGAGAGGGAGAGAGAGAGAGAAATTGACTGATATCATGTCCCATACCTGAGCGGGTGGGATGGCATCACAGGCTGGCTGGGTCTGTTTGGGCACATCTGGTACCTGCCTGGTATCGGTGGGATCTTTGTAGTAGTTACCGGCAGCAGTGTGATCTGGTAAGTCCTTACCCTCGATCGTCTTAAAGTCGTCAGCGTTGTTACCGTTGAAGTTGCCGCACAGACCGCAGAGGACGTTCTTCATTGTGGGCGGGGCGAAAGTGAACACTGTGGAGTCTCCATCGTACAACAGCTTGAGTTCTGTGAGGAAAAATATAAACATTTTATTTAAAAAAATTAAAATACATCGTATGCAGTCTCCCCGAATGCAGAATGCAGTATCCCCGAGGCACCGGGACATCCGTCCCCATCCTTGCACATGTATTTAGCACTCTTTCAGCACATACAATTCAGCCCAATCTCTCTACGTCCCTGACATTGCCTGATGGCGCGGAATTATGAACGTCAAAAAAGTAGAAATTTAACTGATTGAGTTCTTTGAGGAAACATACAATAAAAAAATTGAAGCCTTATGTTATAGTCTCTTTCTTTTATGTTACAATCTCTTTCTCTGTGACAAACGGTCTAAAGGCAGGTCCATGGTATATAACTCTTCCAAATAACTCGTTCTTCTCTTTTCCTTTAAAATATCTAGAAAATAATTATCCATTTTAATAGCAGCTAATTATGCCTAGCGAACAGAAGATTCACATAGAAAATCTCTCTCAGTGCATTGCCTACTGGCAGGTCCATGGTATATAACGCCTCCACTCTTCTCTGTCTACCGCTTTCCTGTTAATAGCATCAAACATGCCTAATATCGGTCTGCCCTGCCTCTTTTTCCTTTCATTCTACCTTCTATGACCACATTCCATGATAGAAATATTAACCAATAATTACTAATTATTAAAATGAATATTTCTACACAACAATTATACGAATTTCAAAATTAAACAGAAAAGGAGTGTCAACTTTGATTACAACTTTTTGTTTAACGTTGATTTTGTTACAAACCAGAGATGCCGGTGACGAGAATGTAGGAGGCGTGCTTAGTGAGAACGAGACAATCGACAGATGTCGGCATTGTTACGATCTTTCCGTTCACATAGACTCCCTCTGGTGTAAGAACAACTGTCTGGTCCTTGATCTGGATCTACAATACACATATAACATAACATAACATTACGTATCATATCATAACATAACATTACATAACATAGCATGGGTAATATTACTGGCTACGTTATAAATATGATAAAAAATGTAGAGTCGCACCAGTATTAACTTTCAGGCAATATTGAAATATTGTTATCATAAAGCTCAATGTTTTTCGTGTACACAGTAGCACTCTAAATATGTTGTTATTGTTTCTCAGCGTAGGCCTATGTTGATATTTGTACGTTTTGCTAAATCGGTGGCATATTTGCAACTTGTTCGAAACAAGTAGGTGCAGGTTTCAAATCCATTGCTAACCCCGTCACGGATATGCTATTCAGCAGAAGCTGACACTAACTCTTCTTTATATCTTTTTAACTATGCCATAAACCTGGCATTATTTTAAAGCCAATGCGAACAAGTGAGCAGCCCAGCAACAAATCATCGAGTGAGTGTGACAGCTGCAATAGTTGTGGTTGTGGGAGTGGTTGTGGGAGTGGTTGTAGGTGTGGTTGTAGGCGTGGTTGTAGGTGTGGTTGTAGGTGTGGTTGTAGGCAGTGGTTATATGTGTAGTTGTAGGCGTGGTTGCAGGTGTGGTTGTAGGTGTGGTTATGGGTGTGGTCAATATTCACTCTATACAGTGCGTTAATGTTAAAGGCTTGGTTGTAGTACAGTGCCATGGGATAGATTTAACATCATTCATGCCTAGTTTATTGATAGATTTCAAGTTTAAATGTCCGATTGATTGATTGATTAATCATACCTTGACAGCTGTCTGACAGCGGCTATCTGTGCACTTGTAGGTGTGGTTGATGGAGACTTTGTACAGTGGGGTTGATTTGCAGTCCTGCACCATCGTGTAAGTTCCTTTGCCTGGGAAAGAAAACGTCTTCTTGTCGAAGGTGACGTAATGCTTTCCTCCCATTGACATGCACATGGCATGGTCACGGAACTGACTTTGGTCGATGGCTGCAAGAGACATATATTCATCATCATCATCATCTTCCCTTAAATCTCAGTTTAACCAGGGTCGGGATAGAAATAGACTTCATCCATTCGCTTAAGTTTTGGTAGCAATTTCAATTTTTAGCAATTTTCAAGAGACAAATATTATTATTTATTACTATTATTTTATTGTTAGATATATAATTATTCTATGGTATAAAATATAGTGAAGAACAATTAGGCTACTAAATAAATTTACTACAAACGAGTGGATCTTTAAATCATAAATAACATTTCTTTTTATATACCATTTTTGTGGGGAATTCTGCTTATGACAAGGTGGGATAGAAAATTGTGTTTAATGAAAATAGCAAATTATGTGTTTAATGATTTAATTAAAATAGCAAATTATGTGTTTAATGATTTAATTAAAATAGCAAATTGTAAAACAGCTACCTCGGACTTTGTCGATCTGTATGCGCTGGGCGCAGGTGGCTCCGGTGAAACCCTGGGGGCAGGTGCAGGTGTTCGGTGCTGAGCACTTACCACCGTTAACACAGGCTGCCTCACAAACAGCTGCGAGAAAATAAATAGCAGTTTATTATTCATCATCATTTTCTTCTTAATTTATCATCATCTTCTTCATAATTTATTAGTTCATTAGTCATCATCATCTTCTTCAGAATTTACCAGTTTATTAATCATCTTCGTCTTCTTCATAATTTATCAATTTGTCTATATTTAATCGAACGATATCTACATTTCCAGGCAAGATAAATACTAGTAATTAAATGAAGAGCAAGTAAGCGAGGAATTCTTACGTTGGTCACAGAACGTGCCCGCGTACCCGGCCTGACAGAGACACGCCGCCGTCTTCGCGTTGACAGCGACGCATTTTCCGCCGTGACGACAGGTGCCGCCACAGTCAACTGCTCAATCAATCAATCAATCAATCAGTCAATCAACAAATGTATTGAATGTCTCAAAAAACGCAATGGTTACAGGCGTATATAGCGTCGTGAAGTCTTAAATGACAGACCCTTAGGTGAATTGAACTGTCGTGAGTTCGATTCCCGTCCGCGCTAATCTGAGAGTAAAATATCGGACATGCACTGGATGGGCTACACGAAAAATGGACAAAATCGCCTAACGGATTTAACATGTGTTATTAAAAGTGATAGATATAAATGTAGTTAATCATTGCACTATAATGTGCGTTATTAAAGCATAAAAACATAGTTAACATTGTAACATTGACATAGTTCTCTCTCTCAATCAACTACCAATCTAACAATAAGTCTGTACACCATTCAAACAATCAATCAACCAATCAATCAACCAATCAAACAATCTATCAACCAATCAATCAACCAATGCATCAGTCAATCAGGCAACCAATCCATCAATCAATCGAATCAGTCAAGTAATAAGTAACGATAAAGCAACGGACGCATCTAGAAATGTTAAATTAATAGCAGTTGTTTTAGTTGTTTTAAAGCACTGAACTGTAATATCGGTTACCATTGTTTCGTGGTTCACTGACGTCTAATCTATGTTTCTTGTTGATATAATAAATAAAATTCTAATATTAAAAATATAAAAACATATTTTGATTACAAACTATATTATCAGCTTCTTCGAACGTCAATAAAAAATTATTATTTTAGAACTTAGACTTTATAAAAGTATTAGATAAATATGATCTTGATAGATCGATGCTGGTAAATGCGTCATATTATGTAATCGATTGTCAAACATCTGACTTCGATTTTAGCTAAATATTGACGACAGCCGTGAAGTGAGGGGTGGGGTTGAGATAAAGGCGGGGTTTAGAGTTGTCAATCATCCTATCTCTCTACCCACTCACTCTAGTCGTCAGATGTTTCTATCGATTTCGGCCAGCTACTCGTCCATAAATAGTTTCAAATAATCCCAATGACTTTTATTTAATTTAAAAATCAATAACTCAAAAGGGTGTTGCTTGAAAGGAAGGGTCCGTTGTTAAAAATCAATATTAGTCAGCGGTTAATATCGCCAATGATATTGATTTTTGACTCCAAAATCAGACTGTGAAGAAATTTTGTAATGTATGTTAGATTTGATAGTGTCAGATTTGTTAGCTTGTATGTATACAAAAAGTAATTGCAAGTTAATACAATTATAATGATAGAAGTCCTTTTATTTCATTATTCATTTGCGCTTGAATTACCTTCAAACTGCCAATTAAAAATTCTCTACTTATAAATAAGAGTTAAAAAATCCTGTCGGCCTAACAGTCGATACTCAAAAAAATGAAGTCAGAAATTCAAATCTCAAATTTTAACCATATGTTGATGAGGCTGTCGCTTTTTCTGACAAAGAAAAGAAATTGATTGAGTACTTAAGTGAAATTAGTAGTTACAGTGCTTGCCCACGCACTAAGTCAAATAGGGCAACCTTAATAAATACATTAAAAGCGAAATCTAATACAGGACGTTATTTTATTTTATTTTGAACAAGAATTTATATTTGCAGGAGGAACACTTAGGAATAATCTAGGCTGTGTTATAATGAATGGATGGTGCCCTTCAACTATTGAAGAAAAATCGCAAAATAAGGTTTAAAAGTAGAATGAGTTGAAACAATTACTTGAGTGTGTACCATTCTTGTGGTAGTAGTGGAAAATATTACTTCGAACATTAAGTACCAATATAGTAAGAAAAACCGTGATTGAAGGAACTTTGGAAATTTAGAATAGTTGTAATATGGCTATGATAATTAATGGAAAATTATATCTTGAACTAATAGATGGGAAAATGTGTTACTATAGAGAAAAATAGACTACAAAGTGTAAATTGACATTTCTCAACATTTTAAATTGGAAAGAATATCAGTTTGTTCTCATGACGCTTGCTTACCATGGACTGTACAAAAGTCGTACAAAAAACGAAATTATTAAGTATATGTGGAACTGGATATTAGGAAAATTTGGAACAGGAAGATATTAGGAAACTGGAGGCATTGGAAGTATAGATTTGGAGAAGAATGGAGAGAATTAGCTGGACTCAAAGGTTACAAATGAGGAAGTTCTGGAAAGAGTTGGTACTGCTAGGCAGTTGATAAATGCAGTTAGAAGAGTTGGATAGGATATATTCTAAGGGGGGAAAGTCTATTGAAATAGGTTATGGCAGAATGGATAGAAATAAAGGCAGAGGCAGGCCGAGATTTGGAATGTTAAATGATTTAAAGATCCACTCATATGTTGACATGAAAAAGAAAGCTGAAGACAGAGAAGCGTGGAGGAGCTATATACCATGGACCTGCCAGTAGGCAGGGCACTAAGAGAGATGTGCCACTGAATATATTTCAACATTTCTTACAGATATCTTAATGTCCGAATAATGTTCGATATTGATAACTTTTAGAAAATGGACATATGCCATGGACCTTAATGCACAAGGTATACATTTTGGTTGTATACTTATGTAGTCGTACAGAGTTATTAACTCTTTGCTTGTGGCTATTTCCTCAAGTTGTTATTTTTTACTTTGATCATCGTATTTTTTTTATTGCAAAATAATTGAGAGTTCTTTTTCTTCTCTAAGAGCCGTGCCTGTTCCAAGCCTGGGCGGTCATGGTCATATTCCTCCATATGTCTCTGTTCATTGTTGCTCTGATATCATCTCTGTTTCAGTTCACTGCATCCATTTACTAAGACTCTTAATAAAAGTCATCCGTTGTCGACCCTTGCATCTTTTTCCTTATATTATTCCTGTCACTACGGTATTTTCAACTATTTTGTTCCGCATAATATGTCCAAAAAATTTCAACTGTTGTCGTCGTATTCGGTTCAAAAGGTCACGACAAGTTGGCATTCTTTGTAGAACATCTTCATTTTTAACGTGGTCTTTATAAGATATACGCAGCATTCTTCTATAGAACCACATCTCTGTTGCCTCAAGTTTCGATTCCATTGCAGAAGAGATTGTCCAAACTTCACTTCCATATATTGGTTGAATATAGCATTGAAGAAGTCTTTTTGATATCAATTGATAATTTATGGCTTCTAAAAATCTTTGACATTCTGCTATATGCCTCCTTAGCCATGGCTATTGTACTGTTTATTTCCTTGTCACATTGAGATTTAAAAAACACAAATTTTAAATTTAAAGTAAATATATTTAGATTAGCTTATTCATAAATTTTCATTTGAAAAAAACTACATTGCATAGTTTCACTTAAAAAGATTACTATTCTGTAGATGTATTAAAATAATTGTTAGTATTAATTTGTTAAAATACTTAATATAGTTTAATCTAAATACAAAAAAAATCATTTTATGAAACTACAATTGAGAAAAATTTGCGAGTTCAAGACACAAAATACTATAATACGTACTGAGTTGACATTAATCTTCCAGATAATTTATTAATATATTGAATAACATTAAAATTTGAAATAAATGTTCCCTGATTAAGTACTAAACTAAACTTATGAAACTTAGGCTACATTAACTAGAATTAACTAGAAGTAGTTCAATAGATAATAGTTACTGATAGATAATTAGATAAGTAAGTAGTAATTTAGCCAAGAAATTGATAATTAATTGGATAATTCTATAATTAGTCACTTAATTATATATTCAAGAGTTTTCTTCCACTTCAGAATACAAACAGACCGTAGAGAGAATTATATAATTAATAGGTAACTAATTTCACATTTTAATTGCTACTTTATATACAATAATATTCTAATTAAGCATCATTACTAAATTATAATTATCATCATAACTGTTTAACTACTATCATAATAATTAGTGACTAATAGTATTCCAATATAGTAATTGCTTATATTTTAAATTATTATAATAATAAATTATCTTCTTCTAGTGCACTGTCTAACGGCAGGTCCATGGCACATAACTCTTCCGACTAATTCTATCCTCAAATTTCCCTTTCAGCTCTACATGTATACAAAACTTTGTTTCCAAATTATCCAAAATCCAATATTTATCATCCAAAACTTAATTAAAGTTATTAATCATCATCATCCCAGTTTAACCAGGTTCGGGATACGAATAGACTGTCTCAAATCCTTTCTGTCCTACACAACATCACCAGCCAATCCCCTATTTGGGAATTTTCCATACGCTTACATTTTGGTAGCAATTTCTGAAGCCTAGGCGCTCACCAACAGAATTTCTTCTTTCTGACGTTGATCTAATTATAATTACTAATCATCATCATCATAATCTTCCCTTAAATCCCAGTTTAACCAGGTTCTGGATACGAATTGACTATAATAAAATATTAAAATAATAATAATATAATTATAATTACTAATAATTATTAATAAATAGGTAGACAAATATAGAGATATTTACGTGTTTCGCAGGTTGGTCCGGTGTAGGCGGTGCCTGAACAACTACATTTGTTCACGCCCACGCAGGCTCCTCCGTTCTTACAGGCAGGGTTGCATAGAGGTTGGGTTTCGCTGAAATATAAGAAAAATAAATAACAACAATAGAAATAAATACAGCTGAATTATAGAATAGAATGGAATAGATAATATTTTTATTTTTCAGCAAAGACACAAAATGCATATGCGACATAAAAAGCATAAACTGCAATTCCTACATCTATCGCGAGAAATATTCTTATTGATTGATTGATTATTCCTTAATGCTGATACTGATATTGGTCGTCAGTGAAGATACAGAGTATCGTCAGTGTATCTTCACTGACGACCAATATCAGTATCAGCATTAAGGAATAATCAATCAATCAATAAGAATTTAACGTCCGGTTCCTCGCCATAAGGCAATGTTATGGGCGTCATTATGGTGAGGAACCGGACGTTAAATTCTTATTGATTGATTGATTGATTGGAAAAAGGCCAGTTGGCGGCTACATTTACTATAACTAGAAGTAAACAGGTATAGCATTTCATAATCAAAGCTTCGATTTGTTATCAACAAGTTATCATCAACTTCTCCAGCAGTCCAACTCCAGTATCATTGAAATTGATGCCATCGCCGAAAGTGCTAACAATTCCATTCTTATCGCTATAAATCTGTTTTACATCTTTGACATAACTACTGAGTTTCGCCACCATTAGCAGCGGTATCACGTAAATATCTTGGCGATAAATAAATAAATCTTTGTCATTTTTTCATCTATTACGTCATACGAAATATATATTCAGTGTCAAGCATTGATGCAATATATCAAGTGTATGAGTGAAAATAAATAAAGGCCAAAATATTTATAAAAGCCTTCGCCACACAATTACAGGCCTAAAGGCGGATGACACACAACTATATGCTTCCTTTTCTAATCATTTTTCCGGCCAGAAACGAATTAATCTCTCATCCATTCTTGAGCAGGTTTATTCCTGGTTTTGCACTAATCGCTTAGCAGTTAATCCCCCAAAAACCTTATATCTTCTAATTGACATCCCTCTGCAAAGAAATGAAATTACGAACAATTCTGCTAAGATTTTGATATTAATATCAAAATCTTGCTCTTTCTCCCTTTCGATCCGCCAAAAAACATTGGATTCAAATTTAGTGAAAACTTTGATTCTAAATCCCATATAACTTCTGTTTGTCGCATTTCTTTCGTTTGAAATCGTCTGATTAGGCAACACACATGTCCATCCCTTACTAGAAATTCAGCTACTATCCAGCAAATTCTATAGTTCATTCAAAGCTTGATTAAAGTAATTCATTAATATATGGATTGCCCACATCTCTCAATCGTTTGCAGCACGTCCAAAATTCTCTTGCACATGTTGTTTGCTAGTCCTCTAGACTTCAATCTCGCTCTCTTTCTCCACTTCGAAGTTTTCATTGGCTCTAAGTTAATCAACGCATAAAATATAAAATAGCTCTGTGATTTGTCAAGCCTTCTTACTTATCTGAAATGCTTCTTCCCTAGCGTCCCTCACGTGCACTTCGTTCCACTGATGCCAATTTAAATTTCCATTATCAGCTATACTTTGAGGTACAACATGAGCAAACTACGGGTTATACTATAAGCAATACTATGATAAGTACTGTAATTAATACTTTGAGATGTACTTTTGAGATATACTTTGCGGCATACTATAAGCTAAGCGATGATCTATGCTATTATACTTACGTGTTAGCTTGATATACTATTTGTTTGAACATTTGTTTGAGGTACCCTTTAAGCTAAGCGATGATCTACAGTATGCTATTATACTTACGTGTTAGCTTGTTGGGTCGAAATTCCTTGAACGACTAGTGATAGTAGTAATATCTGCAATGGCGACGGCCCTGCCATTGCGCTCTTCGTACGGGGCGCTCAGCGAAGATATGTTACGATGAGAATTGAAGATAGTGTGAGCTTATGGGCTCGGCCGAGCGTTGAACTAGTGTCTGTGGAGCAGGGTTAGCCTATCGAGCGAGTTATCTAACTCGCAATCGAGACTGTCAACGTTTCAAACGGTCCCCGCTTGGGTTTTATACTCCATCGGGGTATCGATCGTGGAGTTCGGTCGAAGTGTGGTTTGGGGTTCGGCGTAGGGGTATGGGGCTATTGCGCAGTGATTGGGGTTTTGAAAGCTATGGCGGCACACGATTTGGGTGTTTAAACAAGCTGACGCTTGTAGATATAATCGGTCGAGGCCGTGTATTGATTTATTGGGTATAGCAGAAAAAACAAGAAAATACCGCAACACATTTTGATAGAGATATAGCGGGACAAACTCTCGATTTTTGAATAACATTTTTGTTTTGAAATTCACAATTAA
This sequence comes from Enchytraeus crypticus, assembly GCA_905160935.1. Lineage (NCBI taxonomy): Eukaryota > Metazoa > Annelida > Clitellata > Enchytraeida > Enchytraeidae > Enchytraeus > Enchytraeus crypticus. The sequence goes on along the minus strand of CAJHZI010000534.1, from coordinate 158,227 downwards.
TTTAACGTCCGTTCCATCAACCACAAGTGTACTCTAAAAGACGGTGCGGCAGCTATTCGAATCTGTGGTAGCTAGCTTAGTCAACAAGAGGCTCCCAACTGAGCTATAAAACTAGTACTATTTTCTAGTAGGTTTAACTTCAAGGTCACAAGTCCGCAGAGTTTCTCTTCCAGACCATCGCCGTGGTTGATCAACTGACCGACCAATCAAAGCATCAGTCAGACTAGACTGAGTGACGATCCAGTTCTCAATAAGAAATACATGACAATAGATATATAATGCAGCCTTCAACATCATGATCACACTGATAAAATCGCTACAAAGTATTCTTACAAGGTATAGAATCTGCGCAGAGCTCTCAAATGCCGAAGCCAAGCTAAGTTTACGCCATTTTCCTCTGTTGATGGTATATCAGCGAGGGGCAAGTCGAGCAAAGAATTTGAAACTTGAACTTGCTTATCATGAGGCCGACATCTTTACCAAAATGTGTCTACTGTATTTTATATCTCATGTTAAATGTCTTATAACTCTTGTTTATCATCATCATCATCATCATCATCTTTCCTTGAAGCCCAGTTTAACTAGGGTCGGGATACGAATAGACTGTCTTTGCCCTACATGATATCATCAGTCAATCCCCTGTTTGAGTCTTTTCCATTCGTATAACTCTTGTTAATAATCTCACATTTTATTTTTATTTATCAAGAACGAGCACTACGTTTGTGGATCAACACGTAAATTCATTTACAAAAGCCTTTCCTTGTAGCGGTTAAAACTTCATGCTATCTCTAGTTTTGAAAACAAAATATGTCAACAATCTATCTACATAGGTTTACTGTACACTATACAGTATATATATAATATATATATATATATATATATATATATATATATATATATATATATGTATGTATATATATATATATATATAATATATATTATATATATATATCTATATATATTATATATATATATATATATAATATATATATATATATATATATATATATTCTGTCCAAGTGAGAAATTGAGAATGTTTGATTAGAAACTTAGTTTATGTGAGAAATGAGAAAAGAAATCGAGAGATGTATATTTTTTCGACGCTAATATCAAAAGCAATGGTTAAATAACAAACGAAAAAGGAGAGAACGATAGAAAGCGAGATAGAAAGAGAAAACGGGATGAAGTGTGAGAAAGTAAAGAAGTAAAGATAAAACATACATGTAGTACTCAAAGAGTAGACAAGAATCAAGAGAAAAATAGAGAGAAAATAGGACAGATAATGGGAGAGAAATTTTAAAAAGTACGAGAGATTGAGAGAGAAAGTTAGAGAGACAGTTAGAGACAAGTTAAGAGAGAAAGTGAGAGATAAAATGAGGCAAAGTAAGATAGATAGATACAGAAACAAAGATCAAGAAAGATGGAGAGAGAGAGAGAGATTGAGATAGAGATATAGAGAGAAGGAGAAAGAGGTAGATAGATAATGAGAGAAAAAGAGAGAGAGAGAGAGAGAGAGAGAGAGAGAGTTAGCCACTTGATAAGTTACACATTTTGACAGATGTGTGTATATTATGAAAGTCTTCATTGATAAAATCAATTATTCGGAATTTGACCTAAATCTCGGCTTATACTGATTGCACAATAATTGTATCTTACCCCCACCCCCCTCCCCCCGACGCCCCATCTACAACAAATTCTACATTAACGATTAAAATCTTGAAATTTGATATGATATATAGACTCGATTTGGTCATTTACACCATTGAATTAGTATTTTAAAGTCAAACTGCATTCAATCAGCAGCAATCCGTGAATTCCCAATCTTGCTGGTCAAGACCTTTACTGCACTAGACAAAATTTACTAGATAACTGCTAATTATGGTATTACCGCACAGAGCTATGGCTCTTTTATGGTAGACTCTTTTCGTATTGTTATTTGTATAGCAATTAACAATATGACAGGCAACCATAAAACAGCCGTAGCTCTGTTCGGTAATATCATAATTAGCAGTTATTTAGTAAATTTTGAAAATTTTGGCTACTATTTTCAAATTAGTAAATGACCATACGCTGGCAATGCGTTCAAAGAAAACATTACTATTATAGGCCTGTTTGTTGTTAAATAACAAATAACAATATGAAAGACGATACCATAAACAGCCATATCTCTGTTCGGTAATACCATAATTAGTAGTTGTATAGTTATATTGCATATTTTGTAACTTTTGTCTAATATTTTCACATTAGGAAATTACCAGACACTGGTAATGCGTTCAAAGAAAGCATTACGAGTATATCTGTTATGAAATAGCAAATAACAATAGGAAAGAGGCTACCATAAAAGAGCCATAGCTCTGTTCGGTAATATCATAATTAGTAGCTATAGCAGAGTCTAATTGAGTTTGAAATAAATAAAAAATCTATTACAATTCCAATTACAGTAAAACCGTTGGAAGCCATACAATTGAATATTTTCAACTTAGGAAATGGCCAGACACTTGCAATGTGTTCAAAAGAAAGCATTACTAGTATAAATCCATGAGGGCTTAATTAATATTGATTAAATATTAAACTGAAAAATTATCTCTTTAAACTACATTCGAATGTAAATGTAGTAGGCCTATATCATTTTGTAGAATAGTTGATCGGCGGAGTGCTCTTTGTGAAGAGTCAAGGCAGCATGTTGGTAGAAATATGTACCTTAGACTCGCCACTTAGTGTAACAATAGAACGGGAGATAATATTATTTAATGCGGCTATTATAGATCTATGCATCGCTAGCCTCTTCCAATCACTTATCGACAAGTAAAATGGACGTTAAATCTGATTCAATTAAAAGCCATCAACACATTATGTGCTAGCTGTCATGATGTGCTAAATTTGCGTAAATTTTGTTTTATTATCGAAAGCAAGTTCACAAAAACGTATTACAATGGCAGAAGCAAGATTAGTGTATTTACTAGCAAATAGCATAACATAGCGTATCACCAATTTGAGTGCTACTGTCATCCATGGCAACATCGATAACTATTGAGACAAATCCAAACCGGTGGGCAAAAAGGAGATATAAAACGGTGAAAATGTTAGAATCCAGAAAACAAGTCGAAAGACAACAACAAGATAACAACAACAAGAATTAATATCCTCCACTAAAGATCGAGCATTACAAAGCAGAACGAAGCCGATAAGCAAAGTAATATAAAAGTTCAATAAAACGGTGCAATTTCGAAAAACCAAAATCCCAAAAATACGGAAATTTTATACGTACAGTAGATACATTCTGTTCGGTAATAGTTAAGGTCTAGATGAGGGTTTATTGTAGGATTACATTTAGCGTTAGGTGAGAAAATGTTGAGATCTAAAGAAGTTTCGAAGATGATTCAATGGATAAAGTCGTATTAACAAATATGAGCATATGTACATTGTAGGTAGATGTGATACGTACAGCCATACATCATATGTACGAGATTTAACAAGTTCAGATTAATATTTACAATGTGATTTATTTATTTAAATGAATTATTAGTTCTAATTACTTTTTTAAATTTTAAGATTAACTGTATTAATTTCAAATGAATAATTAATTCAAATTTTTAGGACAAATTAAGATAAAGATCCACTAAAATCCAAACCAGAGTCAGAAAGGGAATTAAGTTCGTAAACAAATAAGCTCGATAAATTGTCTATATTTTATTTATTTTACTTCATTTATCATATGCATATCACAATACACAATAAAAAGAATTTGATAAAAAAATGAGATTTTAACCGATTTTACATAAAATTTTCTAAACGAATGGACACAAGGTCTATTCGTATCCTGATCGTTGTTAAACTGGGATTCAAGGGAAGATTACGATGATTCATTATGATTAAACACTTCTGTCAACGACACCATTTTTAGAAGGAAACTGACGTTAAAATCGGTTTTGGCGTTGAGCCAGATGGATTTTGATATTACATAACATACATAACATAACGGCACACTGGGTCAAGAAGAATAGATGCCTGTTTAAGACCCATTTCCTCCTTTCTTTCCATGGTTATTAGTAATCGTTGCCTTTTGATGGCGCATCAATTGCAGCCGGCGCGGATTTAAGAATAACCTTCCATCTCCCCTTTCTTATTATTATAGTTGACTTTTGTTCACGCAGATATCACGCTCTGATGATCTCTATAGCACATATTTAGGGCACAAGTCTGCAAGTTGACTTTGATATTGGTCGGGATTTATTGATTTCAATATTGATTCGATACATAAATATTATTATTGCTACTCCAAGCAGAATTGAAAGAGGTTGTCGATGGTTTCAAATCAGGGGATTGGTAGATATGTTGTTTTCAGTGAGAGATTAATGACAGGTAGGCCTACTCTTAATATGAAGATGTTTGTTAAATTAAAGAATCAAAACTAGTCTGACAAGATCGACCATCAATTTTGTCAGAGCAGTCTACCAAGTTTACTTAAACTAAAAATAATCCACTGATCACACTTAGATAGTGCTATTTCAAAAACAAAAAATGTATTAAGAATTAGGAAGTAGTGTTGAATAGGACACATTCTAAGGGGGGGGAGGTCTATTAAAAGAGGTCTTAGAAGGTAGAATGGTAGGAAAAAGAGGCAGGGGCAGGCCGAGATTAGGTAAGATGATTTAAAGACCCACGCATGTGGAAATGAAGAGGAAAGCAGAAGACCGAGAAGAGTGGAGGCGTTATATACCTTGGACCTGCCAGTAGGCAGTGCACTAAGAAAGTGCTACTTCAAGTAAACCTAAACTTTATTATAAATTTTAATAAAGCACAATAGGGCCTATTTAGAATTTTGCATTGTCGCCAGTGCTTAGACCATTAACCAAATTCGAAGGGACTTCAGTAAAAGGAAGTGGACACGATTGATATTCTACAGCAACCCCCATCTTCATCAGAGTTGGTTCTATCTGTATTCCAGTATAACATAACAACGAAAATTAGAGTGCTGCAGTCATCAATGACAACATCCAGAACTATTGAGACAAAAACGAGCCAGCGAGCAAAAATAAGAGAAGGTCCAAGAACGGTGCAAATTCCGAAACCCAGAAAATCAGTCAAGTGCATAAGAATCCATCGCAAAATTAGCAAAGTGTAGCTAGCAGAAACAGCATTGCATGTATAAGTTGCGAATCGAGTAAATGTGAATAAGCCAATATCTTGATTCTTAATTATATCAAAGCTTGTAGCAGGTTTTGAGTAGGAATGTACGCCCTGAACCTGCCGATTGAAAGAAGATTACGAATAGTGAAGACTGCTGCAGCACAGCGCACATTTAACGCCATTTTCTATCGATGTACGATCATATTAGGAACGACGTACTCTCAAGTAGAAAATTTTGAATGCTCAACGATTATAATGAATGCTATACATTAACGTCAGGGTTCAAAAGCACCGATCTTCTCATCGAGAAAATTCGAGCTACCGTCATAAAATACCTAGCAAGATTATCGCTCTAACGAACCTCTTTTAAGTGATCATTTTAATATAAAAATAAAGAATTAATATCAGTTTGAATATACGGCCAACTTACCTAACATTTTAAAATCCATATTATACGCAGCAAACCAGAGTAATATAAGTCCATTACAAGAGTAATATAAGTCTATGTGCAGTGTAGTACTCCAATGAGACTTTGACCTGTCATTGTTACGCTATAATTGCACTGGCCACTGATGTTTCCGGTGAGATATAAGCCTAGCGTGACCATGTTAGCCTGTACCTATACATGTACATACAAGCCAACTATCTGTGCCTGATACTAAACATCAGGCTAACTATCTGTAGCCTGATATTAAACATCAGGCTATCTATCTAGGCTATCTATATATTTATAGTTAGTTTAGGCTATCATTATATTTATTGATGGATATAGATGATAGCATATGACTACTGTATTTATTACTCTCTTTCTCTCTCGCTCTCTCTCTCTCTCTCTCTCTTATTAGCTTTTTTATTATTAATCATTTATTTTACTTTATTATTAACTGCGATAGATATATCAGGGTTGTGACCGAATTGCTGAAGAATATACCAATCGTGGACTGAACGTGTCGTAAAAGGATACAAAGCACAAACATTCAAACCAACGTCAGAAAGGGCTTTCCGTTGGTGAGCGCCTTGGTTCCAGAACAGAACTGGGTTTGATGGAGATGGTTATGATAATATTGTTAGTTGACTCGTCTGTAATTGTTTCTGTGCTCTTATTGCTGTAATGATCTGTCACGAACACTTTATCCGAGGGCTGCTGTATATGAAAGAGATCCATCGAATTATGTCTCTTATTCTCTATCTGTCTCTCGCTCTATCTCTCTCTCTCTCTCTCTCTCTCTCTCTCTCTCTGTCTCTCTCTCTCTCTCACTCTGTCTCTGTCTGTCTGTCTGTCTGTCTGTCTGTCTGTCTCTCTCTCTCTCTCTCTCTCTCTCTCTCTCTCTCTCTCTCTCTCTCTCTCTTCCTAGTGTTCCGCCAAGTGTCTAGCCTAATGTTCTTAGGCCTATTCATACTGACATTTTCGTTCTTATGGCTATGTAACATAGCTTCTATAGAAATTGTCGTTGGTTATTATTATTATTATTATTATTATTTATTTCTTATTTTTATTAACTATAATTTTACTTGTGGATTGACGTGATCTAGGAGGTTATTTTCAGTCAGTTTTGACGCGACAGGAAGACTAGAATCTAGGCCTACTATGGGTCATGGCAACACCTAGCTCGCTGTTCAGTTAAATCTATTCAAGCCAATTAATTATGAAAGTTTAGTTATACTAGTATTGATGAGGGAGGCATTGCATAAAGCAATAAATAAACAAACAAGTAAATTAATAATTAAAAATTAATCATTAAGCTCTCTCTTTCTGCACTGCTTATTGGCAGGCCCATGTCATATAACTCCTCAACATATCTCTACCATCTGCCTTAATCTTTAGACTAACATAGCTTTTTCATTAGTTATCAAATTATCCACCATTCAAGTCTCGGTCTTCCTCTAACCTATTTTCCTTCAATACTTTCCTCATTTACATCTTTCAGCAAACCATTCCCTCTCAGTACATGATCCGCACACCTGCAAATATAATAATTAATAAATAATACGATACAATGTATAATAAATTCATGGGCTGAGAGTAAACTCTAAGTTGATCAGAAATTTATGGGTTATATTAAATCAATAATCTCAGTAATCCGAGTTACTCCATATCAAAAACTTCTATTGATTACATTCTACAACGGCCATACGATTTATTAGTCTAAAGCTTCCGTTGAGAAAATAGTTTCATGTAATATTTAAAACTTTCGAAGTCAATTCAAAAATATGTTTCATTCTCTGAAATATAGGCCTCTATTATATAAATTTATTTTACAAAGTGCAAATATGTAACTACAGCCGAGTATAAATAAATGTGTCACACAGTTTACAGGCACTGCTATTTCTTTTTTATAGTTCCGCTTAATTTCAAATCACCTGCAAAAACCGATTTAGTTTTGACTGTCAGTTTAATATCTTTAATCCAAAAATGACAACAAGAAGCAAACTAGTTAAAGGAAGCCCTAAAATACTGAATAATAGTATAAAAGGAGGCAACCCAACGAGCAAAACTCGCCATACTTTTGGCCTTGATGAGCATATTTCACTGTTGTTGCTTGACTCTTCACTGCATGCAACTCTGTCGGTCTGTGATCTTCTTCAATCCTCTTTTCGTACTTGGCAGGAGCCAGTGGCGAAGACGGTAAGACATTCGACATCCGATCAGTAGGTGCGGGGTTCAAGTCCTGGGCTCGCCCGTCACTGACATCGCTTTCGAGTGAGGAAACTGACGTATACCTTTGCCTTTTAGCTTTAGCTTGACAGTTGTGCTACAGCTTCTTAATTTTGACAAGCATTTCCATTTAGGTAAAGACATAAGATATCACATAAAGGTTTCTATTTAGACTTTATCACCTTTCTACGCGTACCTATTAAGAGAGGTATATCAAGAGAGGTCATAGAAAGTAGAATGGAAGGAAAAGGAGGCAGAGGCAGGCCGAGATTAGGTATGTTAAATGATTTAAAGACCCACTAATATGATTGTGGAAATGAAAAAGAAGGAAGACAGTGAAGAGTGGACGCTTTATATTACATGGACCTGCCAGTAGGCAGTCGGATGTCGGATGTGCACTAAGAGAGTAGAGAGACATGTACGTATGATTTTGAGCCTAGCCGATGGCTTGATGCCAATTTGTTCGACAGCAGAACAGTAGGTCAGGGTTTAAATCCAGTGCTCTCCAAGTCAGAGGACAGACCGTAAGTCAATCAGTGGCGGATCCAGGGTCCAAAGCGGCCATGGCCCCCGGAATCTTTCTGATTTTTTTAAACTTTAAGATTGTGTCATATATTAACGAAAGGGAGTTAAAAATGACGTTTACCAGTGGTCTGTTAGTTATATAATTATATAATACTTAATTGTTTATATATTATATATTATATAATGCTTAATTGTTTGACTGATTGATTTTTTTAAAATTTACTGACTGACTTATTGTTTGATTGATCTATCTATGCAGCTGATGACTGAGATTTATTGATATAGCTGTTTGATTGATTGATTGATTGATTGACTGATTGTTTGAGTGCACAGAGACAGAGGAGCTAAGAAAATTAGACATTTCGATGTGTGTGTCAATGTGTATTCACAGTCATTATTCATTGATAATGTCTTCATTAATCAGTTGAACCGTCTCTAACATTACACCTTCAGTACGGAAATTGACGTTAAACTTCACAGCTTTCACTCATCATAGGCTAATAAGTACCAAAGCGAAAGGTGTACTTCTGAGGCTGATGTTAAGAAGCTATTCATCGAAGGAGTCGTTAAATCTATGCATTCAGCCTGGAGTTAATACGGTATTCAGTTGGGCTCTTAAATTTAATTAATTTCGTTCTTGTATTTATTTATTCTTAGGCAATGTGACGCCTGCGAATAAATCAATAAATCATTGACGCCTAATTCAGATTTCTGCTCAGCCAATCGTACCAAGCATAACCAAGAGAAGCCGGCCTTCTAATGATCTACCACAATATACTCAGTCATCAGCTCATTAACCCCGCCCACTGCTTATATAAACTCATCTACCACATCTTGCTCAGCCAACAGCTCATTAACCCCGCCCACTGCTGTCATGAACTCATTTATCACATCATGCTCAGTCATCAGCTCATTAACCCCGCCCACTGCTGACAGGAACGGCCCTAATCGCACTGGCATACGCTAAATTTAATATGTTTAATGTATCACTCTCTCTGTCTTTGTTAGCGCACTGCCTACTGGCAGGTCCAAGGTATATAACGCGCCCACTCTTCTCTGTCTTCCGTTTTCTTTTCATGCCCACAAACGAGTGGATCTTTTAATCATCTATCATGATATACCAATATACTTGGGGGATTCTGCTAATATGCATGTAATGTATAGTTAAAAGTAGTACATGATACATCAATATTCTTGGGAGATTCAGCTTTTGATAATATACATGTATAGTTAATAGTAGTATATATAGCTAGTTTATTATATAGTTATTCTGCTTATTGTTTAATATATTATAGTTAATATATTGATAGAAAGTATGAAGTCAGTTTCAAGTAGGATGTTTAGGATTGCGCTAGACAGTATCTTACATATCGAAGTCTGTCAATAAGCTAAACAACAGTAAGATGTAGAAACAATTAGGAATTGGGAGCAATGATTAAAAATGGCAATTAAACTATGACTTAGTAACATATCTGCAAAGCACGCGCTGAAGAAGTAACTTTTCTTTTACTTGAAGAAGTAACTGAAGAAGTAAACATTTCGCTTTATTTAAAGGCGTCATATGTGATATAATTTTTTATTACGTAAAAGTTTCGCTCCATTTAAAGATATCTTGTGTGACTTTGTAGGTTGAAAACACATCTCTTCCCACCATAGATTTTTCATCTTGCCTGACTATTTTTGATCCCTGGACCGGCACTGTTTAGGATCTTTTCTTTCTCTTCAGCACATGTTTTTTCGGATCGTTTGGGGTAAATCGATTTGTAGTGACATGTGATGGGGAACGTCCCTGACATCATCCTTATACGAGGAAACGGAAGTTAAACCTTTATTATTATTAATATTAATTAATGTCTAATAATTAGCTACGTCGATGCCTGTTCTATCTTACCTAGTTTAACGTCCATTTTCTTAATTCATTGTACACGCTATAATGATTAATTATAATTACACGACTGCCAGGATTCTAACCTATGTCTTTCGGCTTTATCAGCCAAACCTACTACCAACTGGAAACATCCATTAAATAAAACTGAAACAAGGAAGTGTTTAGTGCGACAAGTAACGACATGAAGTCAGGACCGATCCGTGGAAAACTGGAAAGCGTCCTCAGAGCCTCTTCTTTTGTATTCATATAATAATAATAATAAAGGTTTAACGTCTGTTTCCTCATCAAGAGATGATGTCAGTGACGTCCCTACAGACAGTGTTGTACAAAGTACTTAGCAAAATACTTTAAGTAAAAGTAAATGATTGATAAAAGTAAAAGTAAAAAATACTTTATCATAATTTTACTTAAGTAAAATGTAAAAGTACTCGACAAAAAGTAGTGCTTTTAAGTAAAAAGTAAAAGTACTCTGAATTTTTTAAGCAAACCAATTATACCTTGATAGAAGAGTTGTACACGTTCTTAAATTAGTTTAGTTTGTTACTCGATTTAATTCATATTACGAACGGAAACTTTAAATTCAGTGTTTTGTTTTTGTCGCACTTCTTTCTTTCAGATTCGTCAGATAAGGCAAATACGTCCATCCCTTACTAGAAATTCAGCCACTATCCTTGCTAATTCTATAGTTCATTCAAACCTCGACTACTGTAATTCATTATTACATGGGTTGCCTACTTCTTCTCTCAATCGTTTGCAGCACGTCCAAAATTCTCTTGCACGTGTAGTTTGTAAGTCCTCTCGACTTCAATTTCGCTCTCTTTCTCTTCTACGCAGTCTTCACTGGCTCCCTGTTAATCAACGCATAAAATATAAAATAGCTCTATTAACTTTCAAAACTCTGTGATTTGGCAAGCCTTCTTACTAATCTGAAATTCTTCTTCCCTATCGACCCTCACGTACACTTCGCTCCACCGATGCCAGTTTTCTCTCTGTTCCAAATATTCTCACGTCATTGGGAAGACGTTCATTTTCTTACGCAGCACCCACAATCTGGAACTCTTTACCTGCTAATCTTCGCTCTTGTTTTTCTCTTTCAACATTCTCTAGCAAGCTTAAACCTTACCTTTTCCCACCATAGACATAATCAATCTACCCTGACCATTTTTTGATCACCGGACTGGCTTTCGTTTGGGACCTTACTTCTCCTCAGTACATTTCTTTCGCAGATTGGTCTGGGTGAATTGATCTGTAGTGATATGTGCTGTTGGGGACGTCCCTGACATCATCCCTGGATGAGGAAACGGACGTTAAACCTTTATTATTATTATTATTAATATAAAATAGAAATATTATAATATTTAAGTGAGCCGGACTATGGCTATACCTATGTGACATGTCTATGACAATATTGAGCACAATGAAACTAGATCTAACCGCTGAGCAGAGTGTGGGGTCAAAAAGACGGAACGAGTTAACTAAACTCCGGGAGTTCAGTCCGAGGAAGGATACCAGTGGAATGGAGGTTTACGTGTTGGTCTCAGTTCCTGTGCAAAGGTTGAATAGGAGAGGTCAAAGAGAAAGCCTTGAACCGTCTATGAAACTATTCATATGGAAGGAAAGGATGATCAGCGATCTCTCTCTCTCTCTATCGCTCTCTCGGTGCACTGCCTACTGGCAGGTCCACGGCATAGAACGCCTCCACTCTTCACTGTCCTCCGTTTTCCTCTTCATGTCCTCATATGAGTGTTTCGTTAAATCATCTAACACGATATAGCATTATTCTTGAAGGATTCTGCTTATGACGAGGTTGGCCCCTATTATTACACCATCAAGACGTGGTAGCAAGTTACATACAATAAACACAAAATAACAACAGCGCATTACAGCAATACAACTGCATTGAAAATAAAAATATAAGATACAGATAAGGTACCGTCACTGACATTGCCTTCGAGTGAGGAAACTGACGTTAACCTTAACTTTACCAGCCTTTTACCAGATGTTTTAGTTGTCTGCTGAACGGCCAGCAAGTCCTCTCATATCATAGTAGACCTAATATTAATCATTTAAGATAACTCCTAGAGTTGATGCTAACTGTACAGTCCAGGCTGATGGCTTTGTGTTATCAGAACTTGTACAACAACGCCGAACAATCTATTCACTCGGTGCATAGACGGCAGAGCTGTAGTGCTGTAGCTCAATATTATCAGCTCATTGATTGTGTAGTCATAATGGCACTTATAATTACAATCAATAGCCTACATGTAATAATATTCACATGTAAGAGGTAAAAGCTAAGGTTAGCGTCAGTTTCCTCACTCGAAAGCGATATCAGTGACGGGCGAGCCCAGGATTTGAACCTCGCACCTACTGATCCGCGGTCAAGTAGGCCTATCTTACCGACGTCGCCACTGGCTCCAGCCAGTGTATGTAATATGTAATAATTACATGCAATATGTTATATACTTGTAATTTTATATCAACTGTATAACAACAATAAATACCACACACCTATAGGCTTATATATAACATCTAGGCCTAACGTATTGTCTATAATCATCATCATCATCATCCTCTTTTGAATAGAAATTTAACTATAGGGTATGGATACGAAGTGATCTTCTTTATTCATCAAACTTTTCCATTCGTTGTAGAAAAAAAGATCACGTATTATATGTATTTAGAGTTAGTTTGGAGTTGCTATGATATTTTAATCTTGGTTTAAAATGCATTGTTAGCATTTTGTGACTGTGACATTATTTTCTCGTATAATATAGGCTAATCATGTTCGTATGAAACCTACCTGCGGCTGTTAGATTGTTTAGAAATAAAAGCAAAATTTATTATATTTAAACATCAAGTTCAATGGAGGGCCCATCCAATTTATATACCATTTAAACCCATTCCTTCCGTAGTTAGATTTTATCATTAGAATATCGTGTTATGACTGTTATGGAACATTATCTTGGACTATAGTTATCTTGGTATTATTGAACTTTATATTTGCTTTTTGTTCCATGTATGTTTGTACGTTTTCTGCGGTATGTCAGATTTCAAGTAATAAACGAATATATATATATATATATATATATATATATATATATATATATATTTAATCTATTCACACTTATTATAATATACCCAGGAGATTAACTTAGACCGCTGTTACTTATTTTGAAATGGCAAATCTTTTAAATCCTTTTGGGATATCGCAATCTTCAGGAGTTTAATTTTCACTTTGCTCAAGCCGAGAGACATCCAAATATTGTAACGTCTAATATAGGCACCCAAGCACCTGAGCACCCAAGCACCTGAGCACTCAAGCACCAAAGCACCTAAGCACCCAAGCACCTGAACACCAAAACACCCAGGCAGCCGAACACCCAAGCCCGCAGGCGTGAAGAAATGGGTGCTGCAGACACCCCACGATGCTACAGGATCAGGGGACAGCCACCCCTAGTACACCACCCGCTACCACATCCACATCTCCTCCAAGCGACTCTGTCTCGACGCCCTCGTCCAGTACTACGCGCCCTGCTGCAGGCTCCTGCCCAGGAGCTTCACCTTCATCAGGAGCCTCCTCAGGACTGAGGCCCTGCTCTACCTGTTCCACCTGTCGACAGTCGTCATAGCGAGCGCCAAGGAGGCGCTGAACCTGAGAGCAAACGAGGAGACGAAGAACACACATCTCATTCTATCCGTGGTAGAAGGTATGGGTTGAGATAGGGTATTATAGCCCATTCTTCTCATTCTATCTGTCGTTGAAGGTAAGATTTATAAGTTGAACTAATCAGTTATTAATTCATTAATCAGTTGAATTAATTAGTTATTAATCCATTAATCAGTTGAATTAATTAGTTGATGTGTTGCGCGCTGATGAGGTACTAGATGTTGTCACGGATGAGGTAATACATATTGTCACAGAGGTTCTAGATATTGTCATGTATGTATGTTTAATGTATCATCACATTCCTAGTGGTGGTGTTCAGAATGCTAAACGCTGTGATGAGGTGCTAGATATTGTCACGGATGTGTTGCGTGTTGATGAGGTGCTAGATATTGTCATGGATGTTTAGGTATCATCGCGTTCCTAGTGGTGGTGTTCAGAATGCTGAACTCTGTTATGGGACTGCACGAGGTGCGCAAGGCTCTTATGTACAGGTGGGACAGCAACAACTACCTCAGACTGGACGACTCTGCCCTAGACTCCCTCGAGGAGAATCCCCACCTACAGCAGGTGCGGAGGATCCTCTACCTCTACGTGGCAGGGGGGCTTCTGATGCTAGCCGGGGGCGTCTTCACCTTCGTGGCTCTCTACTGCTGGGCTAATGATGATAACAAACTTCTGCCTCATTACCTCGGCAGTGGCAACCTCTCTGTATAACACCAGAGTGGAGCTGTCAGTGGCTAGGATCAGAGAGGATCTCTATAGGGTGCTGCTGCTTGAGACCATGATAATCACTAGAGAAATGAGTCTAGACCCACAGAGATGTAGAGATTGGGCGCTAGGGTATAGGAGGAAACTGTTGGGAACGGGTGATCTCATGACGTCATCGGCAGGGGTAGGAGAAGAGAGGGAGGGGAGAGAAGTAAAATGTGTAGAGTAGATAAATATGTAACACATGTGTAGAGTAGATAAATATGTAACACATGTGTAGAGTAGATAAATATGTAACACATAAATATATAACATATTTGTAGAGAAGATAAATTATATAACAAATAAATATATAGCACACGTGTTGAGTAAATAAATATATAACATCTATGAAGAGAGGTGCAGAGAATGTCTCCGTGGTTCAATGTGTAAGAGCATTGGATAACGGCATAAAGTTTCAAATGTCGATCCTGAGGTCCTGGGATCAATTCCCGGTAGAGCTGATCAGAGAGTAAAATCTTGAACATTCAGTTGCAGGCTACTCTAGTACACCTGACGTCTAGAAGAGGAGCCTTTCAGGCTTCAGACCTTGACGTTAAACCCACATTTTAAAAAAATTAAAATGAAATATCAGAACATAATTACATAAACGTTTACCCGTGTTTCGTCCGGGTTGTTGAAGAATAGATCAACCGTGGATTGCATATGTCATAAAAGGCGAAAAAGCACAAAGATCCTAAGCAACGTCAGAGATGGCATCGTTGGGTTAGCACCTAGGTTCCAGAAATTACTACAAAAATCTAAAACAAATGGAAACGTTCAAAGGTTCATTCATATCCCTTATATTATTATCATTATTATACTTATCAAATTCTTTGGACTGAATTTCTGGATTGTGGAATTTTCACCGTTTTTGGACCTTCTTTTTGCTCGCCGGCTTGATTTTGTCTCAATAGTGCTCGATGTTTTCATTGATGACTGTAGCACTCTAATTGTTGTTGTTGTTGTTATCCCGACCCCACGGCTAAACTATGACTCAGGGAAGACGGTGAACGCAATCATACATTTATATTTAAAAATACGCTGCACTAATGTTTAATACTAAACTATCTGTAATTGCATTTCCATTATTAGTTGAAAACATATCTCTTCCCACCATAGATTTTATTTCATCTTGCCTGACTGCTTTTTTATCACTGGACCGGCACTGTTTAAGACCTTTTATTTCTCTTCAGCACGTGTTTTTTCAGATCGTTTGGGGTGAATCGATTTGTAGTGACATGTGATGGGGGGACGTTCTTGACGACATTCTTGTATGAGGAAACGGACGTTAAACCTTTATTATAATTATTATTTTTATTTATTTTACATTAATTTATCAATCAATCGATAAGAATTTAACGTCCAGTTCCTCGCCATATGGCAATGTCAGGGACGCCTCTTGCAGACTCTACACAAACAGGCGCCAAAGCACCACACGATGACGACTGATCACAGAGAGAGCTTCACCAAAGAATAGGAGTGAAGCCGTACCATTGTAATAATAATAATAGTGATAATAATAATAATAATAATAATAATAATAATTTCCGGGCAACTCAGTTTTGTCATCATTTGTGCCAATGTGCCTATCCCATAGTTCTCTACTCGGCGCGCCACTCTCTGGAGAAGAAGCTACTACCACCGCTTTATCCAGTCGCCTTGAAGACCTCAAACGTACAGCATCACGCTTGAAGTCGCTAGCCGCTCATGATGCTTTAACAATCCTTCGCTTTTCTTTAAGTGCACCTAAACTTATGCACGTTCTGCGCTCTAGTCCGAGCTTCTCTAATCCGCGGCTTTTAGACTACGACGAGGCTCTTAGGCAATGCTTGTGCGCCGTTATCGCAGATTTGTCTGATTTGCAGTGGCAGCAAGCCAGTCTACCGGTGAGCATGGGTGGTCTTGGAATTCGTCTTGTTTCCCATATCGCGCCTTCAGCCTTTTTGGCATCAGCGATGGGAACGAGGCAGTTGCAAGACGCCATCCTTCATAAGTGCTCCCTTTCTGCCGATAGTTCCATTGACGTTGCGTTGTCAGTTTGGTCCAAAAGCCTCACCTCCAGTGCTCCACCTTCTACCTCAGTCAGTAGCCAGAAATCATGGGACCGTCCTATAGTGGATCGGATTTATAACAGTCTGTTAGAATCCCAGTCCAATGCAGTAGACAGAGCACGACTCCTAGCTGTATCAACTAAAAGAAGCAGCGACTGGCTTCACGCTCTCCCTGTTGCTTCTTGTGGGCTATTTTTAGACAATGAGGCGATTCGAGTAGCTGTTAGTTTCCGTTTAGGGGCGAAAACTTGCGAGCCTCACATGTGCCCCTGCGGTCATGAAGTCGACGCTTTAGGTCTCCACGGCCTCTCCTGCAAACGAAGCTCAGGTAGAATGTCTCGCCATCACAATTTAAATGACATAATATGGCGAGCACTTTCGAGAGCAGGCATCCCTTCCTCTAAGGAGCCAAGTGGGTTGTCCAGATCAGACGGCAAGCGTCCGGACGGCATGACTTTAGTGCCCTGGTGCAACGGTAAATGTGCCGTTTGGGACGTCACGGTCATTGACACTATGGCAAACTCCTACCTGAATACGACTTCAGTCACAGCCGGTGGTGCTGCTGTTCATGCCGCCTCTAGGAAGTTGGATAAATACCGTGATCTGTCCTTAGGATATGAAGTTGTTCCGGTGGCCATTGAAACCATGGGCCCGATGAATCCCGAAGGAGTTGACTTTATTAATGGCATAGGCAGACTTATTGCAGAGCAAACCGGCGATAAGCGAGAGACATCTTTTCTTTGGCAAAGGCTTTCCATGACTTTGCAAAGATTTAATGCAGTCTGCTTCAACAATTCTTTTAAGCCGATTGATGACCTCGAGTAGCCGGGCGGCGATTCAGCACGTATTGCTCGAATCGTTTTATCAAACCCCAGGTTCTTTACCCCGGGGTAAAAAAAAAAAAAAAAAAACAAAAAACAAAAAAAAAACAAAAAACAAAAAAAAAATAATAATAATAATAATAATAAAATCAAACCCCAGGTTCTTTACACCGGGGTAGAAAAAACACAAGAAAAACATAATAATAATAATAATAATAATAATAATAATAATTCACATTGGCGAATGCGGCCTCCCAGAGCGTAGAGGAACTATTTTAAATATTTTTTCATCTTTCTTTTAATTAAATAAAGTCTCTTTTTATCTTATAATAATAATAGTAATAATAATAATAACAATTATAGAGTGCTACAGTCATCAATGACAACATAGAGCACTATTGAGACAATATCAAGCCGGCGAGCAAAAAGAAGGTCCAAAATCGGTGCAAATTTCAAAATCCAGAAATTCAGTCTAAAGTAAATATATATCTAGACACTTTAATCACAATTGCTGTAAAAGTAGATATGTAAATAAAGCCCTTTAATCTAGTTGAAAGGGGGTTGCTTGACAACAGGGGTTATGCCTGTTGTAGGGCGTATAAGGACCGTGTTTTCATATATAGACTTTATTTCACCAATACATGGTAGTTTCGAACAAAGATTTAGAAAAACAAGAAAGAAAAGTAAACGAAAATAAACAACATTTAGCATACAAGTTCGGTTAAACAATGAAACCTAGTAGTTTACAAGTGTCCAACAGAATCAAATCAACTCAATTATCCATTACAATATTCAACATGTAGCATTTTGTCAACGTAGATCCAAAATTGTAATCGTATTTTAGCAACAGAATCAACAGATGAAATATTATATTTCTTTTGTACTTTCAAATTCCAAATAATCTGGATGATCTAATTCGATCTCTTTAATAATTTTGGCATCCAATACTAATTTGTTAAAAAAGTTATATCTATAGTATTCATATAAAATACTCAAAGGCCAAAAACCAAAATAATATTGGCACCACATAATTACTTCTTTGTCAGTCGTATGAAAGATCTTCGAAAAGATACCGTCATATGCTCTACTCATACTCTTTAAGTCTGAATCTCGCAAGGTGGCAGCAGCAGTGCCATAAAGCAATGCTGATACACCATTACTCTCAATCAGTTTAAGAATGACATCTTCAGATGCTTTTGTTCCCAGCCTTCCTAAAATGGTGTTAGCAGCTCTAAAAAATTTCCCCTTTGCTTCTTCATATTGGCATTTAAAATATTTGCCTTTCAAATAGTGACTCCTAAGTATTTAATAGATTCCACCCAATTAATTGAAACTCCTTGAATATTTAAAGGTGAGCATGAATAGCTACACCTTGGACCTATTCTTATACAATGGCATTTTGACACATTTATTGGCAAATCTAGCTCATTGAAAACATTATCACATATATCAAACATAAGCTGTAAATCAGTAACCGATGCACTAATCAAAATTAAATCATCAGCATACATGAAGCTGTTAGAACATTTATAATTAACAAAGCATCCTAAATTAGATTGCTCTAATACACTCAATATATTATCTACAAATAACGTAAATAAAATGAGTGACAGAACTCCTCCTTGTTTAACACCAGATATTAGAGGCACACAATTAGACATACAATTTTTCCATTTAACAGTTGTGGGATTTTTGGAAAACCAATTTTCTAGCACATTTACGACACATATATTTACACCTTTGTTCTGCAACATACTTAAAATTCCATAACCATTGCATTTATCGAAAGCTTTTTTCAGATCAATTACCCCAATATTTACTGTAGTGTTTCTATTTTTGAAGTAATTAACAACTTTTCTAAGATTATGCAAGGCATTAGTGCACCCGACTCTTTGTTTAAATCCGAATTACCTTGTGGAGGTTTCAAAACTAACATATCTTAAAATACAGTATTCAAAAATTTGTGGCTATAGAATAAGAGCAATTCTTTATTCTGTGCTGTTCCTTATGTTAAGCGTCCAGTTTATTTCTGATTAAGTTTTCTTTAAAAGAATGTCTCTAAAAGGTTTTCTTTAAAGATTTACTGCTAATTTTGCTAATAATACTGAGTTCCTCCTCCCTTTATATAAACGAGAAACCCCTTCATCTTCTAGCGCACTGTCTAACGGCAGGTCCATGGCATATAACTCTTCCATCCAATTCTATCCTCAGCCTTCATTTTCATCTCGATGTATGAATTTCTTTTCAGGTCATCCAAATTTCAACATTGATTGGTATTTGCATAATTGATTTATTGACATTTGATGAATTGATTTATTGATATTTTCGGAATTGATTGATTTTTTGCTGAGTTTATTGATATTTGATGAATTGATTGATTGATATTTGTTGAATTTAATGATTGATACTTGATGAATTGATTGATTGATATTTGATGATTTGATCGATTGATATTTGATAAACTGATTGATTGATATTTGCTGAATTGATTGATATATTCCGAAGTGATCGATTAATTTTTTCTGAACTGATTGATTGATATTTGATGAATCGATTTATTGATATTTGTAGAATTAATTGAATGATATTTACTGAATTGATTGATTGATATTTGATTATTTGATTGATTGATATTTAATGAATTGATTTAGGCTATTGATATTTTTTTGATTTGATTGATTTATAATTTGCTGAATTGATTGATTGATAAATGTTAATCAGAAGTCCCTGTAAACATGAGTGTGGAGATCTTTCTCAACCTCGTCAGTGACCCTGAGGACATGTTCGAGAACGTAGCGGGGCACACGTTTGTAGGGATGAGCTACCTGGAGAACGCCCAACTGCAGCTCTTGAATGATTTTCCATTGATAAGTCCTATCACCATCAAGGACTTTCTTCGAGAGAGTCGTTACAGATATCTGTTTGCCTACAGGAAGTTGAACATGATGATGGAAAATAAAGGCATGTTCTTGTGACTTGTTGAACACTATTCTAACATACAAACCTCTGAGAAGTCTTGAAGTTTGAAATTCTGAAGTTCTAACTACATGCATATCAGCTGTAGAGGCTGACTAGGGGATATATTGGCAGAAACACGTCACACTTACAGTGATAATCATTTGATTGCTGTTCGCTTTCGAGTCAATTTGTACTGTAATTTTTAGCAACGCTGCATTAATATCTGAATTAATTTCTTACAGAGAAAGAAATGTGGTTTGGGATGTTGCAATAATTTGAAGAGGAAGTTTATTGGAGCAACTGTGCCGCATCCATTTGTCCAGTTCATTGATTGATAACGCCAAGTGCATTTAATTGGTGTTACCTGCACAGTTGACGATGCAAACGTCCCATGTAACACATTCCTGAACGTTCCCCGAGCCCAGGCTTGTCTGGATGAGGTTTCGTTTGATGGCAGATTCTATCTGGAGAGATTTTACATCGACAACATGCAGGAGATCAGAGGTTAGATCAGCGTTAATGAAATATTAGTCCAGTTAGGACCGGCTAAAGCTAAACACTCAGTTTAATGTCTGTTTTCTGTCTCCATTGCGCAGCATTGACGGAGAGAGCACTGGATTTGAGCTCCGCACCTGTTCAATCTCGATCAGTCTTCTAACAGATCATGCCACAGGTTTATCTAGGTTAAGATTAGACCTTCGTCCACTTCCGGTTTACGCATCCATTTTTATCCCGTTATGGGTAACTTAAAAGGTGATTGAAATTCATCGTCGACTGTAAATATGGAAAATATGTTTACAAATCTGAAGCTAAAGCCAAGGTTAACGTCAGTTTCCTCACTCCAAAGCGATGTCAGTGACGGCAGAGCCCAGGATTTGAACCCCGTACATACTGATCCGCGGTCGAGTGTCTTACCGACTTCGTCATCGAATCTAGCCAATTTACGTACACTGTTTGTAAAAGTGGAGACGGGTCTTCATCGAATATTGTTCGTGTGTGAGTTCTTTGGACTGAGCATCTGGTATGTTTAACCCATATTCCAAGCCTCATCATAAGCAGAATCCCCCAAGATTAAAGGTATATTAAAAGGAATGTTAGATAATTTAAAGATCTATTCGTATGTGGACATGAAGAGGAAAGCGAAAGACAGAGATGAGTAGAGGCGTTATATACCATGGACCTGCCAGTAGGCAGTGCACTGAGATAGATTCAAAGCCTAGACTCATTTAACGTCTATGTCCACGCCATCATCGCACTCTCAGCGCTGCTTGCACCACACCGTGAGTGAAGTCAAGTTGTGTCAGTGCAGTCATTCGTTGATTTGAAGTTCACGAATATTTTGACACTGCAGACGTTGTTACTGACGATTGACTGCAGTGAATGACACTGACTGATGATTGACTGCAATGAATGACACTGACTGATGATTGACTGCAGTGAATGACACTGACTGATGATTGACTGCAGTGAATGACACTGACTGATGATTGACTGCAGTGAATGACACTGACTGATGATTGACTGCAGTGAATGACGCTGACTGATGATTGACTGCAGTGAATGACACTGACTGATGATTGACTGCAGTGAATGACGCTGACTGATGATTGACTGCAGTGAATGACACTGACTGATGATTGACTGCAGTGAATGACACTGCACTGAATGACACTTGACTGCAGTGAATGACACTGACTGATGAATGACTGCACTGACTGATGATTGACTGCAGTGAATGACGCTGACTGATGATTGACTGCAGTGAATGACACTGACTGATGATTGACTGCAGTGAATGACACTGACTGATGATTGACTGCAGTGAATGACACTGACTGATGATTGACTGCAGTGAATGACACTGACTGATGATTGACTGCAGTGAATGACACTGACTGATGATTGACTGCAGTGAATGACGCTGACTGATGATTGACTGCAGTGAATGACACTGACTGATGATTGACTGCTGCAGTGAATGACACTAACTGAGGATTGACTGCAGTGAATGACATAGAATTTTTAACTGATATATTGATCTGCTGTGGACACACTTATGAAGCAAAGGTTCATAGTCTACACTCACATCGGTTATGCACTGCTCACAGAACTGGTTCGCGCTATTCTAAAACTTAGCCTGTCATATTATGTTATTGTTTTATTTAGCGTATGCGTTAATCCAGATAGTTGCTTCACTTGTATGGCAACTTAACCTAGACAGACCACCCGGTAGGCGGGTTAGAGGTCACTCCTCAACGATGTGTTTCTTGTTTTGCGATTGGCCGCAGTCACAATTACACTATTTACAGTCATATTATGTTGTACAGGCTGGATGGTTGAATGGTTAGCACGATTGTCTGATAGGCAAGCGGTCATCGGTTCAAATTCCTGCGAGCCCATTTCTGTCAGTACCTCTTGTAATACGGAATTTAACTGACGTTAAACTTAGTTAATTCTGTAGTTGAAATAAACGAAGTATTAGAGAGAACTAGAAGATTCAGCAACAAGAACTACAATATAGTCACATGGTAGCAAATAAACGTTTTTGTTTACATTAAATTTTGATGAAACTCTATTAATAATTAACTCTGTAAATTGCTTTTAATAGGCTTTCAATGAATTATCATCGAACCGGAAGTGAGTGAAACGTCGCCATCATTTTATTTGCTGTGGTGTATGTTCTTCTTTTATATCTACGGTTGTAACGGTACTGTAATATGACTGTTTAATGTGTTAGTGCGACTCTCAGTACAGCGAGGAGACGGTGAAGAGTTGTGTGGGTGATTTCGCCTACGAGAGATACAGAGAGGCTGTACGAGAGCTGGATGATGGGCTGATTTGCCGTGATAACGAACTCATAAAACTAAATATTTATTATACTTAAACATCTTTTATATCTGTATTGTATCTTGCATTCTTTATATTTTTGTATTGTTATTGAATCTTGTATTATGTATTGCATTATTTTACAACGCATTTTCTGAAAGTTTCTATAATTTTATTAAAATGATTCAAATTTTTGCTGGCTTTAAGAGCTGTTATAAAATTGATTGGAACAAAGTACAAACACCCACTGTATAATAGACGCGTAGATCATAGATATAAAAGAAGAAGATACACCACAGCCTATAAAGTGATGGCGACACTTCCGGTTCGATGTAAGCCTATTAAAATCAATTAAGACTTAATTATTGACAGAGTTTCATCAAAATTTAATGTATAATGGACGTGTAGTTTATGTCGTACAACAAGCTTTTACAACCCATCAACTTACAAGATACTATCAATGAATTAAACTAATTCAATAAATCAAAGCAATACAATGCAGATTTAACGCCCGGTTCCTCACACGAGTGTGATGTCAGGGACGTCTCTAGCAGATCATGAAATCAGGAAAGTTCTGCAGCGAATCGTCCTTGCAAGTGCACGGAGAGAAGAACAACAGATATTATCAGTAACATAGACGAACAAATCTCGCTCGATTCTTGAATTGTTATTTGAGTTTCATTAAATCTCATAATATCAACTAAATACGGATTTAAATCTTCAACAGCTTTCCATTAGAGGATCATTTCTAACTTACCCCCCCCCCCCCCCACAAGTACACAGTCAAGAAAACGAACACGGCTTCTGAGGTGGTTTCCCACTGCCCTCCTCAGTTCTTGCTCAGTCACCTCTTAGGACACGTGCAGATTACGGTCGGTCTGGTATTCTGCGTCCCGGACACAACACGGGAAAAGTGCAGATTATGACACTCATCAACAGAAGCAAAGGGCCAATTAGATAATATAAATTAATTAATATTAATTTTAAAAAAGTGTGACATCAGGGACGACTCTAGCGGATCCTAAAATAAGAAAAGTTCTGCAGTGTATCGTACTTTCAAGTGCACATAATATTCATCATCATCCTCCATTGAATCCCAGTTCAACCAGGGTCAGGATACGAATAGACGGGATATTTGTGGTCTCTGTGCACTCAGTCGTTATCGTGTGGTGTTTTGGCGCTTGTTTGTGTAGAGTCTGGAAGAGACATCCCTGACATTGTGTCATGGCGAGGAACCGGACGTTAAATTCTTATTGATTGATTGATATACCGCCGGCTGCTACTGATGCGCCATCAAAAGGCAACGATTAACAATAACCATGGAGAAGAAGAAGGAAATGGGCCTTAAACAAGCATCTGTGCTTCCTGACCCAGTGTGCCGTTATGTTATGCTTTATGAATAGACGAAAGTGCACATAAAATTAATGAATTCTACTGGACAGTTCTTAGACATAATATTAATTAATCAATCAGTTCTAGGACATCAGCGCGCCGCTCTCTTCCACACTACGACCAGGTTACAGTCTGTCACACCCATTAGGTGGGCGGAGTCAGCCGTGAAGCTCAGCGCATTGATAACAAGTGGCTCAGGCTTCTTTAGCACGTCAATCATTCTAAGCTCCGCCTCCTTCCTGTCGCTGTCGATAACACAGCGTGGCCACTTCAACACCTACAATCAATCAATCAATCAATCAATAGTAGTAGTAGTAGTAGTAATATGCACTTCTGCGCACCGAAGTGTGCAAGCAATACTTGCAATCGTTGTTGCAGGAAAAAGAAGGCAGCACACTAGTCCCAATCCACTCCAATCAATCAGTCAATCAATCAAAGAATCAGTTAATCAATCAATCAAAGAATCAATCAATCAATCAAAGAATCAGTCAATCAATCAGACAGTCAATCGAACAGTCAATCAATCAATCAATCAATTAGTCAATCAATCAATCAATCGATAAATCAATCAATTAATCAATGAATCAGTCAATCAATCAGTCAATCAATTAATTAGTCGAAAAATCAGTCTATAAATGAATCAGTTAGAAAAACAACTCATTACTTATTCAGTATTATTATTTATTCAATCAATCAGTTAATCCATCAATAAAAATCAATCGATAAAACAATCGTTGCTTTTAGAAGCCCGTTGGTATGAGATTAGAGAGAAGCGAATGGTGTAATACGAGAAAAGTAATAAGGTCGCGACAAATGTGCGAGACTGAACACAAGTGCGGTACACAGAACAATCCATCAATCAATCAAAGGTAGATAGAAGGGGCGGGATTTAGAGACCAGTGTCGTGTCCGGGACCTGGAAGAATAGATTAACCGTTAACTGCCAGGTGTCGCAAGAGGCGATAAAGCATAAATTGACATAAATAGACTTTTGAAAACGGATTAACTAGTTTGTCTAAGGAGTGCACAATATATGAAGCTTGTGGACAGACTCTGAGTATGAATATGCTCCACGGACATAGTCATAATAAGGACTATGTCCACTACTGGCTGGAGCCGGTGGCGATGTCGGTAAGATACTCTACTGCGGATCAGTATGTACGGGATTCAAATCCTGGTCTCGCCTGTCACCGACATCGCTTTCGAGTGAGGAAACTGACGTTAACCTTAGCTTAGCTTTTTTTACCATGGACCTGCCGCTTGGCTGAGCACTAGAGAGAGAGCTAGAGAGAGAACTTGCTCGCTGACCCGTAATGCAGACAGTGTGCGGCAGGTGTTGAGAGATTTCTGTCTGCAGTCACTCAGCGCCGTGCTGATGTCATACAACCATATAGAGCCTTCGTCGTCTCCACAACCAATCATACCTGATCAATCAATCAATCATTCAATCAACTTTGCAGCCAGTCGGTAAGGTAATCCACCATTTAAATATCAATCAATCAATTACTCAATCGATCGATCAATCAATCAACTAATCAGTCAGTCGGTCAGGCAATCAATCAGCTAATCAATCAATAAATCAATCAATCTTATAATCATCAATCAATCAATCAACTAATCAGTCAGCCAGTCAGGCAATCAATCAATCAATAAACTAATCAGTCAGTCAGGCATTCAATCATATAATCATCAAACAATCAATCAGTGAACAGTGAAGTTAAAACTGAAAGATCAAATCAGAGTTTAACGTCAGAGAGGGAGTATGTTAGGGAGAGGGAGTGACCGTTGCGACAGGTGAGTCCAATGTAGTCCACGTCCGTCTTCATCCAGTCCAGGATCAACATCGGCTCAACCGTCACTCTCCCCCGAGATCTGCCGCCCAACCCCACCACACTGATCACGTAGATACACCCCCTCGACACGCACTTAACAGCTGTGACAACAACAACATGAAGTGAAAACTGTTCTAATATAATGAAACACATCCTGTATACATGTAATAGAAATAAGACATGATTAAGCTACTCTTATCTTCCTTGACGACCCTTACTTCTCGCTTCAGATACAGGTTTTGGTATGTATGCATTTTGTGTTGTCTTGATGGAAGTATCTATCTATCTATCTGTCTGTCTGTCTGTCTGTCTGTCTGTCTGTCTGTCTCTCTATCAATCTATCTATCTATCTATCTATCTATCTACCTACCTACCTACCTACCTACCTACCTACCTACCTACCTATCTATCTATCTATCTATCTATCATCTATCTAAATCATTAGGGGAAGAGAGAGATAGAGAAAGAGAGAGACAGAGATTGAGAGAGAGACAGCGACAGTGAGAGAAACAGAGAGAGACATAGAGAGACATAGAGAGACATAGAGAGAGAGAGAGAAACAGAGAGAGAGAGAGAGAGAGAGAGAGAGGGAGAGATAGACATACCAGCATGTTGTTTGTCGATCATTGCCAGTCCATCCACTTGTGATTTGTCCTTCTCTATGATAAACACTCTACAGCCTGTCTCTCTGCTCCCAATCAATCAATCGATCAATCAATCAATCAGTCAATCAATCAATTAATCAATCAAACAATTCATCAATCAGCCAATCAATCAATTCATCAATAATGACTTAATCAGCCAATCAAGCAATCTATTCATCAAACAATCCATCAGAATCAAAATTTAAATTTAGAAATAATTCAGCTAATCTGTCAATAAATCTATAGTATCGATAAGAATAGGAGCCAATTGCTTAATTTAACTACTCTGTACTATTACTTTTTAAACCAAAAAAGAAGACATATTAAATAAATCAGAAATGAAATTGCTGCACGAGTCACTCACACACGCTTGATGACGCCAGATTTACTTGTGGGCGGAGACTCATCTAAACCCGGCCAAAACATTAGCCCCTCCTCCGTGCCAGCCAGTAGACCCCAACCCCCAGAGCCCTTGTCCCCACCCATCTCAAACATCAGCTGATTCAGCATTATCACGTGTGGCTGGGTCAACAGTATCAAAAGCTTCCTAAAGATCATCAACAACAACAACTATCAGGTGCGACTAGGTCAACAGTATCAAAAGCTTCCTAAAGATCATCAACAACAACAACTATCAGTACCTGATCCTAAAGATAATCAATAACTACAGCTTAAGAGTTAAATAACAACAACATAATAATGATGAATGAATTCTAATTAATTAATTATTATTATTATTATTAAGCTGTTGTATCTACATGTATTATGTTTATTATATTCATTATATTATATTACTATAATTCGAGCGATAAATAATGAACTAGATAATAAATAAATGGATAAATAATAATAAGTAAATAGTAAATAATAATATAATAAATAGATAGATTTATTATAACAGCGCCTGACTTGATCTCCACGCTGTACTCTGGTCCTGCGGGCACGCCGATGTCAAACAGGGTGATAGTCGTGTCCGATGAGCCACCTGCGTACAAAATATACACGATTTATTGTAAATTTAATAATATTTACAGTAATTTAAATAAAAATTCAATACCTAAATGTGCTTTACAATTAGCAGTGCTAGTTTTGTTGCACTTGTTGTATACTATAATAATCACATATCATAATAATAATAGATACTATAATACTAACATCATCATCATCCTCCCTTAAATCCCAGTTTAACTAGGATCGGGATACGAATAGACTATTTTACATTCGTTTAAGTTTTTGTAGCAATTTCTGGAGCCTAGGCGCTCACTAACCGAATGCCCTTTCTGACTTATACTTTAATAATAATAATATAAATAATAGTAATACTGGTACTACTACTATTAATATTAATAATAACAGCAAATATTATTAAGACTAGGGGTGTACCGGATTCCGGTTCTGGTTTGACCGGATTCCGGCGTATTTTGTAAAACTGGTTCCGGTTGCTGGGGCAAATTTTGTCAAATCCGGAATTATTCAATGATGAAGATTCTTGGAGCCTGTTAAAGACTACATGATGTTTGAACAATTTGAATGAGCAAACGAGGATAACCTAATTAATAATTTAATGATGACGATGATTTCCAAACCGCAAATCAGTATGTGCGGGGTTCAAATTTTGGACTTGCATGTCACTGATTTCGCATTTGAGAGATGAAACTGACGTTAACATTGACTTTATATTGTTTTTGTAATATTACAATAATAACCACGTTAAATCCGCACCCGATTCCGGTGGATTTTAGAAATCAAATCCTGTACACCCCTAATTGAGTTGACTACTCACAGAAGAGCCACGTGGGTTCGGCGGGGTGGAAGACGAGAGAGCTGTAATAGAAGTCAGCGACTGATCTGTTGGGTCGTTCCGTGCCGCTCTCAGCGTAGCAGACCAGCTGAGCGGGCTGCAACAGTCTCACGTGTCCGTTAATACCTGTGCCAATCAATCAACTGATCAATCAATACATCAATCTATCAATTAATTAATCAACAACTCGCGTATTTAGTCGATACATTAATCGATCACTCAATTAATCAATCAATCAATCACTCAATAAATTAACTGATCAATCAATAAATCAAATAATCAACAACTCGTGTAATTAGTCGATACATTAATCGATCAGTCAATTAATCAATCAATCAATCACTCAATAAAGTAACTGATCAATCAATCAATAAATCAATCAATTATTTAACCACTCGTGTAATTAGTCGATACATTAATCGATCAGTCAATTAATCAATCAATCACTCAATTAATCAATCGTTCAGTGATATCGTTATTCAGACAATTAACTAATGTTCAAATTTACTAATGTTCTGTTATACAACTACTACAGACAGAAGTTGCTCTAAAGAGAGAAACGACTTGATCATAAGCCACAGGACTAGCTCTCACCTCCCACAGCCAGCACGTTCTCACGTCGCTCTGACCCGCCTCCTGATCTTGTTTCCTGATCTCCATCGCTACGCAGGGTCAACATAGTCCAGGCCAACGCGTAGAATTGCTGCGGATAAAAACAGCATATCCATAAGAGCTCGTTGAGTCGAGAAAACATACCAGCGGCCGATCAGACGATAAGGTCTGTAGATTTGATTCTTGAGTCAGCACATCAAATAAATCAACCAATTCAGTTCTAATTCTGAGTAGGCTGATGAATGGCTTGATGCCAAGTTGTTCGACAGCAGAACAGTAGGTCAGGGTTTAAATCCAGTGCTCTCCAAGTCAGGCGACAGACCGTAAGTCAATCAGTGGCGGATTCAGGGTCCAAAGCGGCCATGGCCCCCGGAATCTTACTGAATTTTTTTAAACTTCAATATTGTGTCATATAGTAACGAAAGGGAGTTAAAAATGACTGATTTATTGTTTGATTGAGCTATTTATGCAGCTGATGACTGAGATCTATTGATATAGCTGTTTGATTGATTGATTGATTGATTGACTGATTGATTGAGTGCACAGAGACAGAGGAGCTAAGAAAATTAGACATTTCGCTGTGTGTGTCAATGTGTATTCACAGTCATTATTCATTGATAATGTCTTCATTAATCAGTTGAACCGTCTCTAACATTACACCTTCAGTACGGAAATTGACGTTAAACTTCACAGCTTTCACTCATCATAGGCTAATAAGTACCAAAGCGAAAGGTGTACTTCTGAGGCTGATGTTAAGAAGCTACTCATCGAAGCAGTCGTTAAATCTATGCATTCAGCCTGGAGTTAATACGGTATTCAGTTGGGCTCTTAAATTTAATTAATTTCGTTCTTGTATTTATTTATTCTTAGGCAATGTGACGCCTGCGAATAAATCAATAAATCATTGACGCCTAATTCAGATTTCTGCTCAGCCAATCGTACCAAGCATAACCAAGAGAAGCCGGCCGTCTAATTCATCTATCACAATACACTCAGTCAACAGCATATTAACCCCACCCACTGCTGTCATGAACTCATTTACCACATCATGCTCAGTCATCAGTTCATTAACCCCACCCACTGCTGTCATGAACTCATTTACCACATCATGCTCAGTCATCAGCTCATTAACCCCGCCCACTGCTGTCATGAACTCATTTATCACATCATGCTCAGTCATCAGCTCATTAACCCCGCCCACTGCTGTCATGAACTCATTTATCACATCATGCTCAGCCATCAGCTCATTAACCCCACCCACTGCTGTCATGAACTCATTTACCACATCATGCTCAGTCATCAGCTTATTAACCCCGCCCACTGCAGTCATGAACTCATTTATCACATCATGCTCAGTCAATACCTAATGTGATGCTTTTTACTTGTAATGAAGTATTTTTACTTCGCTACTTCACAACACTGCCCACAGCACACATCACTACAGATCAATTCACCCAGACCAATCTACAAAAGAAATGCGCTGAGGAGAAGTAAGGTCTTAAACGAAAGTCAGTCCGGTGATAAAAAAATGGTCAGGGTAGATTGATTATGTCTATTATGTCTATGGAAAAGGTAAGTCTTAACCTTGCTAGAGAAAATAGAAGGAGAAAAACAAGAGCGAAGATTAGCAGGTAAAGAGTTTCATACATGATCTCGCTTCTCTTCGGCCTTCGTTTACTCGGTCGTCATTGTGTGGAGTGTCTTTTGTGTCTTTTCGTGCATAAGCCGTTTGAGACGTCTCCGACATTGACTTCAGACGAGAAATCAGACGTTAAATTCTGATTGATTCTATAGTATTTATTCATTGATTGAATTCGCAGTCAATTTGCTTAATGGTTTAAACATGTCTAACAATTCTCGAATAGATCAACATTGTCATATTAGGAGGAGAGCAATATCTGAGGCAATTTTAGGATCGGTGAAATGGAAAATGAACTAAGTCCGTCTAACAGCTTAGACAGCTGGTGAGCCAGACCACAGCGGAATAGATCAACCGTTTACCGTACGTCGTAAGAGACGACAAAGAAGTGACCATGTTCCATACTATAATAAGATTTAGCAAATAGTTTACACCATTGCGCTGCATAGTCAAATCATTGATTGAAGGAAAGTTCCTTATAGATAACAAACATAGATACAAGGAAGTATAAGTATCCTTGTGGGCCAACTGAAAGATCGATTTAAAGAGGGAGAGAGAGGGAGAGAGAGAGAGAGAGGGAGAGAGAGAGAGAGAGAGAGAAAGAGAGAGTTAATAGATAGATAGATAGATAGATAGATAGATAGATAGATAGATAGATAGATAGATAGATAGATAGATAGATAGATAGCTAGATAGATAGATAGATAGATAGATAGATAGATAGATAGATAGATAGATAGATAGACAGACAGACAGACAGACAGACAGACAGACAGATAGATAGATAGATAGATAGATAGATAGACAGACAGACAGACAGACAGATAGATAGATAGATAGATAGATAGATAGATAGAGCGAGCGAGAGACTGATAGAGAGAGAGAGAAGATTAGTGAAGTAATTTTTAAAAAATTAACTAAAAATACTCGCACAAAATGATTGAAACAGTTCTAAGAAATGATTTAATGCTATCAAAGTCTACGCACTGGCACAAGACAATACAAAAGCATAGGACTAAGCATCTACTATTCCGTGCCTCCACAATGTTTAGCGTTCAGTCAGCAGGCATGATAAAGAACCAAAACTAAAATCTCCACACTGTTTAGTGTTCAATTATTAGGCACGATAAAGAACTAAATCTAAAATAGACACATATTACATCGCAATTATCGCCATGATGATATGTAGCACTTAAATGCCATAGGCTAATATCTTAATACAATAGTTATCTACTTATCGGTTCTATTTTACTATAGATATTCTTTGGGTAGCTCGATAAGTTAGAAGAAGGTACTAGTCTACTTATTAAAAATAATCATTTTTAGGTCCCTATGATATTAGGTCCAAGATACATATTCCTACTCAGATTCTTGCATATTCAAAGTAAAGAGCAGTCAT
The DNA here is from genome assembly GCA_905160935.1 of Enchytraeus crypticus. Classification (NCBI taxonomy): domain Eukaryota; kingdom Metazoa; phylum Annelida; class Clitellata; order Enchytraeida; family Enchytraeidae; genus Enchytraeus; species Enchytraeus crypticus. The sequence continues at coordinate 125,634 of CAJHZI010000534.1, read as the reverse complement.
AGATCAACAAGGCTGTTCCTTTCACACAGGTTACACCAAAATAAACTTTAACGTATCTCTATGATTAGGAAAATCTGACTCTGCGGTGATTTACCATTGGCTTCTATTTGCCATTATTCTCATAGGCATTCGTTATGAGCTCAATACGCTCTAGTTTTGAAACAAGCCATGTAAGTGGCCAGTGTTCAACTCCCAATGGTTGCAAGAATTACAATTAATAGTAATTAAATAATTAAAGTTTGCAGCCAGATGATGCAGTACATCAAAAATGTAATATTCGATTATGTGCGGTAGGTTCAACAATTATGGTTTCTGTGGTAGTTTCTATTACCTTGCTTAGACTTCGCTATTATCACCCAGCATCACAAAATTGTTTATGAGAGCCAAATAGATTCCTACAATACAGAAATTAAATTTAAAATATGGAAAATTACAGCCATTATTAAAAAACAATTAATTGTTATAATTAATTGGAACTAAGGAAGACAGATAAAAAGACTGCAGAATATGAAATATAATATGAACATGAATAAGAATGTGAAATATAATTATAATATGAACTTGGAATATGAACCTTGACTGTGTCCAAAGTTTATATTCCAAATGGCACATCCAATGGACATGCCACTTGGCAGAACCCTTGAGAGATAAAGAGAAGTGGAACGTGTCCAAAACATCATGATCGAATGAGTTAATTATTAATTTTGTTAGTACAAAAAATGGTCGACGAGTTAATTTGGGAGGAGGCTTGGTGTTAGATTTCGATTATTATTACCCATTATGTACATCTATACTGTAACTTCTACTACAAGTTGTTTCCTAACTGAAACACACACAGATCTACAATTCTTTTCTAGCCACTACATTAGACAACCGTCAACTAACTAACATACCCACTTTTATGGCAAAATATTAATACTAAACCTAAATCACACACAACCCACAATTCCTGTTACTGTACATGTACGCATGAGCTAGTTAGTGTTGACTGTAGTGTAGACGCTAAAGAGGAATGGTAGGTTTAATAATTTGTTTCTAAAACAAACTATTAACTCTACAATTCCTCTCTAGATTTCACACTACACAACCACCAACTAAGTAAAATACCCACTTTTACAGATAAATTTGAACATTATAAGTGACAACGAATCAATGCCGGCTCATCGAAAACTATATCAAAATATAATGCGCGAGAAGCTATTGTACAGCACAACGACTGCTGCAGTATACGTTGTAGAAAGAACAAACTGTGAAGCAAAGAGAGAATTACTTATTGCACGCTCATATGCTGTACATTGCGAATCAAATTACTAAATAGTCTATCAATCAATCAATTAATACATAGAATTTAAGGTTCGGCTTCTAACCAGATGGCGATATTACACAGGTAAATACAAATAGTGATCGTCAAATGGCAGATCCAAGTTCAGTTTAACAATAAAATAGACTCTTATGCTATCAATACATGCACGAATTGGCAAATTCTCTACCTTAACGTACTATAACTGCAATACAAGGCGTATTTACAAAGTAATGGACTATGTCAAACCGATACTACAGTAGTGTTCAGTGGTTTAACTAACAGCGAGGCTTATGAAAAAGGCTCGCAATACGTCAATATCACATTCTATCAGGACCTTAGTGGACCTCAGTAGTAATGTATCAATCAATGAATACATGTACGTACTAAAATCTTGAAATAACAAAGATAATGCTGATTGCGGCAGACGTGTAGGGGCTCAACTCGGTTCCAAATAAGTGGGGGGACAAGCCTCCTGTCCTTCGCCCCCCCCCCTGCGTACGTACAGTTGATAGAGATAGGCAGAGGTACGTTAATAATACAGAAAGAGGTAGAAGTAGAAAGAAGTGTAGGAAGAGAGAGAGAGAGAGAGAAATAGAGAGAGAGAGAAAGAGAGAGAAAGAGAGAGAGAGTGGAAAAGCGAGATAGAGGGAAATACAAGAGACCAGTTTTCATAATTAGAGAGGGAATAAAGACTGTCAGAGCTCAGGTTTGTAGCCACTCTCCAGCAGATTATTATTAAAATTATAACTGATATTAGTACAGTTACTACAGTTAATGACTAATGTCGATTCGCTATTAACATTCCTAAATATTATATAAACAATCCGGATAAACATACAAGAAATATTATATAAACATCCAAGATGAACATAAAAACATGCTAAGCGATTAAGTAATAGAAATTCATACGCAGCTGACTTACTATTGTTACTGAGGCTGCACAGTTAAAACGCAAAAGGATAGAATAGAATAGATAGATTAGTGTTTATGCTAAGAGAGTATAAACGTGACCATACACAAGCAAAAGTGAAGCCATAATTAATTTCCTTAACTTCATTTTTTAAGATATTGCTAGCAATAATTACTATGGCTACTATTTTAGTACAACAGAGCGATAATACATTACTTTGGTCAGCTAGTGGCATTTAAACTAAAGTTATCTTTATGTAAGGAGCATTAGCGGGAGATGTGTTGGGTTTAGCCTTTCCCATGTGGATCAGTAATAAATAATAATAATAATAACCTCCGACAATTTCTATAGCAGTGCCATGGCCGGTAACCGGTCTTCGAGACCACTTTACAGGTTCCTGTCAGGTTATTATTTTTTATTTCCATGGTCAATCACATCTTTGCTAATTAATGGCACCTATCGGCAGCAAGCTCCGATACAAGAATAACCTTCCATAGACCCAAGGGATCTATATCCATCATTACTTGACTGACCTGGGCGTTGAACCCAGGCCACTTGTTAGCGAGGCGAATACTCTAACCGTTACGCCATATCCCCTCTGAGATAGGCCTATATGAGCTGACTAGACAGTCCAGATGTCCTATGAACAACAGTGTGGCCGAAAGTCCAGTGGACAACTAGAAAATGAAATTACCCTGCCTCGTCTGTTCCTTCCATTACTAACATTTTATCGAGCATTCTTTATATTCTGTAACTTAATCATACTATTCATAATTATCCTGTAAAGTAGCATTGAAGACCGTTCTTAGCCATAAATAATAACAATAATAACCACAATAATTATAATAATATTAATAATAAAATAAAAAGTTACAATTCTAATTCATAAATATCATAAGTTTCAATAATAATAGAAATAGTAATAATAATAATAATAACAAAAAAATAACATATAGTTACACATAGTTAGCAGGTCCAGTAATTGATATGTTGGTTGAACATCATAGCGGCAAGAGTGACGGATCAAGGGAAAAATCAATGAGAAAAATCAAAAAGATAAAACAAATAAAAAAAGATAAAGGATCAAGGGAATTCTGAAATCTGCAGTTGAAATAAACTATTTTGTCGTTGCAGAGGTAGCCTATTGGTCAAAGCCATTGGACGGTGTACTCAGATGCAGGATTCGAATTTTAGGCGCGTCAATTGGCTGAAGTGACCATCCATTTGGAATAGTTAAATAAGACTTAAATTCATGCATGAGAGTAGAAAATCTACGAATTTCTTAAATCTCTAATTAATATAAATTTATTTAATTTTAATAATTTGCAGTAAGCTCTGTAACAATATGCAAATATATAAATTTCCGGTCGCATTCAAAAAGAGGTGTAGAATGTTGAGTAGATACCTCACTAACGATACAGAACACTAGAAACAGTGCGAATATATAAGACGCTAACATCATCACTTAACCATGAAAGAGAGAACAAACAGCATAGGTTCGAATCCCAACAGGACAACACTAGCAGTACCTTCTTACAAACAGTAATATTTATTAGATTAAGTATTATCTCTCTCAACGTCACAAACTTCTACAGCATTCACCCACTACCAAATCTGAATTAAAATGTAAATTATCTCTTTAGACTTTTAGATTGCGCGTAACTTCGTTATGCTGATTTATAAACTGTCTAGAATATAGCGAAAATGCAATTTTCCACTCTGAATAAGGAGTGGTTTTACAGGTCTATAAATGACAAAGTAAATAATAGGAAATTTTACATTAGACTGGTCCCGAATTAAACTAAAAAGACATTAAGACATGGAATGAACAAAATATACATAAAATACGCTGTTAATTTTGTGGCAAATGAACTGTGTAAAAACGAGAAGCAATTCAGCAGAAATATAACGTAACGTATCATCCTAAATCTTAAACATAAGGAATGAACCTAACGAAAAACTCTATTTCAAAATCATAACCCATACGTACGTTAAGATAGGTGGAATAAACCAAGCCAAACTAATTATATATCTAATATATAATTATATAGTTAATATAAATCAAACTATAAAATCAGGTACATCATAAATTATTCATACGTTCAAGCGTTTAAAAATGACTGCGACAGAAAATATCAACATGTAATGAACGGTATTGAAAATTTAAGCAGATTCTAACTAAACCTAGTCAAGAATAGGCAAACTGATTGAATTTATAGCCCATTCTCTAGAAGATTTGTACAGGTCTACACTCATCATATCATCGTCATCTTTCAATTAATCCCAGTTTAACCAGGGATGGGATACGAATAGACATTCTCTACTTCTCTCTGTCCCACACCATATCATCAGTCAATCCCATATTTTTCCACTCGTTTTGGAAAATCTTGTAACAATTTCTGGAGCCTAGCCTAGCCTTTCATTTTACTAATCGAATGCCCTTTCTGACGTTGGTTTGGATCTTAGTGCTATAGTCGCCTTCACCCACACTTGCAGTCACCGGTTTGTCTATTCTTCAAAAACCCGGACACAACACGGGGATAGTTGAGTATCGTTGAGGACAGTAGAGATTGTACAGTTCATCACTATATTCACTTAATACAAACTTACATAAAATTTCGAAACTAAATAATTCGCTAATTCTTGCACAGAAAACTCTACCCCAATCCACATCTAATGCTTCATATGGAAAATAAATTGCAACATGCTTCAATCCTGATCCCTATGTATATGTCTAAAACGCCATACTAATCCTACCAAACCTTAAGTGGGATCCCTCATTTACCAAATGTTAAATGATTTAAAGATTCATAAGTGGACATGAAGAGGAAAGTGGAAGACAGAGAAGAGTGGAGGCGTTATATACCATGGAGCTGCCAGTAGGCAGAGAACTGAGAAGAAGGCCCATTAAAACACTGGTTAAACTTATCTCTATAGCCTACGTGTATATCAGCCCTTATAACAACGATTACTAATAACCATGGAGAGGAAGGAGAAAATGGGCCTTAAACAAGCATCTGTGCTTCCTAACCCAGTGTGCCGTTATGTTTATATTTTTCGCCTGCATGTATATCAGCGATATATGAAGAAAGTCGTAGGGTAACAATGCACCTTATACAAAGAGATGCGTATCATTTTATAACTAACCTATAATACACTCTATTCACTCTATTATAATTAAACAGCGCTTGACACGTCCTATATTCTAGAAAATCTCCTATCTAATTCGCTATAAGTTACCCAAACGTTGAGAATGCTTAATATGAGGCGTACACTAAACAAAATACAAACAGCTAAAGTTGAATAGAAATGTCTTATGCTAAATGCACAGAATGACACAAGTGGACCCTTACAGTAATCAGTCAAATGAACCAGCAAAAGATTAGATTAAAAGCAAATAAACGTATAAAAGCAGTATTACGAGATTTTATGCAACAAATCGCTTGAAAATTGCACGTAACTACTTGCAAGAAACGAAAGAATAAACTGAATGGTTACGAACTGCTAAAAATATAAATATCGTTCCTTACGATTTCACAGAAAATGAACAATATACAGAATATATATGTATAGTATATGAATGCAATAAAAAAACTCGTTCGCTACGCTCACACAGAAAGTGAACAATGTTCGTTTATATGAACGAAAAAAATAATCCTTTGTTGTTGTATCTTCAAAGAAAGGTAAAATATTACTCGAATGAATTCCGACGTTCAAAATAAATCGTACAACGAAATTTAACAGAAAGTAAACAAATAAATTGAATGTAAGTAAAATAAACGTATAAAAATTAAGAAAATCCTTCAGCATGATTTCATGGAATACTAAATAGAAATCTGCAACTGATTTACAGGACATTAACTATTAATGAATAATTGTACAATAATTATATTATTATAATAACAATTAAATGAAAATAATAATATTAATATCGCCACTCCGCAGTCGCAACAAGTAACATTTTGATAAAGAAATTATTTCTTAAAAAATTAATAATTAATTAAAAAAATTAATAATTAAATGCTTGCTAATGATTCTCATCAGAGGGTGCTACAGACTGTAAGTACAAACCAATATAGTTTAGCGTCCCTATATTCTCATCAGAGGGCGCTATAGACTGTAAGTACAAACCAATATAGTTTAGCGTCGACATAAGACAATGAAATTTGTTAAATTTAAAATACAGGTCGGCTCATTGAAAAGCAGTAAGCAAAAATATACAGTGCTTCTACGAATTTATCTTCATTGAGTAAATACTGTAACGTTTGAGCAAAATTTGCGTTTGATTGTGCTCCGAGTCAAGACAGATGTGAAGGGGTTGTTAGTAACACAATCAATGGCATAACTCATCATCGTCATCATCAGTCCCTTGCGTTCTGAAGAGAACATAGGACGGCAACATTCCTACATTCTGTTCTGTCGTCAGCAACCCTTACAGCATCTTCCCATGTAATGTTCAAAGATTTCAAATCTTTGTTGATCGTGCTGAACCAAATACTTCTAGGTCTTCCTCTTTTCCATTTTCCTTGGCTTCCAATTCATTGCCGTCTTTGCATATCTATCATCAGGCATTCTTAATACATGACCCAAGAACTAACTCTTCTTTCCGCAACTATTTCATCTCATTTTCTTTCTCAAAACCTTTCAAGTACTTTTTCATGTTTGATGTGCTCCCAATAATGAATTTTTAGGATGGCATGAATGGCACAAATAACAAGAAATAAACTAACTGATGTAATACTACAAAAGACTGACTTTTGAACGACGGTTTATCTCTTGTTAGAAATGAGACATGATGAAGAAGACAGATTCAGTGATCATGACAAAGTGTGGCCTTTCACATTTGTCTGTTTCTAAAAACAGAATTGCACGAGACACACAAATGCTTTAAAAACATAAAACAGCTTCAGACATTAAACATACAACCGTTTTTTGAAATATTTGTACTTCTTCTCAGCACACTTCTTTTGCAGATTGATTTGGGTGAATTGATCTGTGGAGACGTTCCTGACATCATCCTTGGACATGGAAATGGACGTTAAACTTTCATTATTATTATTATTATTATTATTATTATTATTATTATTATTATTGTTAAGCCATAAAATTCTAATAATCTCAATGAGTGCAGTAAACATACAATGAACATACTCGTGAACGAGACAAATCTAATCACATATACGTAAAACGCATGATTGAATGCCACAAAACACCGGTAAGTTCTGACACTTCATCAAACATGATCGTAATAACAGCCAGTAAATCCTCCATAGAGACGTAAGAAAATCTCTCTTTATAGAAAATATAACTGCATGCCATTTGCTTCGACATAGAGTGAGAGACAGGCAGTGAGAAAAAGCTAGAGATACAAACAGAAAGAGAGTGAGATAGAGGGAGAGAAAGAGAGAAACACGCGCAGTTTGCTTTCAGCTTAGCATAAAATATCCAACTTTGACAACACAATATTTGGTCTATTTGTATCCCGATCCAAGTTAAACTGGGATTGAAGGGAAGATGATGATGATGATGCAAGAATATAACTAGAAAAGGTCATTTCATTACTTATTGATAGCAGGCTCAAAAGATTTACATTAAAGCATATAGAAAACAATATATACTAGAAAATCATTATTTAAATGAAATCAAATATTATCTAAAAGCATAAATTACTACTTAAATCTATATTCTAAAAACGTACGTCAATATGAATGCGAATACGAACAATATCAGCACAAATCACCACAACTATTAAAATCTTATACCGTCAAAAAAACGTCAAACACGCGTTACAGTGAAATGATCATCCGTGATGAAATCCAGAACTTTTAATACCACGTGTTTAACCATTAGACAAGCAATATCCATTTTACCAGTCCTATCAATGTAAGGACTTTACTTTCTGATCAGCTCTACCGGGAAGTGATCCCAGGACCTCAAGATCAGCCATTTAAAAATTTATATAACCCAGCATTGACCAAATAGAATTCAAGCAATTCCCTAACACATGCAAAGTGGAATATCAGCATCTCTATGAGCTACATATCTCTCTCTTAGTGCACTGCCTACTGGCAGGTCCATGGTATATAACGCCTCCACTCTTCTCTGTCTTCCGCTTTCCTCACTAAATCAAGAAACCTTAAAAAAGGCAATTACAGAAATATATATAAAATTAATATAAAAATTACTTTTTTATATTTTACTGTTACTTTAAGCTTCTGAACCTTAACGTTAAGCATACATCAATCTACAAGTAATCATAATGACTTCTATGTCAAATACAGCCTGTAATTTTACCAGATTCTCTAAGTTAACAATGTTGACTACAGTTCAAAGCAATTCTAATACACCATTTACAGGCGATCAAGCTTAGCAACATCTGGCAAGTTCAGGAGATGTATTATTACTACTCTCAATTACAGTATAACGTCACTCCAACGCCGAACTAATTATCAACCGTTATTCCTACCTAACGTCAAACATTTTTTACATATATTCATCATCATCATCTTCCCTTAAATCCCAGTTTAACCAGGGTCGGGATACGAATAGAATATCCATTCGTTTAAGTTTTGTGGCAATTTCTGGAGCCTAGGCTCTCATCAACCGAATGCCCTTTCTGACGTTGGTATGGATCTTAGTGTGTACATATACTAATTACATTTTATATTTTTAAACATATATTTTTACATTTCATTATGGGGTAAAGCATTATTATATAGCCACACCGCTTTAGCACAGTAAGAACTCAGCCAAGAATTCAGCTAAGACTTAATCATAACTCGCTTATACAGACCAACCAAGAGTTAGCATACACAAAAAGCATCTTACTCCTATGTTTCACTGTATAATACATATCTATATATTATCTTTATTATACATCATCATCATCTTCCCTTGAATCCCATTCTAACTACCAGGGTCGGGATACAAATAGAGTGCCTCAAATCCCCTCTGTCTTATATCATACATCAGTCAATCCCCTATTAATATTAGTCAATCTTTATTATATACTATCTAATATACTTTGTTATTTACATAACGATTTATAATCATCAAGCATGTATACCGACTGCTACAAAATACTAAACCACCATCCACTATTCTCCTAGCAACAACAACAACATCACCGCTCAGCTCCCCGTGTCGTCCCCGGCTCTCATTTGTCTCAGCTGCTCCTTCAGCATATTATCAAACTGATCCGAGGTCCCCGGAGCCTCAGGGGCTTCCAGGCGGGGCTGGGCCCCGTCAGGCTCAGGCCCGTCGTCAGGGGCCGGGGTATCCACCTCCTTTATATCTTCCAATCCACCGTCCGTATAGACTCCCGGACTGTGGGGGGCGTGAACGCTGGAGGCGGCAGAAGATTGGCGAGAGTAGGGGTAGCTGGGGGTGACGGTCCCCCCGTGGCTAGAATGAGGCCCCCCGTGGCTAGAGTGTGGCAAGGCCTGACCCCTGCCTGGTATTGATACTGTCGGTCGCCCTGGCACTGAGCCAGCCACCTGCGACGACCTCGTCGAGCTTGGAGACCGGTGCGAACCAGCTGGAACCGGCTGAGAACCAGTTTGAACTGGCTGCTCGTCGCTGGTCGAGTCCTGTCTGATAAGTGGCGCCCTCACGCTATCAGTAGAAAGGGTTCTTTCACCGGCTGAACTCTGCTTCTTTCCCTCCATACCTCTCTTCAAGTCCTGTCTACCTCCACCGCCGCCATCTCTTCCTTTCGTTCCTTCCATTTCCAGTATTTCAGGGTCGCCGCCGTGACCGGGCAGGAAGGGAGAGAGAGGGTGGAGCTTCATGATGTCTGACATGAGGGGGGTGTTCTCGACGGACTGGTCGATGTAGTTGCGCACCCCCGAGGGGTTGTAGGACTCGCCAGCCTGGGCGGACTGCGGGGAGTCGTCCTCCACTGAGAGGTGAAACTGTAGGTCCTCCTATCAGCAGATGTTAATAATAGGCAGATGTGGTGCGTAATAGCAACATGTTAATAATAACAACATGTTTTAATCAATCAATCAATACGATAATAATTCATAATCAATAATTACAATTGATCATCATCATCGTCATAACATGGGAACAGCAGATGTTAATAGTAACAACATGCATTAATTAATCAATCAATAATCAATCAATAATCAATCAATAATCAATCAATAATCAATCAATAATCAATCAATAATCAATCAATAATCAATCAATACGATAATAATTAATAACCAATAATTATGACGGTCCTCCATGAAATAATGGTCATCCTGGTGACAACAGCAGACGTTAATCATCATCATCATCATTATCTTCTCTTAAATCTCAGTTTAACCAGGATTGGGATATAAATAGACTTTCTCCAGTCCTCTCTGTCCCGCACCATATCATCAGTCAATCCCCGAAGAAGGTGTTAATAATAACATGCTTTAATCAATCAATCAATAATCAATCAATAAGAATTTAAAGTCCGGTTCCTCGCCATAAGGCAATGTCAGAGACGTCTCTTGCAAACTCTACACAAACAGACGCCAAAGCACCACACGATGACGACTGTGTACAAAGAGATAGTTGATAGATTGATAGAAGATCAGATAGATAGAATGGTTTACCATAATTTAAACTTTTGAAGGTCAAGTTCTACAATAATTAAAATGTATTATTCAAAAAGTATTATGAATAATTTTATATCTTCCCCGTATTGTGTTCGGGTTATTTAAACAATAGAACAACCGGTAACGGCATGTGTCGTAGAAGGCGACAAAAGCACTAAGTTCCAAACCAACGTCAGAAAGGGCTTTCGGTAGGCGAGCGCCTAGGCTCCAGAAATTCCTACAGTTTGTTTTCAACGAATGGAAGAGATTATAGGTGATTAACTGATGATGTTGTAAGGGACGATGATATGGTGTGGGACAGAGAGGATTAGAGAATGTCAAATCATTAGAATTGTAATCCAGCTACTTGGAGGCTTAGGTGTATCCCGACCCTAGCTAAACTGGGATTTAAGGGAAGATGACGATGATCATGACTATAGAAATTAACAATAACCTATATAATTTTTTAAATAATTAATAAATGTTGAAAAATGCAATATTCAACAGGAGAATTATTAATTAAATATCCTCTAAGTATTAAAATTCTAACAAAACATTTTGAGTTCATTTTTTTTTACTTAGTGATTTGGTTTAATGGATAAAAATTAAGTAAATGTGCCAATCAACGGATACTCAAAAAGGTCTAACAAAACTTTTATTGTACTCTTCCAAATTCAAATAACGCACAACTATGATATACCGTACAGCTGCATTTTATGCTCTACAATGATATCCCGGACCGCTGCATTCTATGCTCTACTATGATATACTGCACCACAGTATTCAATGCTCTACTATGATATACCGTACCGCTGTATTCTATGATCAAGTATGATATACCTAATGCATTCTTTGTTCTACAACGTTATACCATACCACCGACATTTATGCTCAACTATTATATACCGTACCGTTGTATTCTATGCTCTACTATGATATCCCGTACCGCTGCATTGATATGCTTTACTAAAATATTACTACTACATTACAGGCTCTACAATAATATACCATACCCCTTCTTATCTATGCTCTACTATGATATACCGTATCACCGTTTTCTATGATCAACTATGATATAAAATATCGTTGCTTTCTATGTTCTACTATAATATACCGTACCATTTCATTCTACGCTCTACTATGAGATACCGAACCACTTCATTCTAAGCTCTACTATGAGAAACCGAACCACTTCATTCTAAGCTCTACTGTGAAATATCCAACCACTTCATTCTAAGCTCTACAATGAGATACCGTACCGCTTCATTCTAAGCTCTACTATGAGAAACCGAACCACTTCATTCTAGGCTCTACTATGAGATATCGAACAACTTAATTCTAAGCTCTACTTTGAGATACCGAACCACTTCATTTTAAGCTCTACTATGAGATACCGTACCACTTAATTCTAAGCTCTACTATGACATACCGTTCCACTGCATTATATGCTCTACTATGATATACCGTACATCGGTATTCAATGCTCTACTGTATAGTGTACCGTCCGAAGTATTCACTGCTCTACTATGATATCCCTTACCACTGCATTCTATGCTCTACTATGATATACCGCACCGCGGCATTTTATGTTCAACTATGATATACCGTATCACAGTATTTTATGATCAACTATGATATACCTAATGCATTCTAAGGTCTATTATGATATCCAATATCGTTGCTTTCTATGTTCTACTATGATATACCGTACCGTTGTATTCTATGCTCTACTATGATATACCATACCGCTGTATTCTATGCTCTACTATGATATACCGCACTGCTGTGTTCTATGCTCTACTATGATATACCATACCGCTGTATTCTATGCTCTACTATGATATACCATACCGCTGTATTCTATGCTCTACTATGATATACCATACCACTGTATTCTATGCTCTACTATGATATACCATACCGCTGTTTCTGTGCTCTACTATGATATACCGTACCGCTGTATTCTATGCTCTACTATGATATACCGTACCACTGTATTCTATGTTATACTATGATACACCGTACCTCTGTATTCTATGCTATCTTGTGATATACCGTTCCGCTCCATTCTGTGCTCTACTATGATATACGGTACCACTGTATTATGCTCTACTATAATATACCATTCTAGGCTCAACAATGATATACCATATCGCTTTATTATGCTACTATGATATACCATTCTATGCTCAACTATGATATGCCGTATCGCTGTATTGTATGCTCTACTTTATATAGAATGTATGATAGCAATGATATACTTGATATATATTAATCAGGTGTTACAGCAAAACTGGAGGAACTTACAGTGGTCCCCGTTCCGGCTAGATTCGTCTTTGAACCCTTACCTACATCAATCAAACAGCAAACACTTTAATACATTGCCCATCAATTCAACAATGAGTTCAGGCTGTGCTTCTTCTTGCCCTTATAAAACAAAAAGCCAAAAAGCAACTGTTCTATCTTAAAATAATACATAATTAAAACAGAAAACATGATAATCTACATAATTTAAATAATTATAATTTAAAGTAATCAAGCCATTATTCAATAATAAATTAACTCGTCAGTTAATCTTTCAATCGATAGTGCAGCCAATGAATGACTGCCTAAATCAATCAATCAACTAACATAAGTCAATCAACCACGTGAATTTATACAAATGAATTCAGTAACTCAATCAGTCACCCAACTATTCAATCAAACAACGAATGACATAATCAATAAATTAATCGACCTGTCAACTATTCAAACATCAATTAACATGCCTCGTCTTATCAATCAATTACACCACCAAAATAATAAATCAAGGAACCAAATAATCATATTCAATAAATAAATAATATTCTATATTATTCTATAAATATCATTAAATTAACACATTTTTAAGCTTTATAATTCAATTAGATCATTAAAAATAACATAATTTTAAAACACTTTGCTCACCATACATCTCTATTTTACATAAGATATCCAGTAGTTGTCAAAACTTGAATTTTTTTAGTTTTAATTTTTTTTAAATCTAAATTTAACTTATTTTTTAATTTCAATCAATTTAAAAATAAATAACTGATGGCTTTGAAAGTTCAGACTTTCAATATCAGCTTAAATTAAAACAATTAGAAATCTGAACTATTAAAATAATAAATTAAATTTTTTAAAATTGATGTAGTATTTATAGTATTATTATTGAAAGTTTTCAGATCCAATGATATATCAGGGACATCCCCAAAGTATAAGTCACTTAATAATTGCATTATTATTATTATTTGGACTATTATTTGGACAACTTTGGACTGAATTTCTGGATTTTGGAATTTGCACCGTTTTTGGACCTTCTTTTTTGCTCGCCGGCTTGATTTTGTCTCAATAGGGCTCGATGTTGTCATTGATTACTGTAGCACTCTAATTGTTGTTATTATTATTAATTATTAAGAGAGGAATAAGACAGCACTTGTTTATATTAGCGATTTGGCGGAGCGAAGCGATAGAAACAATAATAACACCCAATATTAAATAATAATATTTTATTATTAGGCACATAATATCACCATCTTCCCCAGAATCCCAGTTTAACTAGTGTCGGGAAATTAGCTAGTTTAAATAATGAAAATTAATCATAGAAAAATAAGACACTATCAAAGTTAGAGAAAGCAGCTATAATTAAAATAATCTACATTTAAATAATAAAAATAAAAAGTTTAAAATACTTTTACCAGCAAATTTAAAGAGATAACAACTTGGGAACTAATTTCATATTCTAATTTAACTAAATATCTTGTTATGTATAGCAAACATTCACAACAGAAATGCCAATATAGTCCACAAAATAATCCCACTATAATCCGACATAATCCCACATTAGTATACATCAACTAATAAATACTAATATTAACAATAATAATAATAATGTAACAATACAACAAATAGCAAAATACATCCAATTGTATAAACACCACAACGTAAAGAATTACGACGACGATATTAAGCAAATGAGACGACTGAATTGGGATCTGATTAGCTTAAATAAGCTGATTTAGTTCTTCATTTTGGAAGGAAAAGCTGTAAATTCTAAATGATAAGTATGACGGTGTCAATGGATTGACATACAGGTATCCAAATACTAAACTTCTCGACTAATAGCAAATTAGGCTGCATATTGTGCTCTGGCAATAAGAATAATGGTCAGCAAATAACGAAATAATTATTCGGCTCTTTACCCGTGCAAAATACTATAAGTTTAATAAATAAAAAATAATACATATCATATATTTATAAAGTTACAAATGCAACAAAGTAATACTAAACAAAATTAAGTAAATAACAAATAAAGTAAACAACTTAAAACTAAGGTATTTCAGCGAAACTAACTCATACTAATTAGCTATCTAAATTAACTTAGGCAAATATTGACTTGAAATCCAGTGCTCTCCCCATCAGTGACAAGCTATTGAGCAGGAAACTGACTTTATGATTGGCTTTAACTTTAGCCTTTACGAAATAATATTTAAAAAAACAGAAGAAATACGTATACAAAAATAAATCGTATCTAAAGCAAATCAAATCAGACTCAACTAAAACAAATCTAATAAAACTCAACTAAAACAAAGTAATACTAAACTAAATCTAATCAAACCCAACTAAATCAAATCTAATCAATCCCATTTAAAATAAATCTAATCAAACCCAGCTAAATCAAATCTAATCAAACCCATTTAAAATAAATCTAATCAAACCCAGCTAAATCAAATCTAATCAAACCCAATTAAAATAAATCTAGTAAAACTCAACTAAAACAAAGTAATACTAAACTAAATCTAATCAAACTCAGCTAAATCAAATCTAATCAAACCCAATTAAAACAAATCTAATCAAACTCAACTGTGAACTAAAAAAACCTTAATCAAATCAACTAATTCGCGTACCTAATGAGAATTTATGTACCTCAAGTGAATGCAAAATAGCATAAAATAAAGGGTAACTTAGCAAAAACATCTAACCAAGATTTTGCATTCTAATAGCCCCGACCCCTTGTTCACCTTTATCAGCGGCACCCTGTAGTCTAGCTGCCTCGCTATCAGTGGCTGGATGTTCTCTGGTTGAGATCCTGCGAGCTAGGGAGAGTATAGAGCCCGCCTTGAAGAACCCGCTCATCCTGTTAGACAATCAATCAATCAGTCAGTCAGTCAGCGAGAGTAGAGAGCCTGCCTTGAAAAACCCGCTCATCCTGTTAGACAATCAATCAGTCAATCAATTAGTCAGTCAGTCAGTCAGTCAGTCAGTCAGTCATTCAGTCAGTCAGTCAGTCAGTCAGTCAGTCAGTCAGTCAGTCAGTCAGTCAGGCACCCAGCGAGAGTATAGAGCCTGCCTTGAAGAACCCGCCCATTCTGTTAGACAATCAATTAGTCAGTCAGTCAAACCAGTATAAAAGTATGAATATGTATCTTGGACCAGCCACTAGATAGATCACTTGAGAGAGAGAGAGAGAGAGAGAGAGAGAGAGAGAGAGAGAGAGAGAGAGAGACATACAGACAGACAGACAGACAGACAGACAGAGAGAGACAGAGAGAGAGACAGAGAGACAGACAGACAGACAGACAGACAGGCAGAGATTAATACTAACCTAGAGCCCTGACGACTGGTGGGGGGAGGGCCCCCCACTGAACGCTTGCTGCCCCTGGCTCTACGTCGTCTGATCTTCGTCTCCCCCTCAACACCCGTGCCCACTCCGTCGTGTCCCAGCCCGGACTCGCTATCCGACATCCCAGCGTCCTCGAATCCGTAGCCCTCCTCCGTGATAGTGGTCATCGATCCCGGGTTAATAATGGGCTGAGCTTTACTGGCTGGTATCCTGCAATACGATACAATACAATCATCATCATCATCATCATCATCATCATCAATCATCATCAATCATCATCAATCATCAATCATCATATATCATCAATCATCATATATCATCAATCATCATATATCATCAATCATCATATATCATCAATCATCATATATCATCAATCATCATATATCATCAATCATCATATATCATCAATCATCATATATCATCAATCATCATATATCATCAATCATCATATATCATCGCCATTGACTGCAGCCAATGGCGAAGTCGGTAAGACACTCGACCGCGGATCAGTATGTGCGGAGTTCTAATCCTGGGCTCTCCTGTCACTGACATCGCTTTCGAGTGAGGAAACTGACGTTAACCTTAGCTTTACCATCTTTATCTTCTCTTGAATCCCAGTTTAGCTAGGGTCGGAATACGAATAGACCTTCACCTTTTCAATCTTTTTAGAAAACGTTGTAGCAATTATTGGAGACTAAGCTCTCACTAATTGCATTTTCTGACTTTGGTTTGGATCTTACTACTCTGTCAGTTTTTATGATACGTGCAGTCCGCGGTTGATATATTCTTAAGCAACCTGGACACAACACGGGCATCACAAAGCAACGCATTGCGATATATAGAACATTCAAACAATATATCACTAATCAGTAGACAAAAAAATGCAATGCTAGAGAACTGCTACAGTGTATTGAGCAAGTTACTACACTATTTCATTAAATTAAAAATAATTAATTAATCATGCCTTACGTTGCCTATAGAGAGGCTACATAAGGACTACATAGAGTTTGGATAAGGCACATGGCCTTTTGCAAAAAGGGATCTATATTGATCTATGGAGGACGGTAGATCTGTTGATCTATGGAGGACTCAATGGACTTTATTTATATTTAAATACAAAGTCTACAAGACTTTGTACATAAATATATATCAGTCATTTAAATTAAATCAAATAATTTATAGGCCTATTTATATTCAAAGTCTAAAGAATATATTTATATTCTAAGTCTAGTTTATGGGTAAACAGGATTGTACGGGTAAACAGGATTGTATGGGTAAACAGGATTGTACGGGTAAACAGGATTGTATGGGTAAACAGGATTGTATGGGTAAACAGGATTGTACGGGTAAACAGGATTGTACGGGTAAACAGGATTGTACGGGTAAACAGGATTGTACGGGTAAACAGGATTGTATGGGTAAACAGGATTGTACGGGTAAACGGGATTGTACGGGTAAACGGGATTGTACGGGTAAACGGGATTGTTTTCTAACTGATGTTAAGTTGTTAACATTAGAATTACAAGCTGTTTTATTTAATAATAACATTACTACAGCTAAGAGAGATAACGTACTCAATGTTAGGTACTTAAATAGATATTTAATTATAACATTACTACAGCTATGAGAGCTAAAGTACTCAATGTTAGGTACTTAAATAGGTACTTAATTATAACATTACTACAGCTATGAGAGATAAAGTACTCAATGTTAGGCACCTATGAGGTGACTGATTATAGCATTACTATAGAGGAAACAGAGTGCGAGAGACGTACTCAATGTTAGCCGCTGAGCCGACGTGTTCTGCTTTCATGTATTCCTGCGAGGCCTTGTTGTACGGCACGTCAAAGTTAAGAGAGTCCCAGTACTGGTCCTTCAGTAGCTCCGGGTGGTGATCATGTAGCTCATCTACCACTAGATATGATGTCTGCAACACAATCAATCAATCAATCAATCAAAGTTAAGATAGTCCCAGTACTGGTCCTTCAGTAGCTCCGGGTGGTGATCATGTAGCTCATCAACCACCAGGTATGAAGTCTGCAACACAATCAATCAATCAATCAATCAAAGTTAAGAGAGTCCCAGTACTGGTCCTTTAAAGCTGGTAAAGCTAATATTAACGTCAGTTTCCTCACTCGAAAGCGATGTCTTTAAAATCCGCACATACTGATCCGCGGTCGGATATATTACCGACATCGCCACTGGCTCCAGCCAGTACTTAAGTACTTTGGTACTTCAGGGTGATGATCATGTTAATAATCAACCACTAGGTATGGAATGTCTACCATCAAATTAATCAATCAGGACATCAGTCAAAATATCGACCAATTAATTCACAACTCAGTGAATCAAATTATTTTAAATCAAAGATAATAGATTATACTAATTATTTGATTAATTAGTTTAGCTAAGAAAATGCAAAAAAAAAAATAACTAAAGAAAAATGGAAGCTTACCTTTAGATTGCTGTCGATCATCCCATTGATATCAAAATCATCATCGTCCTCACCAAATGGGTTCAGCAGAGTCTCTGCCACCTGTCGATCAACATCATCATCATCACATTAGCATCATCATCATCATCATCATCACATTAGCATCTTCATCGCATCATATTTATAATTAGCCATACAAAAGCCATATCAAAGATAAAAACCAGGACACTGCAACAGGAACCTGCCACTTGGTAGAGCAACATAGAGCAACCTTGAGAGACACAATGATCTGAAACTTTAAAGCCATACAAAAACCCCATTCCTTCATTGCATCATCCTAACTAACAGCACATATAACTTGCTGAGAACTTTCTAAAAGCAAAAATAAGTATGTGATGGGATTTAGCGCCGTCGGTTTAGCTGCGCGTCAATAAAAAAGGCTAAGCAACGTCGAGTATGATTAGTTCTTTTCGGGTGACCACCTTGGAAGATCACGTGTTAACAGCTTTGAATGAAAAAATCCCCAGGTTCCATAGCACAGGTTCAACGTACAGGTTCAACGTACAGGTTCAACGTACAGGTTCAACGTACAGGTTCAACGTACAAAACTCAGGACGTGCTCAGAAAAAATTTGACTTGACTATTATTGGAAGAATAGAACTTTTCGGTACTACGGAGCGAGAAAGGATCAAGGGTTGATCCAGCAGAAGTCAAATATTAAACCACGTAACCAACTATAAATATACCTATATAAATATAAGTCATATGATATTTCATATGGCATATGCCATAAGACATATCAACATATGGTACGTGGTTTAATATGATCATCACTGCACGACAGAAGACACTATACAGGACACCGTTTACTCAACAAAAAGTTAACAACTTATATCGTAGGAATAAATAACTGTTCAAATCGTGTAGGAGTAAAGCTAACCTTGAGCCAGCCCATGTAGAAGAAGAACTGCAGGAAGGTGAAGAAAGGGAAGTAGAGATCTCCCCTCGGTCCATCGTTCTCCTCTAGAAACTGTCTCCCCATCAGACATGACAGAAAGAACATGTACACTGCCAACGTGACTACCTACACACACGTACACAAACAAACGTACTTACACACATGCACACATATAAGCAAACATATTAACGTACTTACACACAGGCACACATATAAGCAAACATATAAACGTACTTACACACATGCACACATATAAGCAAACATATAAACATACTTACACACAGATACACATATAAGCACACAAACAAATGTACTTACACACAAGCACACATATAAGAACACATACAAACGTACATACACACATATACACAAAAAAGCACACAAACAAACGTACATCTAAGCAAACATATAAACGTACATACACACATAAAAGCACACAAACACATGTACTTACAAACATGCATACATATAAGCAAACATATAAACGTACATACACACATACACACATATAAGCACACAAACGTACTTACAGACATACGTACATATAAGCATACAGACAAACTTACTTGCACACATACGCACAGATATGCATACATAAAAATGCACTTGCACACAAGTACAAATCATACACATACATATACCTAGACATAAAGGCGTTATGCATATAGATGTACACAAGCAAGCGAACAAAGAGACATAGCAGTAGCATCATATCCAAATATTACATTGCACAGATATGCACTACAGTGCATTGATCATCCATGACAATATATATATATATATATATATATATAATTATATATATATATATATATATATATATATATATCTCTTAGTGCACTGCCCAATGGCAGGTCCAGTGTATACGACGCCTCCACTCTTCTCAGTCTTCCGTTATCTCTTCATGTCCATATACGAGTGGATGTTTAAATCATCTAACATGATATACCACTATTCTTATGGGATTCTCATTATGAAGAGGTGGGCCTCCTATATGCCTTCCTCAGCTTCGACTAACATTTAATAGGCAAGGGAATCATTCCCTATCACATTATCCAGCACCATTATAAAGCATGCAGTTTAATCTCAGACCTGGATTATGAATACAATGCACTAAATATATATTAGGACTCCCTCGTGGATTTTCAATTCTGAAAATGAAAGACATCATACATTTCATATTAGGTAACCTTAAATCTGTGGCAGATTGGGGAGGAGATACGTACAAAGGTTTAGGCGTTCGCTCGGATGCATGTGGCCTAGAGTTCAAAGTCCTGATTAGTCAGTACGGATATCTCTTTGGGCCCATGAAAGGTTAATCATGTATCATATCTTGCTGCCAGTTAGCGCTATCAATAACAAAGATATGATTATTATGTCGACCTTAGTTTCACTAGGACTCAAGAGATTATGAGACTTATTATGAGAATTATTGTCACTATTACCTATTATCATACTGCACTTTCATTGACTCTACTAAAATGAGCCATCAATACAAATCTATCAAGATGTATGTAAGGTCCAAAGTATAAATTATTTTTCATAGTTTGCTTTTACCCTCTCAAAAGAGCTATCCATCGATCAACAAGTAGATCCCATCGCAAATTCCAAGTCTCGCTAAATCTCAAAGCAGCCCTTAACTTCGGAAAATACAACTTCTCAGTAAGTTTCCATTGTCATCCTCAATTCTTGTTTATCTTTCTCACTACACGTGCAGCTAACGATTGATTGCCTCACATATTACACATGTTCGTAAGTTACAGTATTGTCAGCTACCTGTGTGTAGACGAGGGGTACGTTGACCCAATCATATCCAAACAGAGTTCCGCATTTACCTCGAAAGTCGTTTATCTCCTGCAAACAAAAACATAAAATATAAAGTCAAGAAACTAAATCTTTCAATCAATCAACGACGTAGTATCGATTCACTAACATTACAGGACATCAGCGAATTTGTACATTTGCAAACTTAAGAGAATTTTTTATAAATCCAGAAATTTCAACCAAAATAATAAAGACTTCGAGACAGACAACTAAATTTAAACTAAATTTAACTATCTTGAGCTAACTTTAAACAAGGCCTTTAACTAAATCCATTCATCATTGACAACTTTAAAAATATTTTAGCATTATGTCGACCATATTCCTTCGGACTGATTTTTCTGGATTTTGGAATTTGCACCATTTTTGGACATTCTCTTTGCTCGCCCGCTTGATTTTGTCTCAATAGTGCTCGATGTTATCATAGATGACTGTAGCACTCTAATTGTTGTTACTATTAAATTTTTTTTAATTGCCCTGGCTGTATGAGGCCCTGGGCTAAAATGTGAGATAAAAGAGAGACTTTATTTAATTAAAACAAAGATGAACAAATATTTACAATTTTAATATTGTTATTATTCCACAGTAATCTTGGATATTTCGTGCAATAACTGTTAAACAGATTTGAGCATTACATCGATGAGTGTCTTGACGGCAAAGTCGTCCTTGATACGACCCTCTTTCCTGGCTCGTGAGACCAGAGCAGCCGCCCAGATCAGCGGCACAAAATACTTGTTAGCCGTCGTCTGAAGCTCTTCTATAGCCGTCTGCTCACTGGGCAACATAAAACCTGCACAATAGAAACTTTTATCAGTCAATCAAACTTAAATATGAATACTTACGATAGATGCTAAAATATATTATCATTAAGAGAAAGTTATTATCATTAATAGAAATTGTCTGATTGTCCGATAAATGTCCAAATGTCTGCTAATTGTCTAAATGTTTGCTAAATGTCTAAATGACTGACAAATGTTTAAATGTCTGTTTTATTAAAAATAGAACAGATATTTAGCAGATATTTAGACATTTAGCTGACTTATAGGCATTAGATTTTCGGCATTTTAGCCAAGATTTACACACGTAGCAGACATTTAGATGTTTATGGAAAATTTAGACATTTAGCAGGCATTTATCAGATATTTAGACATTTGGCAGGCATCATCAAACATATTCAAATCAAGACAGAGAATTTGACGTTAAAGTATCTATACACCATGCATGTTATATACCACAAATATATTTTTTAATAAGTATCTGCAGCTGCTAACACGTTGCATAACGTTATTTGAGTTTTAAATAAACTAAGAAAAATCTAACACATATTTCTAAATTTAAAAAAGAAAGAAAGAAAGCAAACAAAAAACTGATCTCTCTAAACAAAAAAATCTGAACTAAAGGGCTTAAACTCTTTTGTGGTAACCTTTTTCTATCTTATTTGTTTATTTACTAGTTAGTATGTTAGTAATTACTATTATTTGGACAAGATGAGCAAATAAAAAAGTTTCAAGGTAAAATAAAATTAATCCATGTCAAACAACTCACCTCTGGCTCTAAAAACAACATAAAACACGAGGTTCTAAACTTTAAACCCTGAACACGTCGCGCGAACTACTTTTTTCGTTTAGTATCGTTTATTTGTTCATCACAGCACACGGCATACAAACAATAGGAACTTGCATGTAGTTAAATAAAAAAATAACACAAAATAGGCTACCATAAAAGAGCCATGGCTCTGTTAGGTAATACCATAATTGGTACGACTCACCCGCCTCCGTTACTTGCGTTAGGGTGGGAAAAAAATTCATGATAGTTACCTACCCGCCTATGTTACTTGCGTTAGAGTGGGAAAAAAATTCATGATAGTTACCTACCCGCCTCTGTTACTTGCGTTAGAGTGGGAAAAAAATTCATGATAGTTACCTACCCGCCTCTGTTACTTGCGTTAGAGTGGGAAAAAAATTCATGATAGTTACCTACCCGCCTCTGTTACTTGCGTTAGAGTGGGAAAGCGCTTCTTGACCGGCGGACTGATGGACGACATATAATGGTGACAAGGCTGTGCCATTAGGACATATTCCACGAAGTTAAAAATTATTACAAAAAATTACTAGCACAAGAGAATTCTCAACAACTTACCCGCCTCTGTTACTTGCGTTAGAGTGGGAAAGCGCTTCTTGACGGGCGGACTGATGGACGACATGGTCATAACGTGCGTGAGGCAGAGGTAGCGCATGATCGTGCGCCGCATGATCCTCGTGCGCTCGTCTGTGCCGTGCATGAGCGTCGAGACGAAGAGCGCCATGCGCGACGGGTAGGGCAGGGACCTGAACTGGTCCCACCAGCGCCCGATGACGAGAGAGACGTAGAAACCCAGGACGAACGAAAGTGGTATGAGGTTGGTGAATTCCTGGCAGTAGATGGCTATCTTTACAAACATCCTGAAATAGTTTAATAGTTGTTAGCCGAATGGTTTGTCGGTTTATTCGTTAGCCAATAAGTTGTGTTAGCTAATCAGTTAGTTTTAGCTAATAAGTCAGTTAGTTCACTAGTCAACGAGAGCGGTATGAGGATGCTGAATCCCTGGAAGTAGATGGCTATTTATCTATTTATTAATAACTAGAAATCAGGCAGCAAGGCCCACACAAAGCACACAATACACACAGAACACCGATAAAATCAGGTAAACATCCCATTTGTAAATAACTATCTTTACAAACATCCTGAAATAGAACGAAAGACAGAGAGAGTACATTTCAATATGCCCAATACAGTTGTAACGCTGCCATTCGTCCATGACAACATGGACGGCTGCAATTGATGCGCCAACAAAACGCAACGATTACTAATAACCATGGAGAGGAACAGAGGATATAAAAAACTACAAAAAACAGAACCCAAGAAAGGAAACTATGTAGCACGTGAGGTATGTCATGTGCCAATAAAAGGCAACGATTACTAATAACCATGGAGAGGAACGGAGGATATAAAAAAACTACAAAAACAAAACCCAAGAAAGGAAACTACGTAGCACGTGCGGTATGTCAATACCGCACGTGCTACATGCACGTGCACGTGCTTTTCTTTTTGATTACTCATATTCAACCTTTGCACATGAACTGAGACCAACACGTAAACCTCCATTCCACTAGTACCCTTCCTCGGACCAAACTCCCGGATTTTGGATCGCACCGTTTTTGGATCCCACACTCTGCTCATCGGATTTGATTTGGTACCACAGTGCTCAATGTTGTCATTGACGACAGTAGCACTCTAATTTTGTTGTTGTTGTTGTTGTGTGTAACTATACGAACAAAAAAATAATAATAAAAAACATTGAACACTATGGAATCAGAGGGAGTTTAAGTTTATTTCAGAATCACACGCCACTACAATATTACATACAAGTTATAAAAAGTCCAAAATAATATACAGCATGAAATCATTATCAGAATAAATATTTCAGTTAAAAACATAGCCAGCACATAATTAATAGTTTGTCTTTCTATCTGTAGTAGTAGTTCTATGTATTTGATCAGAAATAGAGGCTACCAAAACAGCGACTAGCGCCATCTAGTTGGTTACCTCCAAAGTACAATTGCAAACTAACATATTAATTTTAAAACTAGTGCAATTCAACAGAAAACTAACATAAAAACATAAACTTGTGAGATAAAGCGAAAGAAAGGAAATTAACTATTTCATGTTCTCAACGTATTCCTTAGTTTTCCTTAAATAAATATTGGTGGAACTGATTGCCTGTATGTTTTCAGGGAGCATATTCCACAAATGGGAACATATGTAATTAATAGTTCTTTTTCCATAGTTAGTATTTGTGTAAGGTTAGTGTAAACTCAACGGTTTCCTCATATTATAATGGGAGAGAGAATTGGCAAATCTAATCTTTTCTATGAACATTTTTGGTATTTTTTCTGGGCTATGAATACATAGATGAGCAAGTTTTAATAGCTTAAAATTACATAGTTGGTGTAGAGGAAGTGAATTTACTAATTCATATAGTTCTGAAGTTTTAGTTGTTAATTTTTTCTTAAACAGAATTCTTATTATAGAATTATTCATTGTTATCAAATTACTCAAGTGAGTGGAGTAGGTATTTCCATAGATTTCAATGCAATACTGAATCTGACTATGAATAAAAGAGTAGTAAATTTTTTTGAGGCAGTGTTTTGGTAAGAAATCACGAACATTATATAAAATACTGATAAAACCTTTTAGCCTACTACATACCATATCAACGTGCAGTTTCCAAGCAAGGTTTTCATAGAGTATTACACCTAGATATTTAACTTTAGATGTTCTAGAGATCAGGACATTATCTAAAAAGATTTCAAGCTTTTGCGGTATACTGTACCTTTGGTTTGCTTTGTGAATAATCATATAGCATGTTTTATCTAAATTTATGAAAACTTTGTTAGCATCGCAGCATACCTTAAGTTTTTTAAGACACATATTCGCATTCTTTTCGAGCTCATTAACATTTTTACCGGCAATAAAAATATTAACATCGTCTGCAAATAACTTAGGCTTATAGTCCCATAGAGCATTTGCCATGTCATTAATATAAATAAGAAATAATACAGGACCTAAAATGCTACCTTGTGGAACCCCACAATTGTTAATTTGCATCTCAGAGCTGGTGTTATTTACATATACATATTGAGGATGATTTTTTAAATAGTTCCTTATCCATTTGTTCATTTGACCTCTTATTGCATAGTGATGCAGTTTATCGATTAGTATCGAATGGTTTACCTTGTCAAATGCCTTCTGAAAATCGATGAATAGCCCTAGCACAAGGTTTCCACAATCTAAGTTTTCATAACAGAAATCTATCGAGTTCATAACCACAAGCATAGTGGAATGATTATGTCTAAATCCAAATTGATTTTCATATAGTACATTATACTTATTAAAAAAATTATATAGTCGTCTAGAGACTATTTTTTCAAGAATTTTATTAAATACACTTAGGAGAGAAATTGGTCTATAATTGGATGGATCGGTTACTTGTCCCTTTTTAAACACTGGAATTACTTTTGCAATTTTAAATAGTTCGGGTACCACACCACTAGATAATGTTAAGTTATAGATGTAAAGTAGAGGCTCAATTAATAGAAATCTAACTTCCTTTATCAGTATAGCACTGAATCCGTCATGACCACTGGCTTTCTTATCATCTAATTTCTCTATGCCTTCGAGAAGTTCAGAGTAAGTTATTTCTTCTACGAATATTGTTGTTTTTAGAGAATTTGTTAGAAACTCTTTACAATGTGTGGTTGAGCTTTTAAGTTTACTAGCTGTCTTTTCACCTACAGTACAGAAATGATTGTTTAACACATTTGCAATGGCCGAGTTAGTATTGATAAGAGAACCTTCATAAAAAAGTTCATTAATTGAGGATTTGTTAGTTACGTTTCTGTTAATGCTTAATGACGAATTGATGTTTTTCCAAATACTTTTTATATTTACTGATTTCTGGTCCAGCTATTATTACTATAGTAATTTATTTTAGCTTGTCTAATCGCTTCCTTATATTTTTTCCTTAATATTTTAAATTTATTCAAGTCAAGCTCAGTACGATTTTGAATCCATTTTTTATGTTGTTTATTTTTTTCATCACAAAGCTTTTTTAATTGGTATGAAAATCATTTTTTATCTTTGTATATTCTTCGAGAGACGTTAGTTAGTGGGTAAGATTCATTATAAATATCATAAATTGTTCATTGAACTTGTTGTAGCAAAGGTTTGCATCATTCTAAGGCTCTGACATGTCTGTATTAAGAAGTGTAGTCCAATTAAATTGGCTTAGTTTCTCTTTAAATGCATGTTTATTCTTGTTAGTGAATAAACGTACCATTGGTCTTTGCTCGTATTTTATTTTTTCAGATGTTATTTTGAGGAGTAAATAATTCGGTAAATGATCAGATATTTGATGTAGCAAATTACCACAATACATTTTATTTTTGTCACTAGGACAATTATAAAAATATATATTATCTATTAGCGTGGTACTAGTACTAGTTATTCTGGTCGGAGTAAGAATGGATGGAAGGATACTGTTGCTAATGGTCATGTTCAAGTAAGATTCAATATGTGGATTAAATTCATATTTTATCAAGTCTATATTAAAGTCTCCAGCAATGAAGCAGTAATTTTTCTTTTTTTGGATCAAATCAAACCGATGTGCAGAATTCATATTCACATCAGAAATCACATCATAGACGTGAAAACTTAACTAAAGAAAGAAATGAAACAGTAGATATTAAACAGCAAAATGCTTATAATTATAGACATACACAGTTCATACTGCAGCCCACTAGATTAGTTCATAATTCATAGCTCTATCACCCATATTACTAGCAAATCAAACTGGTCTGAAAACAATTCAATTTTTACAAGCATCTTGAAATAGTTTAATTGTTAGTAGCCGATAGGTTATTCAGTCAGTTCGTTAGCTAATAAGTTAGTGTTAGCTAATTAGTCAGTTAATTCGCTAGTCAGTCAAATAAGTTAATCGGTAAGTCAGTCAGTTAGTCATTAAGCCAGTCATTAGGTTGCAAGGTAGTTACTTGGATAGCTGGGTAGTTGGTTTACAAATAAGTTAGACAAATAGTTTGCTTCCAAATACATGGCAAACTACAGAATATTTTCTTATATAGGCCTACTGCATTACTGATTTAAATATATATATATATATATATATATATATATATATATATATATATTATATATATATGTATATATATATAATATATATATATACATATGTATAATGTATATATATATATATATAATATAATTGTTATTTTACTATTTTAAGATATATATACATATATATATACATATATATATACCCTGGTTAAACTGGGATGTAAGGGAAGATGATGATGATGATGTTATATAATACACATATATATATAATATATATATATATATATTTATATATATATATATATTTTTAATATATATATATATATATATATATATATAATATATATATAATAATAATAGAAAGCAAAAGTTTTAATCATCTAAATTTTGAAGTTTTGTTGATTCAAGAGAAGAAAAAATTTCAGTAACTAAAATACGAAAAATGTCCAAATTAAAACTACTATTTGTGCCGTGTCCCGTTTGCTGAAGAATAGACCAACCGTAAACTGCACGTGTTGTAAAAGGCAACAAAGTACTAATATCCAAACCAAAGTTAGAAAGGCATTCAGTTAATGAATGCCCAAGTTCCAGAAATTGCTACAAAATTTTCTAAAGTGAATCGAAAAGTTCTCGACCCTAATTAAACTGGGAGCAAGGAAAGATGACAATAATGATCATGATAAAAAAGGTTAATAAAGCTACTGTTAATCTCAGGTTCCTCACTCGAAAGCGATGTCGGTGACAGGAGTGCCCAGTATTTGAACACCGCACATACTGGTCCACAGTCCAATATCTTACCGACATCGCCACTGGCTCCAGCATTAGAAAGAGAATTCCATGATGACGACGATAATGATGAAAATTAAAATACATAAAATCTTTGAAGGCTTCAGTACTTACTGTCTGGGATATCCTGTGAGAGCAAACCTATAGACAAAGCTGAGTAGATAATAGAGGGCAGCAAATACTGCAAAATCCTTCCATAGCAGCTTGTATATGCTGCCCTTCCATCTGCAAAAACAATTAAATATAACTTTATTATCGTGCAATACACAATTAATTTAAAAAATTGTCATGGTGCTCACTGTTGTCGTGGGTAACGGTAGCATTCTAATTGTGCCATTATTGTTGTTCCGATAGCACAAGTTTGTAAAATGTAGTTTGCATCCATGCAACCCATCCATGCATACACGTGCCATAAAATTACTTTTTAAGTACAGCTCATGGTGCCTTTGGAGTCTGGACCACAGAACGATCTTAATATTTATTACAATAAATGTAACTTTTAATTTAATACCAGTTGCTCCATGTTAATAAACCACAATTAAAGATGAATATGGCAGAGTCTGCAAGAGACGTCCCTGACAATGCCCTATGGCGAGGAACAGGACGTTAAATTCTTATTGAATGATTGATTGAAGTTTTTGCTTAATAAAATTAAACAATTTACCTACCTTACAAGAAGTTTCAAGAAACAGGAAAAATTTGCAGTGGCAACAAGATTAGAGTAAGTGACGGTCATGTTTGAGCAGAATCCAACAATAGATATGTAACAGATCTCTTTATACTCCGCTCAGAAGTAAAAGCTAATATAGAGATTCTACTGTATATCTATGATTGATGGATAAGTTTGCAGAAGAATATTCTGAAATTTATGCATTGATTCTGCAAAACAAACAAAACAATATTTAACGAAGAATATCAGCTTAAAAACAGTTAACACTAATTCATTAATTTATTAACAATATATCTCTCTCTCTCTCTCTCTCTCTCTCACTAATGGCAGGTCCATGAAAGATATTCACACTCAGAGTCAGCAATCAGGCTAAATCAAAAACATTGCCATTATCTCCTCTCAGGAAGTATGTAAGCAAGGGACAAATGTTATTATTATTATTCATCATCATCATCATCCTTTGAATCCCAGTATAACCAGAGTCGAGATACAAATAGATTGTCTCAAATCCTCTCTGTCTTACACTACACCACCAGCCAATCCCCTATTTGAGACTTTTCTATTTGTTTAAAATTTTGTAGCAATTTTTGGAGCCTAGGCGCTCACTAACCGAATGCCCTTTCTGATGTTGGTGCTTTAGTCGCCGTCTACGACACGTGCAGTCACCGGTTGGTCAATTCTTCAAACAACCCTGACACAACACGGGGAATTAATGTTATTATTAGCTTTAAATTATTTTTAAGCTCTAGGCTACAAAGGATCCTGGACTAGAAAATATTAATGAGATTCTACTGATCTTAGAGTAAAAAAACTCATTAAATAATTTGCAATGCCCTTCTGAAAACTAGCCCTCAAGCAATTTGTAGCAATTTGTCACACATTTTGTTCTTTCAAGATAAATCTCAAAGTAAGACAGAGAGGCGCTATTTTCTACTGAGGCTCAAAAGTATAGCAATATGTCTTAAAGTACTGAATACCTCATTGTATGAGTCGGATAACGTTTTGAAATATTAAATGACTGTTCCTGAGGTATTCTCAAATCCACGCCGGCTGCAATTGATGCACCATAAAAGGCTAAGATTACTAATAACCATGGAGAGGACGGTTGAGACGGGCCTTAAACATGCATCTGTGTTTCCTGACCCAGTGTGTCGTTATGTGTTATGTTATGTTATGCCATCGGGTCAATTCCGGATAGCTGATCAGAGGGTAAAATCTCGGACATTCACATGACTGGTAACATAGAATTTTGACTAAACTGCTTAATGCTTAAATATGTGTTATTAAAAGAGTTAGATATCATCAGGATAGTCACTATGTGCATTTAAACTTTTTTCAAATTTACCAAAATACTGGGTGAGTAACGTGAGTTAACTTTAGCATTGCAGTGTATCATTGGCTTATCTACATATAAATTACGAACTTTAATCGTTGCAATAGTCATGGTACAGCAAAATTGCAATGCAGATTTGTAAGTTTCAGACTTGATTTTACTAAGCGAAAATGTACATTTTTGTAGTTTAAGTGACAATTAAACCATTTAAAAATTAAATACCTTTATTTACAAAATAATCGAGCCTTAGCGGGAGACTGTGATCTCAGATTTCATTTGAAGTAATAATTGTACTCAGTGTTAAACAAAATTAAATACATTTTAATTATCCTTCATGGAAAAGTGTAGCAAGAGTAAATGACGATACCGACCACTTTAATACAAAACTTCCAAAAGCTTAAATAGCCGGGCTTCTAGTAGCATTATCATCCAGTGTTACAAATCTTAATGACTTCCTGAAGCTGACAGGTATAACATTTACAACTAGGTCCGGTATATTCCAAGACTTATTAATAATAACAAACATTATAATGTTTGTCAGGATCTTAACAAGAACCGATAAGAAAAAGAAAGGAGATGCAAGGAACATTAGTATAATGGGTAAAGATGGGGAATTGAAGACAGAGTTGGAAGAGGTAAA
The DNA here is from genome assembly GCA_905160935.1 of Enchytraeus crypticus. Classification (NCBI taxonomy): domain Eukaryota; kingdom Metazoa; phylum Annelida; class Clitellata; order Enchytraeida; family Enchytraeidae; genus Enchytraeus; species Enchytraeus crypticus. Next base: position 93,893 of record CAJHZI010000534.1, on the reverse strand, counting down.
AGAAAGATGGAGAGAATATGTAGAGGAATTGTATGATAAGGCTGGGAAACCAGTCCAAGAGGATTTTAAAATAGAAGAAGAGAATATCATAGAAGACGATAAAAGGGGCCCCGATTTAATGAAGGAGGAAATTTATTCTGCAATTAACAGTATGAAGAAGGGAAAGGCAGCCGGTATAGATGAAATCCCAGCAGAATTCTTGAAAATATTGGAAGGAGAAACACTCAAAAAGTTATTGGAAGTATGTATGGAGGTGTACAGTACCGGTATTTGGCCAGACGACTTTACCAAGTCAGTGATGATTCCAATTCCCAAAAAAGCCAATGCTTTGGAGTGTTCGGATTACAGAACAATCAGCTTAATACCTCATGCATCGAAGATCTTACTAAAGATAGTAAATAATCACATTCAGTCGAAAGCAGAGATGATACTGAGCAAGACACAATTTGGTTTTAGGAAAGGATGCGGCACAAGAGAAGCAATAGGAGTAATGCGGGTTCTCTGCGAAAGAAGCTTAGAATATGGTAATGAAGTTTTTGTATGCCTTGTCGACTTCGAGAAGGCCTTAACAGGATTGATTGGATAACGATGATGAATACCTTAAAAAGAATAGGAATTGACTGGAGAGATAGAAGACTAATTTTGAACTTGTACATGAATCAAAGAGCAGTAGGCCTAATCAAAATCCAGCAAGAATACTCAGAAGAAGGTGAAATAGGACGTGGAGTAAGACAAGGTTGTAGCATTTCGCCGCTGCTGTTTAACATTTACACTGAGGCAATGATGGAGGAAGCCATGGATGACTTGGAAGAAGGAATAAAAGTAGGAGGGAATTTGTTACAAGATGTACGATTGCAGATGACCAAGGAATGGTAGCGGGCAACGAGATTGGATTGCAGAAGATAATGGATAAGCTAAATGATGCGGCCCTAAGATATGGCATGAAGATTAATATAAAAAAACGAAGGTGATGAGAGTGTCCAATAATAAAGGTGAAGTTAATATCACAATAAATGGTACGAAATTGGAACAGGTAAGGAGTTTCAAATATTTGGGTCATACTATAATCGATGATGGGAAATGTGAGACAGAAATATGCAGTAGGATTGCACAAGCAAAAGCGGCCTTTGGTAGTAGAATAGAACTATTAACAAAAAGTCTAAAGACACAAAGATGAAGATAGTGAAAACTTTGGTTTGGACCATGCTATTATATGAATGTGAAACATGGACCTTAAGAAAGGAAGATATTAGGAAACTGGAGGCATTGGAAATGTGGATTTGGAGAAAAATGGAGAGGATTAGCTGGACTCAAAAGATTACAAATGAGGAAGTCCTGGAGAGAGTTGGCACAGATAGACAGTTGATAAATGTATTAAGAAATAGAAAGAAGAGATGGATAGGACACAATGTAAGGGGGGAAGGTCTATGAAAAGAGGTCATAGAAGGTAGAATCGAAGGAAAAAGAGGCAGGGGCAGGCCGATATTAGGTATGTTAGATGATTTAAAGACCCACTCATATTTGGAAATGAAGAGGAAGGCGGAAGACAGAGAAGAGTGGAGGCGTTATGTATCATGGACCTGCCAGTAGGCAGTGCACTAAGAGAGAGACATTATAATGAAACGATCTACTACGTTGATATCTACCACTTTTAATACTACATGTTAAATCCGTTAGGCAATTTTGTCAATAATAGTTTCCGTGGAGCCAGTCCAGAGAATGTCTGAGATTTTACACTAAATGTCTTAATAGCGTAGGGGTAACGTCATGAAGTTTTAAATGACAGATCCTGAGGTGAATTGAACCCTCGTGGGTTCGAATCCCGGCCTCGCTGATCTTAGAGTAAAATCTCAGACATTCACTTGACTGGTTATACGGAAAATGGACTAAATTGTCTAACGGTTTAAACACGTGGTAGGCTATTAAAAAGTGATATATATCAACATAATTGAGTATTCACTATAATGCGTGTTTACTTTTTACACTCAGATAAGCGCGGCTGGGATTCGAACCCACGAGGGTTCAATTCATCTCAGGGTATGTCATTTATAACTTCATGACGTTATCTACACCTCTAACCATTGCGCAATTGAAACCTTCAATAATATTTTAGTATTAGTATATATTTTAGTATTATTTATTATTTTGAACATTTTAATAATAGACCGATTTAAAATAATATTTAGTACTATTTTGAATATTTTCAAGGGCAATTTTTCAAATTACCCTTTAAAATATTCAAAATAATACGAACATGACTACACTTACAATCATACGAGACCAATCACTCGAGACTAAGACCGGAACCGTTGAGTCCAATAGCAGTAAATCCGAGTGTCAAGCTGTCTCGAGACCCTGGCCAGGACTCGAGGACTACAAGTCTGCATTGGAGTGCGGACAAGTCTCACCTTTCGTGTAAGAATAGGCCTAAAGTACTTGTTGATAGATAGAGTGCACCTTACTTTACTTTGCATTACTTGCGTATTATTTGATTATTATTCTTATTACATTATTGATGATTATTTGAGTTACTTTAGACTGATTTTCTGGATTTTGTACGGTGTTTTGCTCACAGGCTAGATTTTGACTCAATAGTGCTCGATGTTGTCATTGATGACTGTAGCACTCTAATTGTTATTATACTTTTCCCAAGCTATAGGCTACATAAGGCATAGACTTTGTGAAGGGATTAACTTGTTGATCTAAGGAGTGCTCTTATGGAGCGAGAAAGCAGACTTTGAGTATGAATATGTACCTTGAACCTTCCACTTGGCAGAGTACTGAGAAGACCTTATGTAACACGATAATATAGACAGTGAGTAGGAATATGTACTTTGGACCAGTAGCTTTGGCATATCCATGAAGTGTTTCCATTGTCCTTCTCAGTTTTAGCTTAGCCGCCTCTTTCGACAAGTGCAGTTAAGGGTAGGTCCATTGATTAGTGTTCCGGACACAAGACGGGAATGATTACACAGTACATTTAAAATTGGTCTACTTTTTCTCTTTAGTGGCCATACCAGGTACAATGCCGAATAGTTTCAAGAATATAATTACTAATTATATTCACTATTAAAAATATTTTTACAATATTAATACTGGCTTTACAAAATAGTTACATCCAATTTCAGAATTACTCATTATAAGCATAATAGTAAAGATTTAACGTCCATTTCCTCATACAAGATGATGTCAGGAACGTCCCCCCCATCACACCTCCCTACAAATCCATTTATTCAAGCGATTTTAAAAACACGTGCCGAAGAGAGAAAAAAGATCCTAATCAGTGTCAGTTTGACAATTTAAAACGTAAGATGATTTGAAACTAAGGCGCAAAGAGATGTTTCCAACCCAATAGATTTATACTGAACTTAGTTAATTAAACTGTTTTACTATTAGAAAACAATCCAAATCATCCAATAAGCAGACATTTATTTCTAAACTACACGGTAAGCTGAAGCAATATTAATTACCATCTCAAGTCATTATTCCATTAAAAAGCTGGTAGGCTAACGTTAACGTCAAACTACAAGCACGTCTCTAGACTCAACTGACTCTAAACAAAGCTAAAATATTCATTTGTTTTCTTTCCTCTTCCGGCCACGTAGTTCACAACTGTATGTCCTGGAACACTAGGCGTAGCACTGGAAGCACTAGAATCAACAGACTCATACTGGTTGAAGCAGCCATCCCTCTATCATTTAAAAACGTTTCTTTCTTATACCGATGCCGGATCTTAAACTTCTTCCCTGCATTAGCTAGTCCATTTGAGTTAAACCCATGCTGCGTAATTTCGGTTCCATGAAAGAGCGAGATATTACGAAAATGCAGACTGCAATAATCACCTTCATTCGTCAAAGAAATACCCAACGGATCTACACTCGGGCGATTACAGTAGTATTGCTGATCCAAATATCGGCCGTCCACCTGAAAATGTACGTTTTTAGTATTGTTGCCAGTACGCACAATAAGGGATAAATCCTCCCCTGCCAAGCCTATCTTATAATCTTTTACTGTGACATATTTTCCGCCGAGGGTGAGAACTTTGAGAACGAATTCGAAGCCCTTTACAATTGCAGACTGAGGAATAGCCAGGCAGTGATTTCCGTTTAGTGTTAAGTTAAATATATTCAACATTGGTTTGTCATCTTTAGAACCAATACTTCCAAAGTTAGTGTGATTTTTCCGGATATTTATTTCTAATGAACTATCACAATGAGAAAAAGTGATGGGCTCACCACGGTCATATATCAGTATTTCAACGGTTTCATGTTTGAAATGTGAATCTCCTGAAGCAAGTTGAGGAGATAAAGCCAAAATCAAGCATACCATTAAAATGGATTCCAAATTTTTGAAGATTATACCACGACGCTTGTACTTTTTAAGCATTATCGACTTTCTCTCTAGCCACATCCACATTTTTACAATCACATCCTCCTTTTTAGCTATTCTAGCATTTGTATTCCTTTTATCCATTTTAGAGTCCACATTCTTTTTATCCTTTATAGTACTCGCGTTCTTCTTATCCTTTATAGTACTCGCGTTCTTCTTATCCTTTATAGTACTCGCGTTCTTCTTATCCTTTATAGTACTCGCGTTCTTCTTATCCTTTATAGTACTCGCGTTCTTCTTATCCTTTATAGTACTCGCGTTCTTCTTATCCTTTATAGTACTCGCGTTCTTCTTATCCTTTATAGTACTCGCGTTCTTCTTATCCTTTATAGTACTCGCGTTCTTCTTATCCTTTATAGTACTCGCGTTCTTCTTATCCTTATAGTACTCGCGTTATCTTTATAGTACTCGCGTTCTTCTTATCCTTTATAGTACTCGCGTTCTTCTTATCCTTTATAGTACTCGCGTTCTTCTTATCCTTTATAGTACTCGCGTTCTTCTTATCCTTTATAGTACTCGCGTTCTTCTTATCCTTTTTATGATTCACGTTCCTTTTATCAATTTTGAAATCCACGTTTTTTGTATCCATTTTAGGGCCCACTTTCCCTTCAGCCACTTTAAGGTCCCCGTCCTCTTCAGGCACTTTTACATCCACGTTCTCTTCAATCATTCCATGATCCACGTTCTCTTCAATCATTCCATGATCCACGTTCTCTTCAATCATTCCATGATCCACGTTCTCTTCAATCATTCCATGATCCACGTTCTCTTCAATCATTCCATGATCCACGTTCTCTTCAGCCACTTCACGAGTCCCATTCTCTTCAATCATTCTAAGCCCCACATTACATTTAGTAATATCCTGATCACGATCCTCTATAAGCTTAAGTTCTAATTCTACCTCTTGAATACTGCCGAGGTTTGAGTAACAATTAATTGTTGACACTTTTTTCTTGTCCTGATCAGATGAAACGGTACTGGTATGGATGTTTTTATCAGATCCACTACCGTCATCAGAGCACTGCAACGGTCCATCACCAGTTTTCCTACATAACAAAATACAAAAAATAGCAAACTGTTATTTACTGGATCTCATATTCATTCATCATGTTTTATCTAATCATAGCTGATCTCATTATTCATTCATCATGAACTATTCATTATTCATTCATCATGAACTATTCATTATTCACTCATCATGAACTATTTATTATTCATTCATCATGAACTACGAGATTCACTCTGCTAGGCTTAATCAAGGAAAAAGCTAATGGTAACGCTAATATTAACGTCAGTTTCTTCATTCAAGAGAGACGTTAGTGACTAGCAAGCCCAGGTTTTGAACCCTCACAGACATATAAACTACTCGTAAGTGACATGTAAGCTTCACTACTAAGCAGTCTTGTATTTGCACACTTAAGAAGACTGTCTGCTGCCGATGACCCTTACCTATCTACAGCATAAGGTAAAGGCTAGCATGGGAGATCATTTAGATAGGATGCCTTACAGTACACAAAGTGGCATCTACACTGATGGCCTAGTGCGTTAATTTAAACCACTAAGATAGACATAATCTCTCTCTCTTTCAATCCTAGGTTCACTATCATTCGAGTAAATATTTCAAATTCCAGACATCTCCTCTCTACAGCAGTTCTTTACATTTGAAATGGCGAGAGTGTTGCTTTTTATTTACACAGTGAAAACAGAACATTAAACTGAGTTGTTAAAGAAGAGAAAACGGGATTAGGACTGTGAAATGAGATTAATTTTGCAGTGCGGGTGATTTATCAGATTTGATATGAGCTATAATATGATTACTACAACAGCTATAATATAATTTTCAGAATGCTAAATGATGCACTTTGGGAAAGCAAATCTATATCAACGAACATCTGACTCAGCGTTCAAATTAAATATTTTCTCAAGCTCGTTCCCTGGTAAAACAGAAAAAGATAGCCTCAACTTGGACCTTTAAAGGTCAAATCTTCATAAAGCAGAGCTCAGACGCGTCCTGTAGACCGATACTAATTAAGAGCAAAGAAAGTTTGCCTAGATAAGCCACTAATAATTTAATTTTTCTGTGTTTGCTTATACATGTATATATCGATTGATATTATCTTTTAAAAATGGCGTCAAATAATGTTGATAAAATTGAATTATGCTTCAGTCGAAACCAGAGTTTATCTATCAGCTCTACCAATAAATTAGATATTAATAAAATTGATGACTGTATTGTTAATCTATGTGACTCAAGATATGTTACCCTGGATGAATGCAAGTCTTTTTTGCAATCTAAAAACCTATGTAATTTTATGCATATGTCAGAAGTTTATCTAAAAATTATGATCATTTATGCGCTTTAGTATCTCATTTAGACGCACAATTTGTTGCGATTGGTCTTAGTGAAACTTGATTAAAACCATTTAATTCTGATATTTTTGCTTTACCGGGCTATAATTTTGTATCTTGTTCTCGCCCCATCAAGCCAGGTGGAGGTGTTGGAACTCATGTTAATATGCATGAACAATTTAGTATTATTAATGATCTTACCATTATGAATGAAAATATTGAAAGTATTTTTATCGAAGTTGCAAAGAGGGATATAAGGAAAAGTTCGATACTTATTGGTTGTATTGATCGACCCCCACAATCTGTTGCAGTTAATTTTACTAATCAATTAACTGAATTTTTCAGACCGAATATTTTTCAAAGAAGCAAGATATAATTATAACGGGTGACTTCAATTTTAATCTCTTAACTAATGGTTCCATTCATCCTCAATCCACTTTTCTTAATACTATGCTATCTCATGGTATGCTACCTGCAATCAACAAGCCGAGCAGAGTTGCTAATACTTCTGTGACCTTAATTGACAATATTTTTACTAATGTTGATGTTCGCATCTGTAAATCTGCAATACTTTATGATGATACAACAGACCATTATCCTAACACTCTCCGACTGGTTTAAAGCGAATAGATTATCCCTAAATATACAAAAAACCAATTACATGCTATTTGGGTATAAATACAAATATAACAATAATTCTGACAATTTCATATATACATAGATGATATCAACATTTCTAGAATAGATAAAACTAAATTTTTGGGAGTGATTCTTGATGAAAAATTATTGTATCATGGCAATATCATATTTCTTATACTGCACAAAAATTAGCCAAATCCATTGGATTACTCCATCGGGTTAAAACAAAGTTACCTAAACATTGTATGTTAAATTTATACTACAGTCTGATATATCCGCATCTAATTTATTGTAATATTGTTTGGGGGAATGCTTCTAAAACCTTGCTCAACAAATTGATAGTACTCCAAAAACGAGCAATTAGAATAATTCAACATGCAGAGTTTCGTAGTCATACGAACAATATATTTAAAGAACTTAAAATTTTAAAGTTAAGTGATATTCATAAACATTGCTGTTGCGTATTTCTGTATGAACTTATTCATAATGATATGCCTTCATGTTACAACTATTCGTTGCTATTAAATAATGTTGTAAATTCTGTTTATAAATTTTGACAAGTTTCGGAATTTACTATACCATCGTTCAGAACCTTCTGTCGCGAAAAGTATATCGCTGTACAAGGCCCTAGATACTGGCTATCCATTCCACCTAATTTACGATCATCTCGTTCCGTTAACTGTTTCAATATTAATCTTCGTCAGTACTTATTAAATAGTTATTAATGAAACTGACCTTAAATGTATAATTATGCCTACCTATTATCATTAATTTTCTTTATTTTGAATTTCTTTATTTCAATTCTTTAATTTCTACTTTATATTTTCGTTTTAAGTTCACCATGGTTCACATTTAAATTGTGCTCACTTATTGCATTTCCTTGTTTGTTTGCATTGCTTGTGAACTGTACAGGGTTGAATGACCCTTTTTGGTGATCTAAATAAATAAATAAATACAAATGGTTACTTTACAGACGGTGGTCATATTAAGGTGATGTATCTGCTAAGAAATTTTTTTAAAATATAATTTAATAACCTAAAAATGTTGAACTACTGATTCAAAAGAAGAAAAGTTATTTCAACTAATATATATCAAACATAAAAATAAAGCATTAAAATAATTAAACTTTCCAAATAGTTGTTGACTCGCAGCTGATTAAAAATGCATAATATTAGCAAAGGCTATATTAGTCACCTAAAAATGTTGTTGATTTAATTAAGAGAAGACAAAATTTTAGTAAATAATCCTTTAAAGCTTCAGTACTTACTGTCTGGCATAACCAGTGAGAATAAGTCCATAGACAAAGCTGAGTAGATAGTACGGGGCAGCAACTATTGCAGAAACTTTCAATTGCAATTTGAATACGCTGCCCTTCCATCTGCAAAAAACATACAAAATTTTGGATGATCCAAAACTTCATATGATACTAGTAGCAAATTTCACATGATACCAGTAGCAAATTTCACATAATATCAGTGGAAAACTTCACATGATACCAGCAGAAAAACTTCACATGATACCGTGGCAAACATCACATGATACCAGTGGCAGAGAGAAAGTAATCAAAGAAGTTGATAGTTAGGCTTCAATAGCTAAGCCACACTAGTTATCTATAATTAATTCAAAATGGTCAGTGAATCAAACGAAAGTTGAGACGGGTTAAACAAAATACATTAACGTTCCACAATGTAACCCAGCTATCCAGAAAAAGGAATTTTACATATGTATACTGTAATCCTCCAAAAATTGCTACAAAAACTTAAACGAATGGATATTGGAGAAAGTCTATTCATGTCTCGACCCTGGTTGGACTGCGATTTAAGGGAAGAAGATGATGGTGATACTGTAATCCTCCTCAGAGTCTACAAACATTTCTAAAATGAATCTGAAGAAAGATTTGCTAGAATTATCTGATGGTGTCAACCTGCTGGATGTTTCATGATCCCCTAGTGATGCCACTGACCTTGCCCTTGGGTGAGGAAACAGACGTTAAATCTATATCGTTTTGTATTGCTTTGTAAGATAATAGTTAGCAGAAACAAACCTAGTTTCGAGCAGTGCAGGTTTACAAAAACTTCGCATCTCGCAAACTGGTTCCTTGTCATCAGCTGTCTGTCTAGACAGCATATCCTTCGGAAAACAAGCGTTCAATCAATCAATAGTATCTTTGATTATTAGTTAAACAATACTTATTTACGTATACACAATCAGACACATGCTTCTGCTGAACACTCAACACAAAGTTTGTTAAATGATAATAAACTTCAATATTTATAACATTTTACATTTAGAATTACGTACAACCAGAAAGGATAAGAATTTCTAATTGTTTTAAATTAAAACAGTAATAAATGTAACCCATATAGCATTTATTCATAAGGCATCTTTTAAGATCTAGTAGTACACATAGTTAAACGCTGGACGTGAAACCAAAACATTAGAATTGTCAATAGTGCCTCGTTTGTACATTAGCTTCGAAATGTAATTTTAAAACTCACATGAATTTATAGAGGCATGAATTTTTTAAATATCCTTATGATTGATCATGAATAAAATCTAATTTAATTAACCAAGGGAGCACAGTAGAAAAGTTCTACTCTGAAAAACTATATTACGAAAATTACTATGAGATTAAGACAAATTCAATCAAACTTTTAAAGTGGTACGATAAAATTGTACATTACTTACTATAATTGAGAGCACATCGGTATTTTTAGCTATTACTCCTGCCTCACTCATCTTTCTCCAGACGATTGTTCCGACTGTAATAGATGAATAGCTTTCTTGTATAGTAACTGCACAAGAATACAAATAATAATAATTTTTTTAAAAGTAAAAAAGCTAATGTTAACGTCAGTTTCCTCACTCGAAAGCGATATATAAACAATTCTGTTTCAATAATAATTTAATAAATAATAATACAGCTTTAAAGTCCGTCTCCTCATCAGAGGAAGATGTCGAGGTGCCTCTGCTTTCATATAATACAAACTAATTATCCAAGATATTGGAAGAAACACGTGTTGAAGTGTAAACATAGATTCTAAATGGTGCTGGTCCAGTGATCAAACGACCAAAGAACATAGTGTGTGGAGAGTACTTGTCTAATAAAGACGAAAGCACAGAGTGAAATTTTTGTGCAAAATTAGCAACAGTTAAAGTTGGATTGGAGTGTTATGAAGAAGACAAAATATCAGCAGAATATGAAGAAATATTGATGGAGGAGAGTTTATGATAACTTTTAATAGTTCTAGAAGCAAAGGAGTTAATGACCACAGGCAATTTGCAGAAAATTGCACTGTGAACAGACAATGACATCTCCGAGACTCCGAAGCTAGTCAACTTAGTCATGTCACGGGTAATTAAAAGGTAAAGAATGTGACCAGAGATATGGATAGGAGAAGAAATGTGCAGCTTGAGGCCAAAAGCCTCAAGTGTAGTAGAAAGTCTGAACATAGTGATCAATATGTGTGTCAATATGTATATTGTATTCACCCATAATGATCAGATCAGATGGTAAAGAGGCAATATCCTCAAGAAGTGAGGAGATGTCAAAAAGGAAGCCAGACTTAGACAAGGAGTCTATAAACAGTTAAAAAGAGATATGATTTAGAAGCACAAGTAAGTCTAAGCACCTATCATGTGCTAAAAGATGGAAATGATATGCTTTTAACGAGGGAAACACAAAAAGCAGACTTAAAAATAGCAGCAATGCCACCGCCACGACCAGAAGAACGACCTATGTGCAGAACGGAATAGCCAGGAGGAGTAAGAGAGTTAAGGACTGGGGGTGGAGTGTCAGAAGGTAACCTAGATTCAGTTAAAAAGAGAAGATCAATTGACTCATCAAGAATTAATTTAGGTTTGTTTAGATTCTTTGTAATTGTAGTGGCAGACCAAGCATTGAGGCAGTAAGTGGACAAGTTAGAAGAAGAAACAGGGCCAGGATTCAATTCAACATCACCAGCAAGAATTAGGAGAAGAGAGAATTAAATGTAAATTGTACTAATTGTGAATTAAGAATGAATAAAAGAACAATTGCATGGAGAAGAAAGATATTGTGGTAAGACTATACAAAGCTCTTGTACGGCCCAAACTTGAATACTGAATTCTAGCTTGGTGCCCATATCTTAAGAGATATATCGGTAAATTAGAAAGGGTACAAACCAGAGCAACAAGGCCGGTATTCTGGCAAGTTTTTTTCTCTTCGACTTTTCCAATCCACCAAATGTCCATGACCTGAGGCCAACACGTAAACCTCCCTTCCGCTAGTACCCTTCCATGGACTGATCACCCGAATTTTGGCTTGCACCGTTTTGGACCCCTCACTTTGCTCATTGGTTGTAATTTGGTTCCACAGTGTTCGATGTTGTCATAGACAACAGTAGCACTCTAATCATATTTTTGTTGTTGTTATTTGACTGTAAAAACGTAGTTATGAAAATAGACTAAACAATAACAACCATTAAAGCGTTACAGTCATCAATGACAACATCGAGCACTATTGAAACAAAATCAAGCCAGCGAGCAAAAAGAAGGTCCTAAAACGGTGCAAATTCCAAAATCCAGAAAATCAGTCCAAAGTAAAGGGAATTTAAGAAAAGGTGGTTTAGGCGCAGGTCGCTGCTCATGAAAAGATAGGTCTTTAACTGCCTATGGAACTGCTCATAGGAAAGCAAAGGCCGATGTTATTCAAATGAAGATTTTCTAAGATTGGATGGAAGAGAATTCCAGATCTGCGGTGCAGAATGCTGGAAAGAACGATTAGGTAGCTTAGAGCGTGAAGGTAAGCTAGGTCTCACAAGAGTAATTAACTTGGAAGACCGAGTAACAGCAGGCTGCATCACTTCAAGCAAGTGAGACATACAAGTTTGTCCAGGGATGGTGATGGACTTATAGGTTAACGAAGCTGTTTTGTAAAGGATACACCCTTTAATCTTTAGCCAGTGCAAAGAATATAAAATAGGCGTAACATGTGAGTATTTGGAACTACAAAAAATTGCTCGCACAAGAGAATTCTGAACAAACTGCAACCGATCAATCTCGCAGCCAAGGGAGATTTTTAAAAAAGGCCAAAATATGGACGTATTAGACGAAGATCACGGATATGGAAGAAACATGCTTGTGAAGTTTTAGTTATGCGTTCGTGGAAGGTTAGGTGTTTATCAAGGATAGCACCATGATTTCTCACAGAAGAAACAGGCGATATTTTAATACCCGAAGATATATGATTAACTTCTTTCAGCGAGAGCTGAATTAGCGGTGATTTAATATAAATTTGTAACTTACTCAAGGCTTCAGCAAAGTTAATTATAGTATTTGACAAATATGATAAATATAAATACCTCTAAATTAGATACTAATTGTTCAGAGTTATAAAAGTGCAGATATTCGACATGTTGACGTATACGGTATGATGCAATAACGCAGCTGTGTGACTTGCTGCTACAGGTAATATTACCTCAAGGCATCGGCGTCGGCGGTTGACATTACGTGGACCGTTATATGATTGGCTACTTATAGGTCAGCTCCTCCCCTTAAACACGACCTACTTACCTCTTATTGTAGAAAGTAGTCAAAGGGAAAACCCGGGCATTTAAAAAATTATCTCTTCCAAATACAGTGAATGTAGGCTATATTACGTATAAAATATTAAATACTAAATGTAGTGTTAATTTTTAAATTTATTATTTATTAAATAAATTATTGTGAAATATTTAATATAGCGAAAAATTACTCCTTGAGCATGAATATGATTGTATAAGATCCTCGTATAATTATCAAGAATTCTCACATAGGAGCTATTACTGACAATGCTAGCCTATTCGACAGAGCCGAGGCGATATCACTAAGATATCAGACTGTGGATCAGTATGTACGGGGTTCAAATCCTAATCTCGCCTGTAATTGATGTCACTGTCGTGAGATGAAACTGACGTAAATATATCAAAATTAATTATCTAAAGTTGTTTTTAACAATTTGTTAAATTGTTAAGTTAAAAATTACTTATCTAAAGATGAAAATGAAATTTATTCATCACTCATTTATGTCAGATACAGCTGTCCATATTACAAATACTAAACTGAAACATACAATATATATATATAATAGGTTGAGTTGCGCGTCAATTATCGAAGTTAAGCTACATCGACCTCGGTTAGTGCTTTGTGTGTGACCACCTTGGAAGACCGAGTGCTGACAGCTTAGGGAGGAAAAATCCCAGAGTGATGGAAAGTTATTCTTAAATCTTCGCAGGCTGCAAATGATGCGCTACAAAAGGTAAAGATTACTAATAACCATGGAGAGGAAGGAGGAAATGGGCATTAAACAAGCATCTGTGCTTTCTGACCCAGTGTGCCGTTATGTATAACATCCAGTACAAATACAAATATCAGTGGCAGATGTATTTACTACATAGCAGTCCAAGTGAAGATATAATTGATTTTCGTGACCTTAATTAATATTCGAACATTTGAATTGACCAGCTAACTATTGCATAATATTCAATGGTTTATATATCTATATATATATATATATATATATATATATATATATATATATATATCTTAGTTCAATGCCTACTAGCAGGTCCATGGTACATAATGCCTCCACTCTTCTCTGCCTTCCACTAAATTATTAAAAGTTTAAAACAAGTAAACAACTTTCATATCTATGAAGAGCAAAAAACTAACTAAAATAAACTTTAGAGTAAGAAGAAAATAAAATGAAACAGGAAAAGAACTTACAATGAAACAAGTGTAGTGCCTAATTAATTAGTACAAACGTTCAAAGTAGGCTTAAGCATTAGACTGTCTCAAATCCTGTCTCTCCTACACCACTCCACTAGCCAATCCCCTATTTGAGATTTCATCGGGAACATCTCAATCTAACATCAATCATTCTAACAGTAATAGTCTAAAATTAACTGCATTGACTAGCAACTAGTAACAATCTTTTTATTTTTAGTATTTTATATGCAGTCCACTGATGGATCATGGATATAATCGATGACTTGTTTGTTTTGCTTAATACTCATACGGACACTGTTAGTGGTGGAAGATTTGAATTATTGCCATTGATAATTAAGGGTTTGACACGACAGTTCAGTTGCTAGTCAATGCAGTTAATTTTAGACTATTACTGTTAGAATGATTGATGTTAGATTGAGATGTTCCCGATGTTGTTTCCTGCCTCTTAATATAACCTATTGAAGTGACGGGCGAGCGCAGGATTTGAATCCGCACATACTGAACTTCGGCCGAATATCTTACAGACATTGTCACTGGATCCAGCCATTAGGCCTACGTGGAAATAATATTTAATAAACTGCTAAATAAATGCGATAAGAAATAGAAAGAAACGCTTGATAGGACATATTATAAACGGGATGGTTTGTTAAAGGATGTAATAGAATGAAGAATGCATGAGAATGCCAAATGTATGATGCTGTGACTATTGAGAAATTTGCACCTGCCAAAATATTCACTCGCAACAATGAACTGCAATGAAGGGGGAATATATACCTTGGACCTGTCACTTAATAGAACACTAAAGAGAGAGAGAGAGAGAGAGAGAGAGAGAGAGAGAGAGAGAGAGAGAGAGAGAGACTAGAAATAATACGATAATTAATTAGCAAATGTTCTGGACGCTGTATACAGAGCTTGAAATGCGTTAAATTTGTTCGCAATGTGCCTATCATGTACTATGATGTAAAGAAGTAGTTTATATCAATTTGTCTTACATTGGGTCTTCTGTATAATATTATGTTTATATGTTAACTTTTACCAGTTAAGAGTAATAGCTCAAATAGTATATCTTAACAACCATCGCTCTGAAAGACGACATTAGAAGCGTGATATTACTAAAGTCTCTGCAGTGATCGACTGATCGCTTTCGACAAGTTTAGTGTTCATTTCTACTTCGTGCAGACCATACTCCTGAAGAACCTTCTAGAAGGTCTAAGCCTAACTTGCTTTAAAGCTGGTCAGTAAAACAAAGATTGAGACAGACAAGTTCTATGATTTGACGTCGATTTTCTTAGTGCTTATGATTTATATGCATTCGTATACACAGTAGGCCTAATATTTTTCACCCGCTTCTCTCATAGAATATTTAATCAACAAACACCACGTTTTTTTATTCACACATACATTACATAGCAACAATTATGCTACACGAAGCTATAACGACCGATCGAGCCTATATATTTGGCTCGAAAGTTCCGAAAACGATGCAAATTCCGAAATCCATAAAATGAGTAAAAAGCTAAAAGGAAGAAAATTCCAGATCTGCAGTGCAGAATGCTGGAAAGAACGGTTAGATAGCTTAGAGCGTGAAGGTTCGTAAGAAATTATCTAGATGAATTGTACACATTTTTCGAGCCGTAATATAGCTATTACTTTAAAATTAAGCTGCGGGCTGTGGTAATTCTCCTTTCTTTTAAAGATATTTAACTTTACTGGTTCTTATAAAATGCAGATTTTTGTTGCTTTTTCTCACATAATCTAAATCCAATGTCTAAATTTCACTGACAAAGACAATCTTAGTTTACGCCTTTGATATGTAAAGTCAACAGTAATTCAACTGGATTCAGTAAAATATAATTACGACATATCATTTTCGATAAGTATAGACTACAACCTGAGCATTATGGACCTTGCTATAAAGAGTCGATCGAGGCGTTATATGCCATGGACCTGCCAGTAGAGTAAGAGAGAGAGTGTGTGTGTGCATGTATAAGATTAGCAGCTGCATGATTGAAACCACTCTAGTGACGTACATGATCGAGAATGATCGGAGATATGAGAAATATTCATAAATAAATGTATAGGCCTACTACATATAAGCAGTGATGTTAGGCCTTGGCCTTGAGCCGGCCTTAAGGCCCGTAAGCCCCGGCCTTGGCCTTGTGGGTTCCGGCCTTGACCTTGGCCTTGCGAGTTCTGGCATTGGCCTTGATCAAGGCCAAGGCAAAAATTGCACGGGCCCATTATTTAACTAAAAAGAATTAAATTTTTGTGGAAGCTGCTACTTATTAGTCTTTTTAATTGGCAATGTAGCCTAAACTCTCCTGCAGCAAACTCATTTTAGCCATTGTTTTTATTTCAACGTATTCTTTGTGTGCCTGCCACATATGCTCCTGTAGAGGGAATATTTTCAAAAAGCGGCCTCATAAGAGTCCTCATCGCGCTCGAATGTGTGATTCAATGTTGGAAACCCTTATGTTTCTAAAGTGTAACAGTGATTTGTAAGAAATTCATAGGCCTACTCTAATAAGGACTTTAGCTATCGGATCTGTTTCTATATCTAATCTGAGTTTAGTAATATATTAGTCTCTTCATTGATACTTCTGCTATGAAGTTAGCAAATAGGAACGTTAAAATAGCGTCACTGTGGTGTATTCAATATGTTACTTTCAGCATTAGATACCTCGTTTTAATGTCTAAATCTGCAAAATATAACAAAAGTTGTAGCTGCTTAAAATTTTAATTTCTAGTCCAATTGACGTTAAAGGCCTTGTCCTTGGCCTTGGTCATAATCCTGGCCTTGGCCTCGCCTTGGTCATTATGGTCCTGGCCATGGCCTTGGCCTTGGTCACTATAGTCGTGGCCTTGGTCTTGGCCTTGAGGGACCTGGCCTTGTTAACATAACTGCATATAAGCCAACTATGGAGCGTATAACACTTCAATGGCCTCAAAATTATTTCATATTATTTATAAATCACGATGTACAATTATGTGAAATCACAGTATAATTATGGGCAATTATAGTAGGCCTATTATTATGCAAAGCTAGTATTTCTCATTTTTCAGGTAACAATTGATGATGCACACAATTAACTATTTCCAGTTCTGATTATCCGCTGTAGCGTAGGTCAAATTATGACGAAACAGCCGATCAGACGGTATAGTATTCAGTTTTCCAAATAATAAAAGAACGTTTGCGATTGGCCAAATTCTCTGTAGCCAATATGTATTACCGTATCGAAAGCTCATGCCGAAATTCTTTTTGTTGAGAATATTTAAGTAGGCCCTATTAAATTCAATACACTATAAAGAGCAAAAGCTCCATTGTTAACAAATATTTCCTCTATTATCTGCTGTATTATGTGTTTATCAATAACATAATATGTTATGTGTATATCTATGATATCAGGGAGGGCTTTTATCCGGGGAGCTTTTGTCCGGAGGGGGGGCTTTTATCCGGGGGGGGCTTTTATCCGGGGAGGGCTTTTGTCCGGGGGGCTTTTGTCCGGGGGGCTTTTGTCCGGGAACTGCTTAAACAATAACATCGTGTCATAAAATGTGAATAATAATAATAAATATTTAACGTCCGTTTCCTCATACAATGACGATTTTTCTGAATGGGCTGATGTTAAAATTAGTGTGTCGCAGGGATCCGTGCTGGGCCCTCTATTATCTATAATATATACAGACTGCGTGAAAAAAACCTGACCTCCTGCAGAAAATGTTCTATACCTTTGGTATCTGATGTCTCCTTATCATACAGATTTTAGCGATAATGCACGATCCAATTCTACACATATGCTGAAAAATTCATGGAAATATATATACCAGAATTCGAGTTACAGATCTTTTGACGCCATGCCCCTACCTCTTATAGGTTCTCCAAGCAGTTTGTCACCGAGTACTCCTGATTAGAGCCCTTCATTGATTCTTTGTTTTGGTAGTAGCAATCATGCGAACTGATTCGGCAGAAACCCCTAGTACTTGAGAAATCTACTATTATTATATTCGTTTATTACATGAAATCTGACATACCGCAGAAGACGTACACACACAAATGGCAATATAGAAAGTAATAAACATAAGCAGACATTGTTTAAAAAAACCTAATAAGAGTCTTTATATAGCATTCTAATTATAAAGTTCTTATCCATCAAAGGTGTGCGCTTAGATGGTAAAGAGAAAGGGTGAGCCCTCTCCCTGAGCTTAAAGTTAACATTACCTTTAAGCGGCGAAAGAAGTCGGTGCAGGACATGCTGTTTGTTACTGATGATAGCGTTAAACAATTTCTCATCTGCATCGGCAGCGATATCCGCAAAAGATCGTACTCCATCATAGAAGTTACATCTTGTAGCCTTCCTGAGGAAGGCTTCAAGGCGTTCACTCTCGGAGGAACCAACATAGCCCCACCAAAATTGCGATGCATATGTTAACTTGGAGAGTACAATAGATTTAAAGTCAGTGACAATCAGGTCAGAATTAAGACCTTTAGATTTTAGAGTGCGAATTGAACCCTCGTGGGTTCGAATCCCAGTCGCGCTAATCTGAGAGTAAAATCTCGGACATTCATTGGACATACGGAAAATGGTCTAAATTGTCCAACGGCTTAAACATGTGGTATTAAAAAGTGATTAATGTGGTATTCTGTAAATGGGACTTTAATATCATATCTAGCCTAAATATGTATATTGTGTTAGTTAAGTACATGTATAGTATATAGGCCTGTATGCTTTCTGTTAGTTAATTGTGTAGGCCTAGTGTTTAGTTTTTATTGTGTTTTAATGAGCCTTAAACAATCTATAATTTGCTTTCTGACTCAGAAACTGTCATGTCAGGGACGTCGGTAAAATACGTATAGGCATAGGCCTACAGTGCAAAATTGTAAAATGTTCAATACCATGTCTAATCTGAAATATAAAACTAAGAGACAATATAGACTAACAATGTCTAACTCAATTCAATTCAATTTCCGCATATAACCATGGTCTGGCAAAAGTTAATCACTAACACATATATAGCAAAATTACAGCAAGTAAAAGCGAGAACTCGATTGATAATTTGCTCAGTTCAGATGTCAGAAAGTAAAAAAAACACGCATTATAGTGAATTGATCAACTATGTTGATATCTATCACTTCTTAATAACACATGTTTAAACCGTTAGGCAATTTGTTCCATTTTCCGTGTAACCAGTCCAGTGAATGTCCGAGATTTTACTCTCAGATCAGCGCGGCTGGGATTCGAACCCACGAGGATTAATTCACATCAGGATCTGTCATTTAAAACTTCATGACGTTACCCCTACGCTATTAAGACATTCAAAAAAGTACGTTTCTTCCAGTGAATTGTCTAGACAATAAAGGTCTAAAGGTCATACGGTTTGGATTTTTGAGTCGATGACAGTGATCATGACACACATACACAGGGGCGGATCCACGAAATTTTAAGGGGGGAGGGTCCGAAATTGTTTTTTTGAGAGTGTATACATTTTTTGCTTACGAATTAGGCCTAAGCGCCTTCTTCGGGACATGTGACGCAACCATAAAAACTGCTGTGGGGGGGGGGGGCTCAAACGTTTTTCACTATACTGTGCTCGGCTCATAGAGTGAATGTACAGTAGGCCTATCGATCTCCGTATCCACCCCCCCCCACTCATACCCGTACTAAAGTCAGGGGAAACCTAAAATGCCTAAAATCCTAAATTTGATTTTGAAAAAGTAGGTTATTTTTTCACCTCTGAAGAAACTCAGCGGATCTGGAAGAAAATTGCAAAAGTGACCTGATTTTGGCGGTAGGGGTGGCGTAAGCCCTTCCAAGCCAAGGCTCTTTGTTTTGCACCACTACTCCGGGACAGAGTTCATATTTTTTACTTACACCCATTTCCCCTCTTATACAGTGATTAAAGTGAAAATTGAGATCTAGTAAAACGGTCAATATTTTTCGGTCCCCCTTCTATTATATAGGGCATATAATATATCAAATATGGGCCCCTAGTTGGGTCCCTATTTAAAAAAATCGAGCTAGTGGAACTGAGTTCCCTCTTATACCAACCCCCCCCCCCCACAACCAATGCCCTTACAAACACATTTACACAAAGAAAGTGCCATAGAAACAATGAAAATATAGTTTTTAAAAACATTTCGGGGGCCTAAGGGGGGAGGGGGCCTCTCCCCTGAATCCGCCACTGCACATACATGTACATCCACCACAGTGACGTCATGTCTATATACTCATTCCAAAATTTCAAAAGCTTCTAATTAAAGACCTTTTATAAAAAATGTTTATATCTTTGGAAAAATCACCCTATATATTTTTATATATTTTTTTCATTTGTTGGAGGCGCCACTGTACAATCACCATGCGATCATTATGGTATCCTCTTTCGTATTGTTTTTTTTAAATCTACCTACATGCACGTTCTTATTGTTTGTTTAATCTGTGCTGTGATGAACAAGTAAACGATACTACATGTAAGCGGAACGGAATCATAAACTTGATTGTTTTGAGAAAGGCAACCTTAAAAGCCTACTTTTCTGAAATTCTTCTATCCTATCGTTCCTCACGTGCACTTCGTTCTACTATAGCTGATGCCAATTAATCTTCTCTCTGTTCCAAATATTCTTACATAGGCCTATCATTGGGCAGATGCTCATTTTCTTATGCAGCACCAACAATCTGGAACTCTTTAGCCTACCTATTTATCTTCGCTCTTGTTTTCTCTTTCAACTTTCAGTAGTAGGCCAAAGCTTAATTAAGACTTACCTTTTCTCACCGCAGACATAATCGATCTACCTTGACAATTTTTGATCTCCGGACCGGCTTTCGTTTAGGGCCTTAGCCTACTTTTCCTCAGCACATTTACTTTTTTGCAGATTGGTTTGGGTGAGTTGATCTGTAGTGTGGGGACGTCCCTGACATCATCCTTGGATGATGAAACGTATTTTAGACCTTTATTATTTTTATTATGATGCCTTTAAGGGTTTTCTTTATTTTGTTTAATTCCTTAAAATGTTATCGATATATGGAGTGGGATTGGAACGATCTAGAATCACATTAGAATGTGCTACCCTCCAGTTAATCTGTTTACAGAGGCGAAGTGAAATAGAATTATAAAAATAGCTTAGGCCTACATCCGCTGTAGAACAATGGCATGCGTGAATCAACGACTCCAAATACAACCTTTTCGGTAAATCCCCCCTTCCCTCTCAATATTAAATTCAGACTACGGCTAAGCTCACATAAACACAAAATCACACATTCAACAGCGATTGATTGATCTCAAACGGTTAATTGATTTCAACTGACTTCCTGACCAACGTTAGAAAGGGCATTTGTTAGTGAGCGCCTGGGCTCCAGAAATTGATACAAAATTTTGCAAAACGAATGAAAGTAAATATAGAGACATGTAGGTCAATAACTTATGATATGGTATGGGATAGAGAATTTCAGAAGGTCCATTTGTATCCCGACCCTGGAAATAAAGGGAAGCTGATGATGATGATTCATTTCAAATGACTGCTTGATTTATAATTGATAGGTTGACTTCAATTGATTGATTGATTTTAATCGAATGACTGATTTCAAATGATTGATTTTCATTGATTAATTTAAAGCGATTGATTGAGTTCAATCGAATGATTGATTTTAGCTGATTAATTTCAAGTCATTGATTGATTAATTTCAATTGATTGAATAAAATTGATTTCTTGATTTCAATGGATTGATTGATTTTAATTGATAGATTAATTTCATTTGATTGATTTCAAATGGTTGATTGATTTCAAGCGATTTATTGAGTTAAAATTGATTCTATCCCCTAGAACAGGGGCGTCTATCTCCTATATCAGGGGCGTCTATCCCCTAGAACAGGGGCGTCTATCTCCTAGAACAGGAGCGTCTATCCCCTAGAACAGGAACATCTATCCCCTAGAACAGGAGCGTCTATCACCTAGAACAGGAGCGTCTATCCCCTAGAACAGGGGCGTCTATCCCCTAGAACAGGAGCGTCTATCCCCTAGAAGAGGAGCGTCTATCCAATAGAACAGGAGCGTTTATCCCCTAGAACAGGAGCGTCTATCCCCTAGAACAGGAGCGTCTATCCCCTAGAACAGGGGCGTCTATCCCCTAGAACATGAGCGTCAATCTCCTAGAATAGGGGCGTCTATCCCCTAGAACAGGGGCGTCTATCCCCTAGATTCTAGAACAACGACGCTTAACAATGCTTGCCCGCAAATTTCTCCTCCCACCGAACTAACGACGAAAACTTCTTCTTCTTTGCCACTCCTTCTTCAAACTCCGTAGTCCATACCTTTTTCCACTTCCCCCTTATTTTGTAAACGACTCAAATTACGTTAAGTGGACGCCCCTGTCTCCATGGATTAGAAATGTTTATCTATTTTGTCATAATTTCGAATGTATAAATAGTTCAGTCTGTAGAGCGTCAGTCAAAAATAGCTCAGTCTGTAGAGCGTCAGCCAACGTCATGAAGTTCTGAATGGCCAATCTAGAGGTCGTTGGATCAAATCTTGGTACAGCTGATCAGTATCTCTGACTTTCACAGGACTGGTAACATGGACAATTGACTAATTAAAATCCCCACTCTCCCGTATTCAAAGTGCTAGATATCATCATGTATGATCATCACGATGACTGTTTAACTTGATAATCGCTAGAGATAGTTATATACGTGTACATAAGTACATAAGAGATAGAGAGTTATATAGATAGGCTACGTACATACGAGATAGAGAGAGTTATATAGATACGTACATACGAGATAGAGAGAGTTATATAGATACGTACATACGAGATAGAGAGAGTTATATAGATACGTACATACGAGATAGAGAGAGTTATATAGATACGTACATACGAGATAGAGAGAGTTATATAGATACGTACATACGAGATAGAGAGAGTTATATAGATACGTACATACGAGATAGAGAGAGTTATATAGATACGTACATACGAGATAGAGAGAGTTATATAGATACGTACATACGAGATAGAGAGAGTATATAGATACGTACATACGAGATAGAGAGTTATATAGATACGTACATACGAGTTAGAGAGAGTTAAATAGATACGTACATACGAGATAGAGAGAGAGAGAGAGTTATATAGCTACGCACATACGAGATAGAGAGAGAGTTATATATAGATACGTACAGAAGAGATAGCGAGAGTTATATATGGATACTTATATAAGATATAGTTAAATTAAATTTGTTCCACGTGATGTGCGAAGAATTGATTAACCGGTGACTGCACGTATCGTAAAGGCAACTAAAGCACTTAGATCCATACCAACGTCAGAAAGGGCATTCGGTTGGTGAGCGCCTAGACTCCAGAAATTGCTAAACAAAATTAAGCGAATAGAGAAGTCTCAAAAAGGGGATTGACAGATGATCTGATGTAGGACAAAGAAGATTTTAGACATTCTATTTGTATCTCGACTCTAGTAAAACTGGGATTCAAGGGAAGATGATGATGATTAAACGATGCAGATAGGCATAGAGCTACGTTTCTATTGTTGTATCCGCTCTTGGGCGAATCCTAGGGTTAGGTTTAGGTGCGTGCTTCTCCTCGTATGTTTTCTCCTTATTCATACGACCTAATCATTTGTAACAGCTGGGTCGTCTATAAACTAAATAAACTAATAAATAATGTGGAGGAAAAGGAAACTGACGAGTGAGGAAACTGATATTAACCTTAGCTTTACCAGGATTTTAGTAAATTAAATAAATTAAATTAAGACACTATGATCTAAGAGTATCAAACCAGAGAACTCTAGTAGGCATAAATAATTAATTTGAAATTAATTTGGTCGTAATTCTCTACATAATTATAGAAATGTTAATTGTTAGTTATTAACACATTAGTAATGTATAGATTAGCTGCCATGACGAGAAAATTCACATAATCTTGTTGATAAAGTCATAGTTAACAATCAACAAAACTATGATTACGTAGTTAAAATAGAAACATACATATAAGATAAGATAGATACATAGACATTTTTCACCAGTCAAATGATCAGTATGGTAGCAGAGTTATAGAACTAATAAGTTCTTAAATAGAATTGAATCATGTTTATTTCACTTCAGTAATTCGTACACAAGAAATACATGAGATGAAGCGAAATAGGACTAGCATGTGCCCTGAAGCACTAACATGCGCCCGGAAAATACAAGTGAAGATACAATTATATTTATTGTATATTTATATTGTACATTATATATTTATTATAACCATAAGGATACAAGCATAGTTATTTGTCGTTACTTGTTGATAGCATTGTCTGAGTTATAGCAATAGTCTCTCAATATCTAGTCTTATCACACATAAAAAGATCCAATGTGCACATTCCTACCCTTACTAGCTGCTACCACACTAGGAGCACCATAAAGACCAACATATTCATCCATTGCTAAGTTTTTGCCTTAATCTAACCTTAGTGTAGCCCCATAAACAGAAGAGTAAAAGCAAAAAGCTGGCAAAGCTAATGTTAACGTCATTTTCCTCACTCTAAGCGATGTCAGTGACGGGAGAGCCAAGGATTTCAACTCTGCACATACTGATCCACGGTCGAGCATCTTACCGACATCGCTACTGGCTCCAGCCAGAGTAGCGATTCCGATGAGGTTTTCCAATATCACCTGAAGAATATTCAATGTTTTTGACAAACAGTGCAAAGTCAAATAAATCCTATTTAATTAGCATAAATATGCAGATTAACTAATTAATTGCTTAACAGTCCACAGATGAACGGTTGATAAATGCATTAAGAAACAGGAAGAAGACCTTGATAGGACATATTCTACGGGGAAGTTTATTAAAAGAGACCATAGAAGGCAGAATGAAAGGAAATAGAGGCAGAGGAAGGCTGAGATTAGGAATGTTAAATGATTTAAAGATCCACTCATACGAACATGAAGGGAAAAATTGAAGACAGAGAATAGAGGTGTTATATGCTACGGACCTGCCATTAGGCAGTGCGCTAAGATAGAGACAGATAGAGTAAGAGAGATAGAGAGAGGGAGAGTCCATACAATCCTACACACTCAGTCTTAAAACGCAAAACACAAAAAACCAAAAGACACTATTAGCAGAAGAAATTCTTACAAAAGGAGGATGCAACTCTTTGAAGCAGGTGTTCCTCACTCATTCTTTTCAGGTCTCATCTCTCAAAGGAAAGTGATACCAGTGTCGGGTGAGCTCAGGATTTGAATCCACACATACTGACCCACAGTCGGAAATCTAACGACGCTGCCACTGGCCAAGCGACAGATTCAAGATTTCATTGTTCATTTCAAATCATTAATGCTGATCACACACTACATGCTCATTCATGCTATATGCTCATTCCACGTAGTTTAGTCATCTGCGTGTGCCACGAACAAATCCTACCTACTGCCAATCGTTCAGCCGCCGATTCTACTAAAGTTCTCAGTTTAAATACTTCCTACACTTTCGCGACCCGCATGTACACGGAATCTTTACGTCCTCGATCGGAAACTTGTAGTCGTACGTCAGCTCTTCTCCGCGCTTGATCGCTCGCAGCGCAAATATCACAATGTGCTTCCTGTTGTCGACCAGAATGACCTTGCTGTAGCAGTTCGGCTCGCACGAGTGGTTGATGAATCGCGCCGCGTTGCCCATGACCGTTGAGTCGATGACGTGGTCGCGGTCCTTGCGGAACATGTAGCAGCCGATCCCCTCACTCTCGTACTTGAGCTCTCGCTTGTCCGTTAGGATGGCCCTGATCACCTCGCCCGAGTACTCGATGATCATCTCGTTAGCGTCGATGTCGCGCTTGCAGAACAGGCCACGCCCATGAATGCGAGATCTGAACACGCCCACCGCTTCCTTCGAGAACTCGCGCAGGTGACGAAACCTCATCGCCATGGGCAGGTCCAGGCTCGTCTGCCGTCTAAACATGACATTATTAACCAATAATAACAAATTTATATGTTATAAATTAATACCAATAGAAACATACCCTCTACCTCTCTCTCTACCTATATGTCTCTCTTTCTCTCTCTCTCTACCTATATGTCTCTCTTTCTCTCTATCTCTATCTACCTATATGTCTCTCTCTATCTCTCTCTCTCTCTCTCTCTACTGTGGTACCCACCTCTGGCTAGTGTCTGTGGTGTAGTCATGGCGCGGCACAGAGTTAGGATCGTACTGCGGCTTGGGCCTGTAGCGAGACATGAGGAACAAGAACATGTCGTACTTCTTTCTCTCTCTCTTCCACGGCTCCGCCCGGCTACACCCATGCAACGTCTCCTCCAAGTAATCCTGTGATAACAACAACACACGACAGACATTAGCGTTAATGACAACATCGAGCTCTATGAAGACAAAAAGACAAGAAAAAATAAAAATATCGATTCATTCAATCGAGCAATCCATTACAAATCCCAGAAATAAAGCATTGAAAAACCCCATAACAATAGAAACTGATATAGAATTGACATTTCTATTTTAATAACGTGTAGAAATCATCAACCCAACAAAGTATCAGTTAACAAAAAGGACTGCAGCTCATGTAGCAAGTTGTTTATTCTAGCTTAGCAGAAGTTTAAATAAGCTAAGCTAAGCTGAGCTAATATTAACGTCAGTTTCCTCACTCGAAAGCGATGTCAGTGATGGGCGAGCCCAGGATTTGAACCCCGCTCATACTGATCCGCAATCGAATATCTTACCGACATCGCCACTGGCTCTAGCCAGTGGCTATGTCAGTAAGTATGTATGTGAATTTAAATGTCAATTTAATAAGTAGACTGGTAGAGAATTATCAGAGTACACGTTTAAAGCTGAACATAAAATTTCTACATATAGATATATATACATATAGATATTCGACTGCGGATCAGTAGGTGCGGGTTCAAATCCTGGGCTCGCCCGTCACTGACATCGCTTTCGAGTGAGGAAACTGACGTTAACCTTAGCTTTACCAGCTTTTACAGTAAATAATACAAAAATCTTTTACATTTAATAATTGTGACACTAACAAAGCTCTATCGCAAATTCGCAATAAATGAATTAATAAATCAGTCAGTCCGTCAGTCAGCAGTCCATCAAACTAGAAACCAACCCAATCAACCAACCAACCAAACAAACCAACCCGACTCAACTAACCAACACATCAACCAACCGACCGACCAACAAACCAACCAACCAACCAACCAGCCAACCAACGAATGACAGAATGAACGATTAGAATCTTAACTTTGGACTGATCTTAACTTTCCCTTTACTTTGGACTGATTTTCTGGATTTTGGAATTTGCACCATTTTGGACCTTCTTTTTGCTCGCCGGCTTGATTTGGTCTCAATAGTGCTCGATGTTGTCATTGATGACTGCAGCACTCTTATTTTTTGTTAATTGATAATTAATGAACAGCTCAATCCACTCACCGGATCATCATAGGCCTTGACGTCGTGGTACTTGAAGTTGTACTGCTTCATGCGGTGAGCTCCAGGCAGCTGCTCCAGCAGGTAGACGATGGCCGGGTGGGTGAGACCACACATCGTCAGGCCGTCCACTGCAGCGTAGGAGACAGGCTTGAGGTTAGCCGAGAGTCTTGCGTCCAGCACGCCGTCCGTAACAGCCTTCCACGCTTCTGTCAGTCAATCAATCATTGAATCAGTCAATCAATCACCAGTCAATCATACAGCTCATTGTTTGAATAATCTGTGCTGTGATGAACACATAAACGATACTAAAGATAGAAAACTTTACTGACTGCCGCTAAATCTTTACTGACTGACATTAAATCTGTACTGATTGACAATAAATCTTTACTGACTAACATTAAATCTTTACTGCCTGACATTAAATCTTTACTGACTGACATTAAATCTCTTCTGAATGACGTTAAATCTTCACAGGCGCTACAGCTCCAATGAATAACGTTAAATCTTCACTGGCTGACGTTAAATCTTCCCTGACAGACATTAAATCTACACTGACAGACATTAAATCTACACTGACAGACATTAAATCTACACTGACAGACATTAAATCTACACTGACTGACATTGAATCTACACTGACAGACATTAAATCTTCACTGAGTAACATTAAATCTTCACTGAGTAACATTAAATCTTCACTGACAGACAGATGCCTTACTGTTCAATGAGTCGGCCTGAACATGGAAGCCATCGTCGCTGGTAATCTCAAACATGAGGTGCGGCATGTTGTTGTTAGCCATCCCTCCCCCTCTCTCTCCCTCCAGCCCACCCAGACACGTCTGCGCCCCCACCCTACTTCCTTCAATCTCCTCCTCCATCAACGCCTCCGGAAGCTGCGGCCTATCGGAGAAAGGTCGAACTCTCGTTAGCCTGTCGTCTACGAGTAAAAAAAAAGAAAACAATTGTTAGTTGCTTGATGTTGTCATTGATGACACTAGTACCCTCACTGTCTTTGCTGTACACATGAAGCAAGATCGTTTAATAGTTTGCCTCACTTTCTTAAATTACAGCATGACAGAGCTATTAATTACACCATTCCAGTAGGAATAAAGACATAAATTATTGTAGCATTTGGCAAAAAACTTCATACGGAACGAGCTATGTAAAATATAGATATTATAAATATATAACATAAAACTCTATAGCGAACATTAGGTGGATACACAGAAGTGTTTTGTGAATAGAGTGCTGGTTAGCTACACAGGCCAATTGCCTCAGTTTATATTTAATTGATTGGTTGTCATTCTTCAAGTAGCACAATTTGTTTACAGTGTACGAGACAAATGGGCTATAACGCTAGAGTTAACTAATAAATTATCATCACCATCATCTTCCTTGGATCCCAGTTTAACTAGTAACTAGGGTCGGGGTTAAAAAACTTAAATGTAAATAGACATGACAATTCATTTTGTAAGGAATAAATTCAGAAATTTGTCATTGTTCTATTCATTATCATCTTCCGCTGAATCCTACTTTAACTGGAGTCTGGAAAAGTTTTATTATTTATCAATCAATAAGAATTTAACGTCCAGTTCCTCGCCATAAGGCAATGTCAGGGACGTCTCTTGCAGACTCTACACAAACAGGTGCCTAAGCACCACACGATGACGACTGAGTACACAGAGACCACAAGATCAAAACAGTGCAAGTCCAAGATCCAAGGCCAGTGGGTCAAAATTTAGACCCACTTTAATTACGTATTAAAAATAGAACAAGTCCGCTTCCTACCATCTCTTTGTTTCAGACGTCCTGCCACGCTGAACCGATTAGACCCTCCACTCTCCGTGGACTCTGCATCCGACGACCACTCCCCCTTCCTATCTCTCCTCCACTTCTCCCTGTCCTGACTCCACTTATCCATCGATCTCTCCACTGCAGCCCTCCTCATTCTATTAACCCTGCTAGTGGTCTTCAAGGGTCTTTCTGACCAAATCCTGGTACCACTGCTGCTGCTGTTAAATTCAGCACCGGACTCATTTCTGACAGGTCGTATAGGATCAGATCCCCTTCGCCCAACGGCAGGTCCAAGATTTGCCTTTGGCCATTCTCCATTAGATCGTTTGACGGAAGTTGCATGTCTATCAGATACGAGGGTATTTTGAACCAGGTCAGTGGGCAGTCTAGGGTTAAATTTATCTTTATTTTCTTTGTTATAGTCCTGAGCAGCCTGCTGTGGTGAGAACTGTCTACAATCACTCAGTTTAGCTTCACCCTGCGACGCAGCCTTTGCAGAACCGGACTGATACGGGCTATAAGGGCGAGTAGTCGAACTCACAGTACTTGCCTCAACACTGGAGACAGTAGGCGAGGAATCAATGGGTTTGAAGGTCGACTTATCCGCGTGAACCGCATTGTAAACGATTGATGCCTGAATGTTACCAGCAGTGCTTTGACTAGAGCAACCAAGTGACACGACTAAAGGTTTGCTACTGTTTCCAGAGATGATGCTTCCTAACTGAGACGCAGCATCGAAAGAACCGTTAGCGGCATCGACGTCTGCGGTAGTTTTGCTTTCCTCGGCAGAACCTTCGGCTAATTGAGCGGGAATAGCTGATCCAACAGCTGAGGATTCTATCATCTTCCTAACCTGAGCTTTTTCCTTCTCGCCCAACTTGATGCTGCCCAGGTATGATATGAGTTTAGAACTGAACCCTGGAGAGACAGCCTGACTGCTGACAGAGGCAGCCTGACTGCTGACAGAGGCAGCCTGACAACTGACAGAGGCGGCCTGACCACTGACAGAGGCAGCCTGCCTGCTGACAGAGTCACCGTGACTGCTGACAGAGGCAGCCTGACCACTAACAGAGGCAGCCTGACCATTGACAGAGGAAGCCTGACTGGTCAATACTGAATGAGATGGAATAAATACACCTGGGTTACTGTTTATACTGGAAACATTCAGAGAACTGCCAATAGGTTGAGAAATGGATTGCTTAATTAATGGATTGCTAAAAGCATTAACATTAACTTCAGTTTGAACTGGTCTGGCCTGCTCTATTCCAGTCTGAACTGGTCTGGCCTGCTGCATTCCAGTCTGAACTGATGTGAATCGCAAACCGGTCTCAACTGGACTGGCTCTAACTAGCCCAGACGGTCGACCTACCTCAGCTGGCAAATGAATTTCACCTGGATTTGCCCGTGAACTGGTTTCAACTGGCTTAACAGTTTGAGCTGACTCACAAACCAGAGAGCGCCGATTTGAATCGCCTCTAGCTACAACAGTCAAGGTTTTACCAGTCGCAGTAAACAAACTCGTAATGGTCCG
Organism: Enchytraeus crypticus; assembly: GCA_905160935.1. NCBI lineage: Eukaryota > Metazoa > Annelida > Clitellata > Enchytraeida > Enchytraeidae > Enchytraeus > Enchytraeus crypticus. Next base: position 63,017 of record CAJHZI010000534.1, on the reverse strand, counting down.
AGCGGTGCTTTCTGAAACACTAGATTTCACCGCAGTTCCAGCTCTATTTGACTCTGCTTTAGTACTTTGAGTCCTATTATATCCAATGGCCTTAGCAAAAGCATCTTCAAATGATCTGAAAGTTTGCGGCACTGCATTATGAGGAACTTTTAAAGTCTCCACGACAGAAACATTTCCTGAAATTCTTGGTCGTTTAATGTCCGGAAAATCAGATCCAACGTCACTAGAATTCTCTAAAGAACATCGCGGAATGTTTGACATATTTAAAGGCACGCTACTCAAACTGCGTGGATTAGCTGTCAGCTGATTGCCTACAGAACTTGAAATCTGTTTCCTAGTCGCGATACTGCTCAAACTGAAATTACTATCACCTGCGGAAGTCCCGGCATTACCAACAGCAGTGGAGCAGTGTGTAGTGGAAACAAAGCAATTAGCTCCAGGGTGAACTCCATTAGCAACAGCGGGCCGATTTGCTTCGGAGTCATTTGACCATTCATCATTTATAATCGATTTCTTGACAGCAGAACCATCAACAGGGTACGATTTTCCTAAACTTCTCTTTGCATTTACAACTGAGCTTTCTGCAGAGCACGCCTTTCGCAAAATACCATTGTTGTCGCGTTTAATTTCACAGTTACTGTTACCTACAACCCTACCGCAGGATATCTTTTCTCTGTTACTATCCCCAGCAGTGACTTCCCCGCTTCTATTTGCCATGCAGTCCAAACTGTCGTCATCTGAATCGTCCATAGGCCCATCGGTCTGGTTCAAACGTCTAAAGACTCCCCCACCAATACCTTGAACACCGTCACCCACGACCCCGCCATTTCCTCCTGCATCGCCTCCACCACGTTCCGCTACGAAATCATCCGTCCTAACAGACTGTCGGCTAAGGTTCTTCGCGGCAGCTTCATTCAGTCGCTGGATCACAGAAATCAGAGAAAATTCTTCGTCGCAGGCATCAGTGCCCGAGGCTTCCACTAAGCCAACACCAGAACCGCCAAGATGCATGCCGCCAAGATTTTCTGATTCACGACCCAAACCGCTCCGAAGAGCCTCATCTCCTCTACCGCTGCCTAAACCAGCTCTTCCATCAATTCCTAAACCTACATCAACATTTCTACCAAACACTCCCGAGGTGCCCGGAAATCCTGAACCGCACTTGATCAAACTGCCATTCCGGACGGTAAAGAGACCTCCACTGCCAGTGAAACTGCCACTTGCAACAGGTCTAGTCGAGCTACCGGTCTCGGTGGACACCAAACGTTGCTGAAGCAGCGGACTTTCACTAGAGTGCAGAGTTTGACGAGCCGCCATCGAACTTGAAGTGTAGTTAGATATACACGCCCCAGCAGTAGACAGATGATTTGATAAGAAATCTCGGACAGGTTTTGTAGCGGACAGCTGCTGAAGGGCAGCAGGATTGGATCTCGACACTAGCTGCAACATTTGCGCAGCTGAGCTCTGCTGGGTAACAGCTGCCTGAAGCTGCTGCCGACAAAAAATCTGCTGCCCCAGAGGCACAGAAATTGACCGTTGCTCCTGTTGCATGGCAACCTGCTGCTGTTGTTGCATAGCAACATGCTGCTGTTGTTGCCTAGCAACCTGCTGCTGTTGTTGCCTAGCAACCTGCTGCTGTTTTTGCATAGCAACCTGCTGTTGGTGCATAGCAACATGCTGCTGTTGTTGCATAGCAACCTGCTGCTGTTGTTGCATAGCAACCTGTTGCCGTTGCTGCATAGCAACCAGATTCTGTTGTAGCATCTCCATCTGTTGCTTAGCAGCAACCTCCTGTTGCCCTTGCTTATCAGCAGAATTACTCAAACGGCTGCTCTCACTCTGCCACAACTCAAGCTGCTGCTGCACTAACTCTCTGATTTGCTGCTCTTTCGAAAGCTGCTCCCTCAATGACTGCTCACGACTATTCTGCTGCCTTAACTGAAGTTCCTGACGTTGCTGCTCCTTGAGTTGCCTCCCCTTAACCTGCCTTTCTTGAAGCTGCTTTAGCTTGAGCTGCCTTTGCTTCAGCTTCGATTGCTGCTGCTCCAGACTCTGTTGAGATGGTTGCTGCCCTTGTGCCTGCTGCCTCAGTAACTGCCCTTGCTGATCCTGAATCTGTCGCAGGGTAAGCTGAGAACTTCTCTGCGCTGCATTTGTCGGCTGATTTCTAACGACTGCAGCGTCCACGTCACTCGTAGACTGCGGCTCTCGTAGCTGCGACTGATCCCGACTTTGCGATAGTCTTCGTTGCTTGTCCAACCAAAGCAGATGTTGCTCCCGTTGTCTTTCACCAGCCCGACTCAACGCTTTACCCATGCTCTGCCACTCTGGTCGGTTTTTTCGCGAAAGAGACGAAAGTTTTGACGATTTGATAGATGTGCCGGAAGCACAACCAATCTGAGTGTTGTAAGCCCCGCTGTGGGTACCAACGCTATCACCTCCGCCCATTATATCAATTTCTTCCGAATCGCTATCACTCTCTATATCATCGATCACTGCCGGTCTCATCTTTAAGCTCTTGTCATCTGTTGATCTGAGAGAACTTTTAGAAGCGGAATTGCTAGCGTAGCAATGATCATTATACGCTAACCTCGATAAGTTCTGCGCTCTCTTTTGTGCAGCTGATTCACTACGATTAATCTCAGTGCTTCGCTCTACGTGCTTTCTTTTCGACTGCGGCTCAAAATCATCACCATCATCATCAACCACTATATCATCGTCACTTCTGTCATCACCATTAGCTGACATCGTTTTATCATCATCATCGTCATCATCAACATCATCGTCATAATGATCAGCTTCTACGTCGTCGTAGTTACTCGGGTAAGCGCTCAACCGACAACCAGAGCTTCCTCTCTCGTTTCTACCGCTTCCTTTCTGCCAGACTTGATCATTCTCGACGCCGGAGAACGGATGAATGTGACCGTAATCGTCAAACGTGAAAGCGTAATCCTCAAAATTGCTGCCAAATACGTCGGAGCACGCAGCATATTTAGGAGAAAGAGGGGGCGGGGTGAGGGGTTTAACCTTCCTGTACTTGACATCAAGCTCAGAGTCAAACGCTGGATGGCTTGGGTCGTGAACGATGGTAATTCCGATGCTGGGTATTCCTGGATCAGTGGACTGGCACCGTGGCTTGACTTCGACTATGCGGCACGTGTAAAGAGCCAATCGTCTCGCGTCCACCGTGCTCCAGTATATACGAGTTACCCTGTACATGAAGCACAAAATTACTATTTTAAAAACATCTTTAAAAATGTAAAATAAAATGGTACCGACATCGTGATGTCGATGAGATATTAGACCGCTGATCAGTATGTGCGGGGTTCAAACCTTGGGCTCACCCGTCACTGACATTGCTTTGGAGTGTGGAAACTACTGACATAAACATTAGCTTCTTAGCCTTTAATAAAAGTAAATAACTATTAAATATCATAACAAGATTACATGCAGTTATAATATCACTTACATACCTTATGAAAGCAAAATAAAATAAAATAATTCCTTAAATAATTATTAATTCATTAATGATTATTATTTGACTATTTTTTTATTAAATTTATCCAGAATAAATGAGTTACACTGTGCGTTGAGCATATAAATTAAAAATATTACCATTAGCATAACTAGGATACATATGAGTATATAATAACTTAATAAAATACAGTAAACTGGAATGAAATAATAGCAAACTCATCTAGCCCATACGAGTCACTGTGCACGAGAGCTAAAATTAGCGGCAGTTCGGATATTCCTTGAAAATTTAGTTAACGCAAAATTCCAAGAATAAATGAATAGCGAGAGATGAACGGCAGTCAGAAGCATTCAACAGTCGAGGTAACCACGTCAATGCTCCTATGAAAAGCTCAAAGTCGCAGATAAATCGCGAATAATAATCAAGACTATTACTAAATATGTATTGCCAATAGACAACCTGAAGTCTAGAGGCAGCAGGTGAGTGCGGTAGTCTGATAGGGTGCCCAGCTTTCCTAGTGACTCAACTATCAGAGAGCCTGCTCAATAAGTCAATCAATCAATAAGTCAATCAATCTAACTAATTAATAAGCCAATCAATCAACCAACCAGCAAACCAACCAACCAACCGATCAATCAATCAATCAGTCAGTCAATCAATCAATCAATAAGTCAATCAATCGATCAAACTAATCAACCAACCGACCAATAAATCAACCAATCACTCCATCCATCTATAAATCAATTCCATCTATAAGTACTCAGCCTACACAATGATTCAACTGTCACAGTCCTGTCAGTCAATCAATACATAACATTATCAGACTGCAAAGTTACGAACGCCACATTCCCTTAGACTAGTGCGGTCTGATGGCCCATAGTTGCATAGTGAGCTTCTGACGTCCCTAACGTCTCATTCTGGTGAAGAACTAGACGTAAAACCATTATTGCATTGCAATTAAGCTCTGATCAAGAATTCCTTAATAATAACATCAGCAATTCTTATTCTTGGTTGTATCGCTACACACATGAAAACCGCATAAATGCGCTACTTGCTTAGTTTCTCTCTTGTAGTTTTCGATATTTCCTCCTTTCTCTCCGAGGCTGTTAGCCATCTTAGCCCTTTAAGCAGCTAGATGACCTCGAGTAGCTGGGCGGCGTTCCGCACCTATTGCTCGAATCGTTTTCATCGAACCCCTGGTTCTTTACACCAGGGTATTAAATAAAAAAAGATAATAATAGCATTCATCATGACTTGCCGATATTAATGGTAACGAGTGTACTACTCAGTCCACCATTCCACAGCTTCTTCGTGCATTTGACGTCTGCCGTGTCAATGTATATCCTGCGCAGAACCCGAAAATCCTGCTCTGTCATAAACTGTAGACATAAACAAACCAGCACAGGTCATTTCAATTCATAATAAACAAGGAAAAATATTAAAAAAGTGAAAAAAGATGAATTCAACAAAATGGTGGCATAAGCTTCCTCCATCCAAATAACCTTTCTGACGTTGGTTTGGATGTTAGAGCTAAAGCTAAAATCAGAGTTATACAGAATCGATTTTGATCGACAGATTTCTAGCATATAGATTTCTGCAGGAATAAAATTAGTTTAAATAAAATATAAAGTGATTTTAAAAATTAGTAAAATATTTGTGACTAATAAATTTCAAGCAGAGTTCCCGTGTTGCGCCCGGGTTGTTTGAAGAATAGACCAACTGTGTACACATGCACACGACATAGGAGGCGACATAAAAACAAGATCCAAATCAACGCCAGCAAGGGCATTCGCTTGGTGAGCACCTAGGGTCCAGAAATTTGCTACAAAAAACTTCCAATGAATGGAAATAGTCTATTCGTATCCCAACGCTGTTTAAACCGAATTTAACGGAAGATGATGAAGATGATTGGGAATGAAGGGGAAGGTCTATTAAGAGAGACCATAGAATATAGAAAGGAAGGAAAAAGAGGCAAAGGCAGGGCGAGATTAGGTATGTTAGATGATTTAAAGACCCACTCATATGTGGACATTAAATCTACAAGAGGAAAGCGGAAGACAGAGACAAGTGGAGGCGTTATATACCATGGACTTGCCAGTAGGCAGTGCACTAAGAGAGAGAGAGAGATGATGATGAATTAATAAATTTCCAGCAGAATTTCTGATTGCTACTACCTGCCCGTCAGCTCGGCCTATGTGCTGTGTACAGAAGACCTGCTTGCTGCGAGTGAACACACAGCCGTGTCTACGAGCACATGTGAAGTGAAAGTTAGCGCTACACGACTCATAGCAGCACCCCACCGTGGAGCCTGATCTCTTGCACACGTTACATCTCTATCAATCAATCAAGCTATCAATCAATCTATCTATAAATCAATCACACGTTACATCTCTACAGCGAATCCATCAATCAAGCTATCAATCTATCTATCAATTAATCAATCATACGTTTGATCTCTACAGTGAATCAATCAATCAAGCTATCAATCAATCTATCAATTAATCAATCATACATTTGATCTCTACAGTGAATCAATCAATCAAGCTATCAATCAATCTATCTATTAATCAATCACATGTTACATCTCTACAGTGAATCAATCAATCACATGTTATGCTTTACAGTGAATCAATCAGTCAATCAACAATATATCAATAAATAAAGCAATCTATCAATTAATCAATCTACCATTGCTATTCCTGCATAATTCACAACTACATTTTTTCCGGTTTACTTCAAAACTACGCAAACTATTTTGCAATGCTTCAGAACTACATTTTGATTCCTACATTGTTATTCTAGCATTTCTAACTACAGTTACTTCGGTATGCTTTAAGACTAAATAAATAATCATTCCTCAAAGCGTCAAGACTACATAGTGCCTCAATATGAAATTAAAAACTAGGTTTTTATATCACTGATTCTTCCATTCGTTTTAGACAAGTGATTAGTAACAAGGCTCCTATATCACTTATTCTTCCATTTGTTGTAGACAAGTGATTATAAACCAGGCTCCTATATCACTTATTCTTCCATTTTATCTATTAATCAATCACAGGTTACATCTCTACAGTTTTAGACAAGTGATTAGTAACAAGGCTCCTATATCACTTATTCTTTCATTCGTTTTAGACAAGTGCTTATAAACCAGGCTCTTATATCACTGATTCTTCCATTCGTTTTAGACAAGTGATTCTAAACCCGCATACTATATCACTGAGTCAAACCAATTGAACCACGCACCAGTTGCTTTCCTCTCATCAGAGCAGCATGGACCATCTTGAGCAGCCCATCGGACTCCTCATACACCTCAGCGGACCAGAGGGCGCAGTTAGCGTGGACCCAGTCGTCCTGTCCCATATACACTAGTCTACCAGCACCCTGTGCACACATACACAAGTCTACCAGCACCCTGTGCATACATATACACAAGTCTACCAGCACCCTGTGCATACATATACACAAGTCTACCAGCACCCTGTGCACACATATACATGAGTCTACCAGTGACGGGCGAGCCCAGGATTTGAACCCGCACATACTGATCCGCGGTCGAGTATCTTACCGACGTCGCCACAGGCTCCAGCCAATAAGAATTTAACGTCCGGCTCCTCGCCACGAGGCAATGTCAGGGACGTCTCTTGCAGACGCCACACAAACATACCTGTAATAGCTGTATATATGTGAACTATAGCATATATATATATATATGTACATATATATATATATATATATATATGTACATATATATATATATATATATATATATATATATATATATATATATATATATATATATATATATATATATATATATATATATATATATATGTGAGTCATTACATCATGCAACAATCATTCCGCAAAGCTCAAGACCACATCTTGTCTCAGGCATGCAATTTTAAAAACTAAGTTCTTAAATAAAAGCGAAGGCTCACAGGCACTAAAATATATAAAAATATTTGAAGTCAAACTTGATTTGGCACCACTTTGAAATCAAAAACAGTCTGCAGAAACACTCACAGTGCTACCAAAAATCTCAAAAGTCCCACAAATAACTCAGCAACTACTATTTCAAAAGGATAACATGCAAGAATGATAGATAATCATATAGAATGAACAACAATGCAGAAAGTAATATTTGAGATATAACTGAGTAATTCATCTGTGAATATAGCTAGCACTCTAAATTGATGCATTCATTTTGGACTGCATATACATACAGACATAAATACTTCTATATATTGGCAGGACTATATTTAATCGGCTTGTAAATAATGCTAATTAATATCCAATTATAATAACTATATTTTAATTATTTATATCAATTATTTTAAACTTCACTAAAGATAAAGCAAACGACCAAATAAATAATTTACTACTAAATAATAGAGAAACTTTATTAGATAGCGTTACGTTAACTACAACGACAGTCGACATCAGAAGAGTAGTGGCTACAGGAATAATTTACAACTAAACAGTAAAGTAGAGTATAGTTAGCGACTGCTTACTGAATCTCTGTCGTCAGCCCTCTTGTGACAGAAAGCACACAGTCTCAGATCTTTACCCTGCCCCGCCCTAGAGGCGCTCGCCACCCCCTCTCCCTTCAACACACTCTCCCCCTCCTCAGTCTTATCCCCCTCAGCAACGTGTGCTGCATATTTAGCATTAGCAGAGCCGTTGTCCACCGCATCACCGCTATAGTCTGTTGCAGTGTAATTATCAGGCATCGTACCCTTATCCGAGACAGAACCTTTATTGGGTACTGTACCCCTATCTGAGACAGAACCCTTATCAGGGTCAGAACCCTTATCAGGTACAGAACCCTTATTAGATTGTTTACCCTTATCAGGTACAGAACCCTTATTAGGTTGTTTACCGTTATCAGGTACAGAACCCTTATCAGGTAATGTACCCTTATCAGGTACAAAAATATTATCAGGTACTTTACCCTTATCAGGGACATAACCCTTATCAGGTACTGTACCCTTATCAGGTGCAGCACTCTTTTCAGATGTGGTACACACATCGGGTGCAGTGTTCTTATCATCAGTTGATGAACTCTTATCACACACAGCAGTCTTGTCTAGAGCACAATCATTGCTCTCATGCGTAGTGCCAGTACCAGGTGAACCTGCAATAGTATAACATAATGCAAGCATAACGCTTTTCTTGCCCATCCGACGTTATGATGTTGTTTTTGCCTATTCATCACATGATGACTAAGCACAAAATGACAAATTTGTGTAATTAAACAAAATTAACGACTCTGACATCATCCTTGGATGAGCAAATTGACATTAAATATGTACTGTTATTATTATTATTAATTTTGCTAGTCGAGTACGCAATAAACAATAAACGTAACATCAAAACATGGGTAGAGATAAACAAAAGTCAGTGTAGTGTTTGTCTATTGCAATCATCAAAGACAAGATGGTGTTTAGAAACAGATGTAAACTGAGAAAGGCAGTACAGAGAAAGGCAGTACTGAGAAAGGCAGTAACGAGAAAGGCAGTAATGTGCAAGGCAGTACAGAGAATGGTAGTACAAAGGTAGTAAAGAGAAAGGCAGTTTGAGATAGGCAGTAATGAAAGAGGCAGTACTGTGAAAGGCAGTCAGGTACACAAAAGTTTTATTATTTCCTCAAATTCAATTGAAAAGTCTGCATTAGGAGAGAGGAAAATTCATGAAGACAATTTGGTTCATGAAGAAACAGTTAACATCTTTCAGCAACTCAAACATGCAAAATGATATTAAATTATCGTATAACACCAGGGTAAGAAGATAACCGAAAGAAGGTAACTTTTTCTCATTTGAAACAAACAGCATCCGACCTTCACCTTATGGCGTCTGTTTATTATTTTCTCTTGGCTAAACTGTCCGACCTTGGCAATTAAAACGTCACATTTTTATGCTGTAACAATCAGAAGTTTATTCATACCCGTTGCTGACATGGCAGGATTGCCGTGCTTCTGCGAAACGCCGCAGAACAGCACGGCATGTCGCGGTGGTGTTCTCTTCTTCTTTTCAACATAAGCAGCGTAAGCGTGGTCAGAGTTCGGCGGCAATGTACTTCCCTCCAACATATTCCTAAACACAAAAAAGTCAAGCAGTCTATTGGTAAAATCGTCAGCATGAGTAAAACACCAAAGCTGCTAACAAGCTGAATTAATAATTATTAATAATAACTCAGCCGCTGGATCTAACAAATAAGAGGGAATTCTTCGACAGATGCATGCTCCGCACGCCCAAGCCTTCTACACTGCGGACAAGTTACTCCTACGAGTACTAATTCACTTTAGGATTTGTGCCAAAATTTCCTATCGTTTATAACAAACAAAATAATTGAGAAACTGAGATATTAAAGCAATTAGGTAAGCCTACATTTCAATGAAATGTTCTCTCACAGCTACATACATTTAAAATCTTATTCTAAATAGACAGCAGCCTAGAACTTACTTAGGCAGCACAGGTTTAGGAGACCAGAATCTGGGTTGAGAGATTTTGAACCACGGAAAGATTCCCTCCATTTGCTGTAAACACAACGAAATTGTATCGTAACAGAATGCAATCATTTAAGAATGTTTAGATGATTTAATAAAATATTTGTACCCATGTGTACTGGTAGCTGAAGAACAGACTAACCGTGGACTGCACGTGTTGTAAAAGGCGACAAATCAATAAGATCATAAAGCAGCAAATAATTGAAGGCTCAGTATCTATTCAAGTCCAACTTTGTCAAACACATGCAGACAGAGAAGAGTTTATTCCCAAATATTCCTAATGCAAGCTTGATATCACAATCTGACAAGTAATTGCAATACATCAAATGGTATAACAACTACTAAGAATTAGTACATCAGACATCGGACTAACATTTAATGACGCCCCTCCCCAGTAAATGATAGTCGAAGCTGAGGAAGGCATAGGAGGCCCACCTCGTCATAAGTAGAATCCCCCAAGAGCAATGGTATATCATGATAGATGATTTAAAAATCCACTCGTATGTGGACATGAAGACGAAAGCGGAACACAGCGAAGGCTGAAACCGAAATACCATGGACCTGCCAGTAGGCAGTGCACTGAGAGGGAGAGAGAGAGTACATCAGAGAAATATTTTTAAACAAATAACGTCTAAGCCTGGATAATTATCGGGCTACGTATTAATAGTTTTTTTAAAATAAGTAATATTATGATTACAAATTTTATTGGCTGGAGTCAGTGGCACCGTCGATAAGACACTCGACTGCGGATCGGTATATGCGGGGTTCAAATCCTGAGCTCTCCCGTCACTAACATCGCTTTCGAGTGAGGAAACTGACTTTAACATTAGACATTAACAAGCTTTTTTAAACGTCTTAAGTACTTTCATCCTCATTAACAGAGAAACTCTATCAGTTGAACCTTGATGAACATCTTCTTGGCTTCTCTGCCACAGGCTTGAGCCGCCACGGTCACTTCATCCAGTTTCACATCACCTCCAACAGTCTTCTCTTCCGAAGCAGAACCATCGACAGCCGCAGCCTTACAGGAGAGCTCAAGATTGTACCTTATGATTCCAGCCACGTCATACACGAAATCCTCCTGTACAAATAACAATAGTAAATAACAATAATAAATAATAACAATAACACATAGCGCCTAGGCTTCAGAAATTGCTACAAAAATTTAAACAAATGGAAAGTCGCAAATAGGAGATTGACAGATGGATAGAGAGGATTTGCGACAGACTATTCATATCCAGACCCTAGTTAAACTGGGATTCAAGTGGAGATGTTGATGAAATAAAAACAATAACACATTATAGTGAATGATTTACCATGTCTACGTCAAATGAATAACCACATCAATCACTTTTACTACGTTAAAGCCCGTCAGGTAATTTAACCCATTTTTCATGAAACCAGTCCATCGAATGTCTGAGATTTTACTCTCAAATAGCTAGGAATAAATAAATAGATAAAGAGCTAAAAAACTGACACCAAAAATCAGAAAACTGGCGTGAAACCGACGGCTTCAACCGGGTCGAGACCGGTTAACCGGGTCGGTTCAACCAGGTAGCAAGGGGGTTAAGTTGACCCACAGCAGATCAGTAGGTGCAGGGTTAGAATCCAGTGATGAATTGGTATCAGTTCACATAGACGTTCGCACTGTGACAGTAAACCAACACAAAACTCGACTTTAACTTCTCGCTTTAAGCCTCTTAGATTGACCATGTCGTGTCCAGAACGCTAAAGAATTAACCAAACCGTAAACTAGCATTATTACGGAAGGATAAAGGAATCATTCGATCGACTGACACACTATCGAACAGGAAGCTGATGTTAACCTCGGCTCTAGGTTTAGCGGGTCTAACGTGAGAGAGAGATATATGTTTATTTCAGCATCAACACCAAAATCACCGACAAATACAAATAGAAAATAAACATTTAAAAGAAATAAAATAAAAAATTCCCGGAAACACGTGTATCAAACAATCTGTAAAAACTAGAACAACGGCCGTCAGGGAAGATGATACACATCCTATCTAGCTGACCACCGTCTAGAGACGAGATTACTAGATTTTGTCGAGAGACTACTCACAATTGATTTGTATCCGACATCCAAGCTCTCCAGCCGTTCCCTCACCTCCTGCAGATCTCTGGGACTTCCTCTCCACTTTTCCCTCGCCTCCGTCGCTCCCTCCAGCACGGGCTTACAGCTCAGCAGCACGTTCATGCGTGACTCACGCACACCCGCACGTGTGCAGACTCTACTCGACCGCCCGGCTATCGCCCAAGTCGGCTCCAGCAGAGCAGCCGCTGCCTCCGACAGCCACGAGCCGCTTCCGGCTTCTGAGGGATTAGACGAAGGTGTATCGGGTATTTTAGCGGAACTGTTAATATGTTTGGCTTCAGGCTCTTTGTGGATTAATTCGGTTTCTGATTTGACTCTTGCGACATTTTCTATTGTAGCGGAGCCGCCAGCGTCTGTCTTTAACTTTTCGATATCCTTCACGTTCGACATTGGCTTGTCGGTGTTTGATGGCTCGGCTGTATGAACGGTAAGAGTTTTCATCACTTCTGCACTCTTTAACTCACATTCGTTCAAATTCTCCGTAACTTCACACTTCACATCACAACTGTCTCTTTCCCCTTCCCTCCTTTGTTTTATATCCGACATATCTGTGTCAGAATCGAGACAATTACATTCGTCTACATTCCGGGTGCCTAGCGCTTCCGTCTCCAAGGTCTTATTCAAGTTCTTGATGGGAATGTTATCAGTAATAGCCTCGACACTGTTCGCTATAATTTCAGAGTCGACAGCGTTATTCTCAGCGACCTGCGATACAGAGTCTAACCTACCTAACCCGTTCACTAGTTTACTACATGACACGACACAATCAGACAAAATATGGCAAGATGACTTGACACCAAGTTCTGAATCACTCAGTTCCTCTTCACTAATACGATCCCCTTGATCGCGCTGTTTTTCTTGTTTACGACCCGGTTCAAAATTTTTGACAACAACTTGATTCGTATCAACAATTTTACTATTGGTAGGGGTTTCCACTACACTATCTACTCTTTCCATAATTCCTTCAATCTTAGCTTCCAATTCTGAGCAGACAGTCTCGTTCTGTTGAAGTGGCGACGATGACATCTCCTCTAACGTGGAGTTGTTCCCACATTTCATATCGTCCGAAGAAATGGCGGAATCTTCAACATTTTCACGACTTGCGGCTAAATTTTCACCTTCAACAACTGCAGCACCAGAAATATCATCCGCAGGCGACGCATCGCCATTTCCTGTTGGCATCGGCAGACGAGCGACTGAAATCTTATCCAGCTCAGCTGTAGCAGCAGCAAGGTCAGAGGCAGACGAACACTGTCCGCCATTCTCAGGTGACTCTGAAGTCCTGACAGAATCTTCCACATTCACAAGAGACGCACTGCGACTTTTCGCTGCGGTTTTTGCAGAAATGAACGGCTCCACTTGAGGTTCAACAGCCAATGATTTAGACGAACCGGCTGGCACTACCTCACCTTTAACTGCTGAAGATTTAGAAGAACCGGCAGTTTCAACACAAGACTCGACTGCTTCAGAACTTTCAGGTTGTGCCAACAATTCGAGAGAACCTGCTGCCTGTTCGTCACGCTCGACTGCCGAAGATTTAGAAGAACCGGCTGGCTCTATGTCACCGTTAACTGCTGAAGATTTAGAAGAACCGGCTGCTTCAGCACAAGACTCGGCTGCTTGAGATTTGAGAGAAACCGATGCCTCTACGTCACGCTCGACCGCCGAAGATTTAGAAGAACCGGCCAGCTCTACGACGGGTAGAAGGGCTTCGACAACGTCTGAGGAGGTGAGAGCCGTGAGGGTTCTCTTCATGCCCTCAATCATCTCATGCTGGATGAGCAGCTGCCAGGGGCTGGGCCTGACTGTACAGCACAGGCTGCAGTCAAACGGCACGTCCTCAGGCATGTTAGACATCACTTCGTACATCTCGTCTACAGGCAACCAATCAGTCAGTTAGGTAATCAAACAATCAGTCAGTTAATGAATCAGTCAATCAATCAGTTAAGCAGTCGAACAATCAGTCAACCAATCAGTCAGTTAGGCACTCAAACAATCAGTCAGTTAGGCACTCAAACAATCAGTCAGTTAATTATCAGTCAAACAATCAATAAATCAGTCAGTCAGTTAATCAATCAACCAGTCAATCAACCAATCAGTTAATGAAACAGTTAATGAATCAATCGATCAATAAATCAATCAATCAAGCAGTTAAGCAGTCAATCAGTCAATAAACCAGTCAGTTAATGAATCAGTCAACCAACCAATCAATCAGTTTAGCAGTCAATGAATCAGTCAGTTAATCAATTAGTTAATGGATCAGTCAACCAATCAGTCAGTTCAGCAGTCAAACAATCAGTAAATCAACCAGTCAGTGAATCAATTAGTTAATGAAGTTAATGAATCAGTACTGCTCTTCACAAGGGCAGATGAATCAACATGGAATAAACTACCGGCATCCATGCGATATGAACTCGGAACATTTTCCTTTAAATCCAAGCTTAAAACATTTTTATTTAGTGGAGTGGATTGGGACTAGTGTGCTGCCTCCTTTTTCCTGTATATAAGATTGCAAGTGTTGCTTGCACACATCGGTGCGCAGAAGTGCATACTACTACTCTACTATTACTATCAGTCAATCAATCAATTAATCAATCAGTTAATTAATTATTCAATCAAACCATCAGTCGATCGCCATCAATGAAGCTGTCGATCTATCAGTCACTATGTTAATAAGTCATACAATCGAACAATCGATCAATCAATCAGTCCATCACCATTTACAACTGAAGCTTTCATGGAAATGTCAGTACATAAATCAATCAATCAATAACACAACCAAGAGTATACAACTTTATTATAACAGAGGCAAAGCTTTTCACTACTTTTCACATTTTCATTCCATCATATGAATCTGCTTGAATCGCATAGAGCATTGATCAGCGATAGACTGATTGATCGACTGAGTCCATACCTGTCAGTTTTTCGCACTTGGAGTGAGCCCATCGATGGCAGGAAGTGCACTGGATCATCTTGGATTCCCAGTCATCATCCGAGTAGCACTTGTGACACAGCGGACAAAAGTTGCCTAAATCAATCAATCACTCAATCATTCAATGAGTCAGTCCATCAATCAATCAATCAATCAATGAGTCAATCAGTCAATCAATGATTCAATCAATCAATCAATGAGTCAGTCAATCAATCATTCAATGAGTCAGTCAATCAATCATTCAATGAGTCAGTCAATCAATCATTCAATGAGTCAGTCAATCAAAAATCAATCAATCAATGAGTTGATGATATAAATTTAAAATAGAAGCAAATCAATCGATAACCTAATCAATCAGTGAATCAATCATACAATCAATAAATCAGTCAGCCAAACAATCATTAATCAAACAATCAATAAAGCATTAACTCATCATCATCATCTTCCCTGAAATCCAAGTTTAACCAGGGTCGGGATACGAATAGACTTTCTCCAGTGAAGTTCATCCATTCGATTCAACAAAGCATTAACTATTCGTTCAAGTAGAACAGTGATAAGACTTTGCAGAGAACACTGATAAGACGATACCTTTCTCAGTGAGCTCGGTGCACTTGCGACACATGAGGTTCTCGTAGAGCCACGTCATATCAGCCTCAGCGTCTAGATCAGTCGTGGTAGTGCCACAGCTTGTGCACTTTACACACTTCACGCACACCTACAGCGTTACAACAGACAGTCTTACGAGATAGCCTTAACTTAAAAATTCTAATAATTTGAATCTCTCTCTCTCTTTAGTGCATTGCCAACTGGCAGGTCCACGGTATATAACGTCTCAGTTTTCTCTTCATGTCCACAAACGAGTGGGCCTATAAATCATCTAACATTCTAATAATTTGAATATCTCTCTCTCTTTAGTGCACTGTCAACTGGCAGGTCCACTGTATGTAATGTCTCTGTTTCTCTTCGTGTCCACATACAAGTGGACCTATAAATCATCCAACGTGATTATACCATTATTCTTGAGGGATTCCGCATACGAAGAAGTGGACCCCCTAAGCCTTCCTCAGCTTGAATATATAATTCAAATATTATTTAAAATACTCAACAGAAATCTAATTCTATCCTTCTCGGTCATATTTACTGACTGATTAATCGACAGATTTACAGATTGATTATTATAAAATTGATTTATTGTTAGAATTATATCTATATATATATATGTACTGTTTCGGACCTTCTTTTTGCTCACTGGTTTGGATTTGTCACATTAGTGCTCAATGATGTCGTGTTATTTTATCAAACAGATTCAACATTTGAATGCCGTGAGATATAGTTTCTTGAATCTCTTTTAACAGACTTGATCTCTTTTGAAAGCCTTTGAAGTGGTCGGTTAGCAACAAGCAATTCTTGTCAGTAGCATTCACACCAAAAAGATAAATCTAAAAAAGCTAAAGTTAACGTCAATTTTCTCACTCGAAAGCGATGTCAGTGACGGGTGAGTCCAGGATTTGCACCCACACCTACTGATCCACAGTCGAGTAGATTACCGACTTCGCCACTGGCTCTTTGATCTTCTTATTGACATCGCCACCGGCTCCAGCCATGTTAACTATGATGTATGTTGCGTAATTGGTAAAATAGAGGAATGCGGTAAGAGGTACGGAGTTTAAAATAAGATGGGGAAATTGTGCTTGATGAGTTGGGTGAGGAAGAAAACATCAGTGCATGCATCGTTGCTCTATGGGGAATAGACGATCCGCATCATAATGGAGCAAGATGTGTGGTTTACAGGAAAATGTAGCAAGAATGTATTTAAAAATGAACAAAACCAAATAGGATGAAAAATACGGCACATACCCATATAGTCTTACGACGCGTGGTGACTGGTTTGGTGGGATAGGTTGGTCCAAGGCACTCAGCATGATAGGTTTCTTTACATCGGTCACATTGCAGTAACTGTAATCAATCAATCAATTGGTTAGTCAATCAATCAATCTGCCAATCAATCAAACAATCAATTGATTACTAAATCAATTAAATAACTAATCAGTCCATCATTCAATAAAGCAATCATTGGACCAATCATACCATCCATCAATCAGACAATTTATTACCCAATCAATCAATTCTACTGAATCTTCTTCTTCAGTTCACTGACAAGTGGCAGGTTCAAAGTACATATTCATACTCAAAGTCTGCTTTCTCGCTCCATAAGAGCACTCCTTAGACCAACAAGTTAATCCCTTCACAAATTCTATGCCTTATCCATACCATAGGTAGCCTATAGCTTGGGAAAAGTAAGGCTTCTGAGGGGGTTTTCTGTTGCCTTCCCGTTACCTGTTTATATTTTACTGAATTTAAACAGGTATATGCCAAGGTTACTGTCAGACTCTTCAAACAAAAGAACAGCAAAGATGAAAAAAGTCACACGAGACCATCGTTCAGAACCACGTACAAATCTATTAATCTGCAGCTAGACACTCGGACCATTGAGATACAGGCCTAGACCGTCATTTAGTGGATATTTCAATGGATTCAATAAATTGGTCTTCAAAAATTAATAATTTTACACATTTGTTTTTTTTGCCAAATATATTTCTTGCTAGCGTTTGACGTAATAAATTTCTTTCAACAAATTACTTCAAATTCTTTTAAGAAATAGATTAGATTAGCAGCGAAAGAAAAAGTTCTACGTTTTTGTACAACCATTCATTAAAACCAGTTCACCAGCATATTGATGATATAGTTTCTTCCAAGTAAATCACTCCAGGATTTACTATATTTAAATAGACTTGTGTAACTAAATTGAAATATAAGTGCTTAGAGCTAGCTCCTATTATAGTTTTCTAGCATCAGCATAAGGAGGCTTTTGGATTTTTTCAGCATCATCTTAAGCTAGTTCTAAAGAAGAAATATAGAATAAGAAAATTATTAACATTTGCAAAGCAATAGTTGAATTAACGCTTCAAGACATTTGAGAGAATAAACTTATTACACACTTCACATTAATTCAATTCTGTTGAATAAGAACACCGAAAGGGTCATTCAACCCTGTCCAGTTCACACCCCAAACATACAAACAAGCAAAAAAGACAAATGATGTTAACCCACAACTAAACAATTGGCAACAACATCCAGATATAACTGATATATATAACATAGAGAAATTGCTACAGAAATTTTAACGAATGGAAAGTCTCAAATAGGAGATTGACTGATGATATGATGTAGGACAGAGAGGATTTGAGACAGTCTATTCGTATCCAGACCCTAGTTAAACTGGGATTCAAGGGAAGATGATGATATGATAACATTGAGCACCAGGCAATACGTACGCTCTCTCTACCGAAGCAGACGTGGCAGTACTGACAGCGCTGACAACACCACGTGTCATCTGACTCGTTGACTGGTTTAGTGTCGTCACTGAGGCAGTAGACGTGAAAACCATCGCAACACACCGAGCAGTAAATGAGCTGTGCAGTACAATACAATACAA
The DNA here is from genome assembly GCA_905160935.1 of Enchytraeus crypticus. NCBI lineage: Eukaryota > Metazoa > Annelida > Clitellata > Enchytraeida > Enchytraeidae > Enchytraeus > Enchytraeus crypticus. The sequence continues at coordinate 44,495 of CAJHZI010000534.1, read as the reverse complement.
TACAATACAGTACATACATACAATACAGTACAGTACAATAAAATGTAATACAATGTAATAAAATACAATACAATGTAGTATAAGAACATTCAGCAGTAAATGAACTGTGCAATACAATATAATACAATACAATACAATACAATGTAATATAAGAACATTCAGCAATAAGTGAACTGTGCAATACAATATAATACAATACAACACAGTACAATGTAATACAATACAATACAATGTAATATAAGAATATTCAGCCATAAACTGAACTGTGTAATACAGTACAATGTAATATAAGAACATTTAGCAGTAAATGAACTGTGCAATACAATATAATACAATAAATGTAATATAAGAACATTTAGCAGTAAATGAACTGTGCAATACAATATAATACAATACAATGTAATATAAGAACATTTAGCAGTAAATGAACTGTGCAATACAATATAATACAATACAATGTAATATAAGAACATTTAGCAGTAAATGAACTGTGCAATACAATATAATACAATACAATGTAATATAAGAACATTCAGCAGTAAATGAACTGTGCAATACAATATAATACAATACAATACAGTACAATGTAATATAATACAATACAATGTAATATAAGAATATTCAGCAGTAAATGAGTTGTGAAATACAATACAATACAACAAAATGTAGCATAAGAACATTCAGCAGTAAGTGAGCTTGTCTAATGACATTTACTGCTGAATGCATTTACAGCTATACACAATTCAACACAATACACCAATATTGTAAAAAAAAGAAGTAAACACGCATTATAGTGAAATGATCAACTATGTTGATATCTATCACTTTTTAATACCACATTGTTACATTTTTACACCGTTAGGAAATTTATTCCATTTTCCGTGTAACCAGTTCTGTGAATGTCCAAGATTTTACTCTCAGATCAGCGCGGCTATATATTTTTTTATTTGATATTGATATTATATTATTTATTTTATATTATTATAGATATTACATTAAGATTAGATATTATTGGATAGATGTTGTATGGTATAATAGCTGTGTAATATAAAACAGTGAAACAATTTACATAAAAAATGCTGAGCAGTATATTAGCTACGTAATACAATATCATACAATACAACGTAATACAAACAGTAAGTCTTTTTAGTGGAGAGCATAAAATATTTAACAAACCTTTTGTCTGCCGAGAGTTGCACAGAGCTTACAGACAGAGAGTACAGATGGGTGACTGGAAGAAATTAGACTTATTCCCTTCTCCATGGCATTTTCAAACGAATAGTCCTCCTAGACATATCAATCGATAATTATTCAATAAGATCGATCAATTATATTACTCGATAAAGCAATTGATCGATCGATTAGTAAATCATTCGATCAATTAATAAATCAATCAATCGCTAAATTTACAAAGCATCGCTAAAAGCCACGGTAGCGCAGAATGGACACTGACAAACGTTTTCACAGAAGCTAAATTCAGTAATTTTAGTTTTCGCCAAAAAACCAAATGAGGGAGAGTGAGAGAATGAGAGTTATATTCATTAAATGAGATGAATATATGATTTATTTGTTCACATATCACACAGCACGACAGGATTGTAAAATGAACAGATGTTATTATTCGAGACAGATTGTAAAATGAATGGACGTCAGAAAGAGCACAAATAAAACTCTATATAGCCGACTAGATAAAGTCAATAAAGCTGAAAAAATAATAAAGATAGATAAGGCTCGTAAAGCTAAGGTTAAAGGCAGTTTCCTCACTTGAAAGCGATGTCAGTGACGGGCGAGCCCAGGATTTGAACCCTGCACATACTGGTAAGCGGTCGAGTAACTTACCGACTTCGCCACTGGCTCCAGCCAGATATATGAACATACAGTATATACATAGAAATAAATCATGAATAAATTAAACGATAGAATATACACAAATTTATCCCCCAAATACCTTGTAATCAGTTTTGAGCAGATGACAAGGAGCAGCTGAAGCAGCCGATTGATTGACTGATTGATTGCCGGCTCCAGCGTTAACACCAGCACCAGGCTTCTTGTCTGCCTGAGCAACTTTTACCTGTAAGAGAGTCATAGAGAAATCATATAGTACCAGCAGAGGTCAGTAGATACATTATAATGCATTACATTACATTATAATTACATTACATAATAATCATATTACATTACATTATAATCACATTAAATTACATTATAATCACATTACATTACATTATAATCACATTACATTACATTATAATCACATTACATTACATTATAATCACATTACATTACATTATAATCACATTACATTACATTATAATCACATTACATTACATTATAATCACATTACATTGTAATCACATTACATTATAATCACATTACGTTATAATCACATTACATTATAATCACATTACATTACATTATAATCATATTACATTACATTATAATCACATTACATTACATTATAATCCCATTACATTACATTATAATCATATTACATTACATTATAATCCCATTACATTACAATCACATTACATTACAATCACATTACATTACAATCACATTACATTACAATCACATTACATTACATTATAATCACATTACATTACAATCACATTACATTACAATCACATTACATTACATTATAATCATATTACATTACAATCACATTACATTACATTATAATCATATTACATTACATAATAATCACATTCTTATTACATTATAATCACAGGCAAGATGACATGTTAAACATGTTAAATGTTAAAAAATCCCGAGGGTGTTGGAAGGTTATTCTTAAATCCGCGCCGGGTGCATTTGATGCGCCAACAAAATGCAATATTACTAATAACCATGGAGAGGAACGGAGGAAAAAACGAAAACTACAAAAACAGCAACCTAGTAAGGAAACTATGTAGCACATGCGGCATGTCATGTGTGTAACTATACGAACAAAAAAATAATAATAATATTAATAATAATAATAATAATAATAATAATAATAATAATGTAGAGTACATAATTGATATAAATGTCATGTGATCATCCTTTGGGCAGGCTCCAGCTAGAGATTTCTTTATGATATTCCTCCACAAGACTCCATTCTTCGCAATTTCCTTGATGTTAATTCTTTTTCTTCCTTCTGTTCTACCATGAAATGCCAATTCCAACAACTTCTAGTTCTTCTTCAAGGCAGTCTTTCCATCTTCTATTAGGTCTTCCCATTGTTCTTTTGCCATTTGCTTTGCAGTTAAATATCTTTTGAGGATTATGCTTTTGTCCATCCGGAAATCATGTCCAGCCTCTTTCATTCTTCTTTTCTAGATGATTTCACTGGCTCTCTGTTGTTTTGTCCTTCACTTAATGTCCTCACTATAACGTGCTCTTTGTAGCTGATTCTTACTATTCTCTTACATATATACACATTACAGGAACTACTATAATCAGATATTATTACTGATATAAGTATTATCTAAAGCTAGTAAAGCTAAGGTTACCGTCATTTTCCTCACTCGAAAGTGATGTCAGTAACAGGAGAGCCCAAGATTTGAACCTGGGCTCAAGTATTATCAAGTATAAGTATTATCTATACATATATATATTGCTGATCTAAATATTAAACATAAAAATATTTGAAACATACGCAATAAATCAAATTTGAATAAGCTTATTGTAATGCCCATTTCCTAACCACTAGCACACGATCCGCTTATGATTTGAACTCATGAGCTCTAGCTTTTATTGCAGAGCTAACAACTGACTAGAACACTAGCCGATCATGCAATCATTGACGAGTTTGAACCCAGATAGGATAATCTACGATAGTGCAATTGTGGTAAGAAAAAGACAAAGTGTAGCTTATTATTTTAAAATCAAAACAAAACCTTAAGCGCTTTGATGTTTCTCGCCTGCGACATCCATTCACGGACCTTCCTCTTACGATTTGCTTTTGATCTTACTCCTTCGCCGGCGGCCATATTGAAATCGTGATCATCGTCAGAAAGACTGCTAGCGTGCGACGATATTTCACTGGCATTGTCGTCATCGTATCGATCGGCTGATTCAGGCTGATCCAAGCTTTGCTTAGCATGAACCACGTTCAGTTTATGGCATGCTCGTAGACTGCCAGAGAACAAGCAAAAAGACTGCATTTCATTTCATTTCTTAGCAAATGAATGATACATAATGCATATTAATATCATCTGGCATATCATAAATATAAATAACATACACAATACAATATACAATACCATTATGCAAGCAATGCGAGCAAATAAATCTTGATTTACGGTAAACTTCAGCAATAAAAGAATAACATCTAAATGGCTCAAATCACGTTTGACATCAGTTCCCTGCTTGATAGCATGTCAGTGATAGAAGAGCAGTGGATTTGAACCCTGCGCCTACTAATCTGCTATCGAACACCGTACCAACATATCACCAGCTCAGCCCTTATCACATTAGCATGTACAATAACAAAAATAACTCACCAATTATTTTGCAAATTCCAATATTTATAACTAATTGATTGGTCATAAATGAGTGAAGACCAATAGTGTTTTACACTGGAAGGTTTCTGTTGAATTTCATTTTTTGCATAATGAGCTTTCAAAATTATGAATTGGAATATCAGCCCACGGAGATAAGCCTCTGCAAACCCGTTAACATATATATCAAATATAAATTTAGCCACTACAATTATTTTGCCTCAAATTAAAGAATTTATCTTCCTCTAAATAATTCATAACTGATTCAGTGAAAAAAACTACATGGCAAAAAATTGTCAAAAGCTTACAATTAAATGAAATTATGGCTAAAAGAAAACAATATTTATTTAGTGAGGTTAAAAACAACAGATAATATTTTAAGATCACTCAATCGCTCACCAACAAGCTTGTTTCAGAAGTCCTCTACCTCCATACTTAACCATGTCCCTATGATCAATCAATCATCAGATCATTCAATCAATGTGATATGTAGTGATGTGTGCTGTGAGGACGTCCCTAACATGATCCCTGGATGGGGAAACGGATGTTAAACCTTTATTATTATTATTATTATTATTATTATTATTATTATTATTATTATTATTATTATTATTCATTAGATCCATCAATTGAATATTAATAGACAATAGGGCAGCCTAATCATGTTCCACTTTGTTTTTGCTTGCTAGGCAAGTTGGCATCAGTCTATATCAGTGCTGAGATATAATATAAGAAAAATAAGAAAAATGTCCAATCTTTCTTTAGCGCATGCATTAATCCAGGCAACTGCTTCACTTGTAAGGCGGCCTAACGTAGACAGACCATCTGACAAGCAGGCTAAAAGGCATTCCTCCATAATCTGTTAGCTCTGGTAGACCACTCGACAACGTCAAATAAATACATTTTGAATTAAAGGGAAACAAACTTTTCTGAGTTTTAACTATTATGTATGACTAGAAAGAATCGTCATCATGATCATCATCATCATCATCACCACCATCATCATCATCATCTTCCCTTGAATCCCAGTGTAACTGGGGTCGGGATACGAATAGGCTGTCTCAAATCCTCTCTGTCCTACATCAAATCATCCATCAGTCAATCCCTTGTTTGAGACTTTTCCATTCGTTTAAATTTTTGTATGACCAGATAGAATACAAAAACAAAATAATAAATCCAGTGTACGAATTGAAACGGTTATAGACTTCAAAGCTTTTACATAATTTTTCATATCATTGTACAGAAAAGCTGCAACATTATCTCACCGGCATTGAATGCAGACGCCGCAGTCTCTTCGCTTACATCCGTCACACTTGTTACATCTCTTCTGTCGCTGATTAAACCGGCCGAGCAGAGCCGACTTCTTAGCCGCCAGCTTCCTCTGCAGAGCAGCCTGGTGTAGAGGTGATTTAGGTGTGTGTAGCAAGCCTGGTCAATAGCAAATAATTAAAATTAATTTGATCAATCAATCAATAAATCAATCAATCTATAAGGATTTAACATCCAGTTCCTTGCCGTAAGGCAATGTCAAGGACATCAAATCATCATCATCATCACTATCACCATGCCATCACCATCACCACCACCACCACCACCACCACCACCATCATCGTCATCATCAGCATCGTCATCATCATCTTCCCTGGAATCCCTGTTTAACTAGGGCTGGGATACGAATAGGCCAACACCTTTCCATTCGTTGTAAAAAAATTAATAATAAATAATAATAATTAATAATAATATAGTAATTAATAATTACATTGCTATAGCAAAAACGGTAGAGTTCAGTATCTATTGTTGAAAACAGCAAGTTCAAACAATGTAATGCTACATTTTTTTGATAACTGCTGAATTATTGACAATGAATATATATACAGCATGCAAAATTTTCTAAAAATAAGAGATTTTGATATGGTATTGGACAAAGAGGAGAGCAGAAGGTCCATTCGTATCCCGACCCTAGTTTAAACTGAGATTAAAGGAAAGATAATGATGATGATGAATATATATATATATATATATATATATATATATATATATATATATATATATACATACATGTATATATAATATATATATATAATATATATATATATATATATATATATATATATATATATATACAGTATGCAACATTTTAACAAAATGGACTAGTCAAGTGGCAATCAACAGCCAGCATCAGTCTTGTAACTAATTAGCTCTTAGACATATTAATTATCATTTAGACATACTATATAATTATTGCCTATAATTATATATAAATATATAATTATTACATATCATATAACCAGAGCAGTGGCCAAGACTATCCAGTAACGTCACAAAATTTCAAATGGCTGTTCTCAAGGTCCTGGAATTAATGTTATCAGTTCTCTTATCAGTATATATCAAGAGCTGATAACTCTCTTATCAGTAGAACTGATTGCTCTCTTATCAGTAGAATTGCTAGCCCTCTTATCAGTAGAGCTGATTGCTCTCTTATCAGTAGAGATGATTGCTCTCTTATCAGTAGAGCTGATTGTTCTCTTATCAGTAGAGCTGATTGCTCTCTTATCAGTAGAGATGATAACTCTCTTATCAGTAGAGCAGATTGCTCTCTTATCAGTAGAGCTGATTGCTCTCTTATCAGTAGAGCTGATTGCTCTCTTATCAGAAGAGCTGATTGCTCTCTTATTAATAGGGCTGATTGACTCTTATCAGTAGAGCTGATAACTCTCATATCAGTAGAACTGATAGCTCTTAACAGTAGAGTCAATCAGAGAGTAAAATCTAGGACATTCACAGGCTTGGTAACGTGGATAATCGAATAAACTGCCTAATGGTTAAACACGTGGTACTCAAAGTAATAGATATTATCATGAATGATCATTCCTTACAATGTGTTATTTGACCTTTAACAGAAAGATTGATAGTATACCGCCCAATATGCAGTAGGGTGGGCATTAAATACCAGGCCCTAGTTGAGAACTCTTGGTGTTGAGCCTGTGGCTTGTTGGCAAGATGTTCGACAGAGGGTCAGTAGGCGCAGGGTTCATATCCATCATTGATTCAGGCAGGAAACTGACGTTAAAATTGGCTTTAAGATTTTTTAAACTCATACTCCCGATGGCTGCACATTAATTATTGAAAATGTGGATCAAGTATAGACATTTTCAAACCTAATATTACATGCCCACAAAAACAAGTAGCGTGTAAAAATTAGTGCGTCAAGTATATCATCATCATCATCACTGGCTGGAGCCAGTGGCGATGTCATTAAGATACTCGACTGCGGATTAGTATGTGCGGGGTTCAAATCCTGGGCTCGCTCGTCATTGACATCGCTTTTGAGTGAGGAAATTTTACGTTAACAGTAGTTTTACCAGCTTTTTATCACCACCACAGTAACAACATCTGCACTAAAGAGCAATTTTACAAATTTGCCCTTAAAACTAAAGAGCAAACCAAGAGCAAGAGATTTCGTAAGCAACAGAAGAACACGAAATAATGAAAAATACAAAAACAGCAACTATGCAAAGAAACTCTGTCACACACGAGGTATGTCAAGATAATGATGATAATGTTTGCACAATTGTACGTGCATCATCATCATCATCTTACCTGAAATATCACTTTAACCTGAATCAGGATTAGAAAATTTCGTAGCAATTCCTGGAACCTAAGTGCTCACCGAATGCCCTTGTTGACATTGGTTTGGATCATAGAGCTATGTCGCCTTTGGGTCATTCCATGTCAACTGGTCCAATGGTCCCCAGGTGACCATCTCAGATTTACTAGAAATTTACACCATGTGAGGCAAAATATGTCTCTAGGCTAGATTTAAAATTTTAATGAAATTGTTTCACCGGTTTTGAAGTTATGACGATTTTGGTGACCCCACCGTTGGTAGAATTTGTGGCGTAGATGCAGAATATGAAGTCACAAATATAGTATACTGACTAAGATTCTTGCACATTGAATAAGAACTAACAGAGATGTGGCCCTTCAAAGTTGAGAAAATTTTAGACACATTTGGATTTTCGTACAAAATTCTACCAACGGTGGGGTCACCAAAATCATCATAACTTCAAAACCGGTGAACAAACTTCATTAAAATTTTAAATCTAGCCTAGAGACATATTTTACCTCACATGGTGTAAATTTCAAGTAAATCTGAGATGGTCACCTGGGAAGATGTTCAGAATTTGGACCAATTGACATGGAATGACCCTTTTTAAAAGAAATGCAGTCCAAGGTTCGCCTATTCTTTAGTAAACCTGGCACAAACAGGTATCCAGAACATAACAAGGGTAATCATTAAAAAAGAGATATATAACCCTGTACTGACCTGGTTTGTTGAATCCAGCCAATCTACCTTTCTTTTGTTTTCCAGCATCCCCATTTCCAAACTCCCTAGAACTCTCTACACTGACTCGCTCATTCACCATCGTACCGCTGCGAGAATCTTCAGTTCTTCTTTCAGTTCTTTTTCCAGATAGCCTTCGCGGAACTCCGGCTGTCGGCAATGATACCACTCTATCAGCCTTGCGGTCTCTTTTCAATTCAGTTGTTTCCTTCTTACCCATAGAAGACTTTGAAACCAGTCCAGTCGTACAGGAAGTGCTGCGATGAGATGAACCGGGACCTTTTCCAGCTCCGCCGGTCGGCTTCGATAGTTTTCCGGCACTTTCCGACCGTGCAGCCGCCGCAGCAGCGCGTCTCCGCAACAGCAGCCTCTCCCTCAGAGAAATCCTCGGCGCCAGCTTTTCGTTCTTCGAAGCCTCATTACTCTCCATCGGCTCACGAGTCAGATCCATCACTTCTGGGCAAGATTTGCTACTTCTTGCACCAGCGTTGCCAGCGCGTGAAGTGCCGCTGTTCCCTTGCGCCGTTTGTTTAATTACTGGCCGTTTCGCTGAAGTATTACTGTCTGATTTAACTGGCTTCCTGGCGCTGCCTCTTTCATCTCGCTGTGATTCCAGCAGAAGTCTCTCGATCATCTTAAATGGGTCCTGAGATTTTTCACGGGATCTTTGGAGGCTCCACGTAATTTCGCCGGAACCGACCATTTCCAGTCTGAGCTCTTCATCCACAAGAGTCCATTCCAACAGAACAGAAGCTTCCGCTGCTGGAACTTTAGAAAGAAACTCAGCTATTTCAAGCTTAGCAGAACGAGATGACCTTGAATCTGCCGCCTGTGAACCCTTGATGATCGTTGAGCGTCCAGAAGGCACTAAAGGCTTTGATGAGTCATACGATTTAGAATTAAATGCATCGATATGGGAGCTAACATGAGACAGTTTGCTATGCATAAGATTTGATCGGCTACGCACTGACCTACGCTTTATGCTATCGTCTGACGCGGCAGCATCGCTTTCTTTCACAGTACACAAAGTGCCGATTGATTTGACATTTTCATTTCTATCCCAGCGTGCTCGCTTGGAAACGTTACACAGACTGTCGGAGAGATCAGTCGATACCATAATCCTAACATCTTTGCTTAAGAGCTTTGAGTAGTTAATGTCATCGCCTACCGTTTTACTATCATTAGGCAATATTTTACTGGAAAGCCTACGACTAGAAATTCCCCTACAGATTCCTCGTCCTCGTAAAAATTTAGTCCTAACAGGGAATATATGAACTCCAGTTGCAGAGCCAACACTCTGAGATTTAACGGAAAGAAGATTTTGCCTATTAGCCCATCCTTCCCTATTCGGAAGTCTAGGTCTACCACGCTTACTCAACGTTCTTTTTGAAGAGGTAGGAAGATCACTTAAGCTGCTTCTGGAAGACGCATTTACCGTAGGTAGATTGGTAGCGGTACCTAGCTTGAGGAGAGAATTCTGAAGAAGTTGACATCGATCGACTGAGTTTTGGACTTCGTCAGTTGAAAATCCAGTGAAATATTCCTGTCACATCAAAATTAATACTAATTTTAATATTCATATAATATCCTATTGCATATAAATGTTCTTGAAAACAAAATCAGAATGTCTCAATAGCGTAGTGGTTAGAGGCATCATGTAACGTCATAAAGTTTTAACTAACATCTGGAGGCGAAGTTAGCTCTAGTGGATTCAATTCCCAGCCGCGCTGATCTGAGAGGAATATATTGGACAACCACAGAACTGGTTACATAGAAATTGACTAAATTGCTTAATGGTTTAAACTTGTAGTATTGAAAGTAATAGATTGATCATTTGATCAACATGGTTGATCATTTCACTATACTTTGTGTTATTGTATATTAAATTAAACCATACAGACATATCAAACATTAAACTATACAGAAATATACTCAAGACTCACCATGGCTGCGGCTAGGCAAATATCACACACATTACAGTTACTGGACATTGTGATCAGATTACGTTTATATATTAGGACTCGAAGTACAATGATAAGCACTAAAGCCACTGGGCATTTGAATCTTTATTTATACTACAGCATTTAAAATTACTTTAATATCAAAGGTTGCAAAATGATTAAGGTAAAATAATAGTCTAATTTTATATTTTGCCAGCAATAATAAGATCTTTGGTAAACATGGCTATGGTTATTCTGGTGATCTTATAAAATGTTAAGCCGAATTATTAGAAATTGAAGTGGTCTAATTGATATCCTGTTTCTGCTTCTAAGACAATGAGATTTAACTATGGATAGCTCTCTTTAGCGTTCTGCTAAGCGTCAGATTCAGGGTTCATATCTTCACTAATACCTGCATTTACTAACTTTTCATTAATCAGTTGATAATTTACATCTCTGTTGTTGGGTAAACTATTGTTCAGAATTCTTAGTAATCACTAAAAAATGTTGCCTGGTTAATAACTACAAGATCAACTGCCAAAATTATGCCGGTCAGCCAATTACAGAGCTGTCTTTCAGGCTGATCGACCAATCAGCTTACATCGTAAACAAAGTCAGAATATTATTTCTTAATCAGTGATGTAACTTATCAACTGTGTAAACGCTCGAAAACAGGCGCGCAGAGCTATGCATTACTTTACACATCGATTCAAGCTTGCCGAATATCAAATTGTGACTAATCAGTAATTTACGCAACTGTTGATGTTTAAACACTTGATTATCTCACTGGTAACTACAGCCATAAGTCAGCATTCACTCTGCAATACGATTCTTTTAACTAGCTCATCCTAACACAGATTGGCTATAAGCCAAGAAATCATGATGATTAAAATTTAGCATAATTTAATAGTCATATAACTATTCACATGTATCATTTCGTTGTGATATATCAACATACCTCTTCTGAACTACTATCTCCGATTAAATCGTTTATATTCCGTAGATTTTCATGGATTTTCATAAGAAGTTGAAATTTTGAATCACCTATGGTTTCAATTCTAATCCGCCCACGACTGGCTGAGTCTCGGACGAGCCTATTGCAAATCCCTGCAGGCCGTCCAAGCCCAGATATCCTAACATTAGCAAGCGACATTAAGTTAGGCGGTGTGAAGTTTGAAACATTGCAACTAGCATCATCAAAAACAATAACATCGTCCGCCATTTTTGTTCTTGTTAAGCGCTTAATTCTACTGCTGCCATTTCCCTAACAAAAGTATCAGCGTCGCCAGTACGAAAACTACAACAACAATAGTGTAAATAATGTGATAGTTTGTGCCGAAGAATTTGGCAAGAACATGCTTTGGTAGTAAATGTCTAATATTTTTCAATAATTAGGTAATTAGGTTTAAAAAATAACGGCCTATTTTTCAATTAGATGAGATGACAGAAGTTAAATCTTTTCGAAGATGCCATACCTCGCAAACGTCCAAAAAGGATATTAAAAACATTAAGGTATGGACAATAGGCATTGCATTTTGAGAAGAGATTGACTTAATTGTTTATCGAGTATGTGTAAGGAGCGCGAAAGCAGAATGTATGATATATGAGCAGAATGTCTATATATGAATGTATGATATATGGACTTTTCATTAGGATTTGGTTAACTCACATGCACTTGTGAAGTATATACAGGTATTTTATACTATTTTCAGTAATATATATATATATATATATATATATATATATATATATATATATATATATAACAGTTTATACGGCTGTGTTCTAGAATAACAGACCAACCGTGGGCTGTAGGCCTACTGTGCGTATCGCAAAAGATGACAAAGCAGTAATTAAGATCCAAACTAAAGTCTGAAAGTGCATTCGGTTACTAGCAAGTGCTATAGGCTACAGAAATTTCTTCAAAATTGTCTAATAAGCTTAAGAGAAAAGATTTTAACGTGTGAGACAGAGATATGATAATGAAAGGAACATCAATTCGTAGCCTGGCCCTGATTATAAATCGGGATATAAGGGAAGCTCGTTTACAATTGTAAGCGGTAGTTAAAGTGGAGGAGATCGCAGGGGGACTGAATGCGTTCCCCTACCTCTCGTTTTTGCAAAAGAATGCAGTGGTACTGTATAAAGTATAGATTAGAGCGGTACGGTGTATCACAGTAGAGCATAGAATTCAGTAGTACGGTATATCACAAGTAGAACACAGAATCAAGCGGTACGGTATATCATAGTGGAGCATAGAATCGAGCGGTACGGTATATCATAGTAGAGCATAGAATGCAGCGGTACGGTATATCATAGTAGAGCATTGAATGCAGCAGTACGGTATATCATAGTAGAGCATAGAATTCAGCGGTACGGTAGATCATAGTAAAGCATAGAATACAGCGGTACGGTATAACATAGATCATAGATTAGAGCGTATTTATAAATTTATAGGCGCATTTCTAAATTTGATTGTGGGTTTAATTTCAATTAAGATTTACATTTGGTCCTGGGTTTTCCCGTCTCAGGTATCAATTCGGGGATGACACTAACATCGGCTCTACAGCTTTTAAAGGTTTCCTACTAGTTCACAGCGTTCAGGAATGCTACCTAATTATATTGTAACAATAATAACAACAATTTTAAAATTACTGTCGTCAAAGACTACATTGAGCTGTAGTGAACCAAAGCTAGCTTTAGCAGACGAGCAAGTAAAAAGAGTAAAAGATCCTAAGTAAAGAAATCTAGTGCAAATATAACTGCATGAGTAGAATAGATATATTGGGTAGACAGGATTGTTTTCTCAGGAAATGACGCCCCTGCCCAGTAAATTTTTTTCGAAACTGAGGGAGGCATAGGGGGCCCACCTCAACATAAGCCGAATCCTTCAAGAATAATGCTATATCAAAAGGAATGTTAGATGATTTAAACATCCACTCGTATGTGAACTGCAAGAGGAAAGTAGAGGATAGAGATGATTGAAGGCGTTATATACCATGGACCTGCCAGTAAGCAGTGAACTGTTAGTGGGAGAGAGAGAGAGAGAGAGAGAGAGAGAGAGCGAGAGAGAGAGAGAGCGAGTAGTGATTTCAGAATTTCGAGTGAATTTATTTCAGGCATGGTATCACATATAGGCCTAGGTCTCCTCTCAGAAAAAAGTTATTACGGGGTGAGAGATGCTAAATGCATAGAGCTTTTACTGTGGAGTCAAAATGCACTAGATATTTTTGAAGGGGCATTGTAGACTATGTCTTGAAAGTGCATTGCGATTTTTCACCAATTGTCACTTTCGCACTATTTTGTAAAATAAAATTATAATTTTTTATATTACAATATTATTAGGCTATATATATATATATATATATATATATATATATATATATATATATATATATATATATATATATATATATATATATTACTATCATTATCTTATTATATGCTATTTTTTAATAGAATTACAATTTGTGACTAGTTTTCTTAAGAGGTAACCAATCAAATCATCAATAAACGGATTTAAATCTCGGCTCATAGCTCAATGACGGCATCAGGGACGAGTCAATCAGTCAATCAATTGAATCAATCAATAAATAAATCAGTAAATCAGTCAATCGATCAATCAATTAGTCAGTAAATCAGTCAATCAATCAATCAAGAATTTAACCTCCGGTTCCTCGCCAAAAGACAATGTCAGGGACATCTCTTGCTGACGCTGCATCAGCAGACGCCATACCCATTATTTATTATTATTGACATTCACTGGACTGGCTACACGGAAAATGGACTAAATTGCCTAACGGATTAAACATGTGGTATTAAAAAGTGATAGATATCAACATAGTTGATTATTCACTATAATGCGTGTTTACTTTTTATACCCATCACAATTAACACAAGTAACTTAGAACAAAAACACCAAGTCACAATCTAATAAACGTTAATCTTCTTGCCGTAATTAATCACGCAGCGTCCATTCATATAACAAAACTTGACCTCCGAATCTAATTACATCACAACTACTCAAGCTACAACAGTACTTACACACTACTTGAGCTTCTCCTGATATTATACTTAACGTATACACTTACGAAACTACTACCTAACACTAAGTATAGCATCAATTTCATCTTCATAAAACGATTTAGACCCCGATAGCAGAACATCTCTCTTCTATCTGAATCTATCTGGCTGGTGCCAGTGGCGATGTCGGCAAGATATTCGACCGCGGATCAGTAAGTGCGGGGTTCAAATCCTGGGCTCGCCCGTCACTGACATCGCTTTCGAATGAGGAAACTGACGTTAACATTAGATTTACCAGCTTTATCTATCACTCTGCCTCTTAGTTTACCTCTCTCTCTCTCCCTCTTTCTCTCTCAACGACAACTTACAATTGATTCGTTTTTCACACGATTGCACGACGATCAAATAAAGGTTTACAAAATTCAAAGCTACGCATAAAGTCCATTTCCGCATAACAATATTAATATACCTTTCTTAATTCATAGAAATGTACAGAAAAATCATTTTTATAAGTCCAGACAATTACAAAAAAACATAGTAGTGCTTACACTAAGGCTAAACAATTACCAATAATTAAATAACTACATTCATAAATAAGAAACAGTATTTATCTAACGGGAAAATATCCATTAATAAGAAGCTAAATTAAGCAAATATCAGATGAACAGTTAGACTTATAGGCCGATAAAATCAATACCGTCAACCAATCAATCAATGAGATGATTTAACGCCCAGTTCGTCATCAAATATTAATGTCAAGGACAATAAGTGTAAACTAATGGCAAGGACATTAAATGTAAATTAATGTTAAGGACATTAACTGTAAATTAATGTCAAGGACATCATATGTAAATTAATGTCAAGGACATTAAATGTAAATTAATGTCAAGGACATCATATGTAAATTAATGTCAAGGACATTAAATGTAAATTAATGTCAAGGACATCAAATGTAAATTAATGTCAAGGACATTAAATGTAAATTAATGTCAAGGACATCATATGTAAATTAATGTCAAGGACATTAAATGTAAATTAATGTCAAGGACATCATATGTAAATTAATGTCAAGGACATTAAATGTAAATTAATGTCAAGGACATCAGATTAAATTAATGTCAAGGACATTAAATGTAAATTAATGTCAAGGACATCATATGTAAATTAATGTCAAGGACATCATATGTAAATTAATGTCAAGGACATTAAATGTAAATTAATGTCAAGGACATCAGATTTAAATTAATGTCAATGACATAAAATGTAAATTAATAATTAATAACGAATACTAAATAATGCTAGGCCTTATACAAATTAAATATCTCTACAACATCCACAACACAATGATAACTCAGGGTTAACAGAACAAAGTATTATTAAACCAATGAAACTCTTGTCGGTTCGAATCCAGGGCGAACTAGTTAGAAAGTAAAATCTCACTGAAACGTACAATATAACGACAATACAGTGTTAACAGTATAAATGTTCGCAAATATAGTTAGCCTGAAGCCAGTGGCTAGAGTGGGAACTGAGAGCTATGTGAACGTTATGAAATTTTCAGACCCCCCTGTATTGTATTTACAGATCTTCTGGTACCTTATACGGGCCCCTAGCAGGCACCTCAAAAATTGAGAGCCTGGGGAACACAGACCCCCACTTTAAATAATCATTAAACCAATTTGAGAAAAGTAAAAGTCAGGGGAATAAGAATTTAGTCATATTTAACTTTTTCAATTCATAGGAATAACCGGAAGAAGCTTAGTCCAACTGTACGCATTGGATAGCCTACTGTTGGAGAAACTGCATAAGATATGTTCGTAGTAGGGGTGTACTGTATTTGATTTTTCAAATCCGACGGAACCGGATTTCAAACACAAACCCGGCCGGAATTTTAAACCAGTGACTGAAGCAGCATAGAGAGCCCATCAAGTAATTAGTAAAGAGAACGGAATTCCTTAAATACAATAAAGTAAACACACACTATAGTGAAATGATCAACTATGTCGATATCTATCACTTTAAATACCACATGTTCAAACCGTTAGGCAATTTAGTAAATTTCCACATAACAATTCCAGAGAATATCCGAAATTTTACTCTCAGATAAGCGCGGCTGGGATTCGAACCCATGAGAGTTCAATTCATCTCAGGATCTGGCATTTATAACTTCATGACGTTACCTTACGCTTCTAACCACTGCGCTATTGAGACATTCAAAAATAAAGAGAACGGCATTCCTTAAATACACTACACAGTAGAATCTATCAGTCGGTCGAATTAATTCGAAAAGAACCTCAGCCACACTCGTTTCAATATCAACGATAACTGAACCGTTTTGAACGAGTATGACATTGATCTAACTACGCCTACTAATAGTCATACTCGACATCTGAAATTCTCGAGGCAATCACGTGCGTCAGGTTCCTGGCCGAATCAATCACTGTGCAAAACATCCGACAGGACCGGTAAATGGATAATGGATTAAATTAAAATATTAATACATTTTAATTATATAGCAATATACGTTAAATTAAATTAAATAAAATTGTATTTATAATACATAAATAATTATGAAAAAAGTCGAGATATATTAGCGTAAAAAAGAGTTGATAACTTTTCCATACAACTCAGCTACACAGCAACGTTAAATCTTTATACAATGAAGATTTAACGTCAGGATCAACGAAGAGTGATATCAGGGACATATAGTAAGGACACAACGGTGGCTCTCTTGTAACCTCTAAGTGTGGAGCTTTATAGAAGTCAAACACCACAATGGGTGCATCAAGCTAGACCTCAGAGAATTTAAAGTGACTAAATTAAAAACCGAGCAACTGATTGGTCCGTCATGCAAAATCTACGCACAACACTGCATGCTCGATGTTGTCGTGTTGTTGTTGTTGCTACACGACTACAACACTACACTGCTACTGTATCTGCGTCTATCAGCTCTTAAAACACCTGCAGTCGTCAAAGGATTAACTTATAATACTACTCGACTAATATTAACTTAACAGTATTGAAATTGATCATGATTATCGCGCAAAAAGTCCAATTGTTAATTAGTCGTATACAATTGGTCGCCTCTTAGGCATACTTGCAGTCGTCAGAGGATGTAGAAATCAATTTTAATATCGCACATTTGGACATGATTATCAAATATATTGCACAGCAACCTCAATGAAGTGATTACCATCAATACATTACCGTACAGTATCTGACACTAGATGAACAGGGTCTCAAGGTTAGATGATGATGATGAATTAACTAGTAATACTCAAATGCTAAACCAACTTTAAACCAACATTCACGGCACATACTCAACAATATGGGATGATACGACAGTCTACTACTCGTCTGTCGTCTGTGTCAGTCGTCTAGTCTGTCTAGTCCAAAAGTCAATCAATCAATCAACCAATAGGGATTTAACGTCCAATTTTTCTCCAAAAGGCAATGTCAAAGACATGGCAAAACCAGAGCTTAGTAATTCAAAATCTGGGCTATTCAGACATACCTGATCATATCTCTTCATAACAAGAAACTGACGTTAAACTTGACTCCGTACACAGTGCAGATACATACGATCATAGGCTAACACACACACAAGCATGCACAAATGTACACGCACAGATCACAGGCATGCACAAATCTACACGCACAGATCACAAGCATGTACAAATGTGCATGCACAGATCACAGGCATGCACAAATCTACACGCACAGATCACAAGCATGTACAAATGTGCATGCACAGATCACAGGCATGCACAAATCTGCATGCACAGATCACAGGCATGCACAGATCACAGGCATGCACAGATCACAGGCATGCACAGATCACAGGCATGCACAGATCACAGGCACAAATACAATACAACTTTATCAATCACTACATTTCAAAAACCACTAATATTAAGGTCCAAACGTGGAGTGAGAGAGGCCAAAGAGATAAAATTTAGCTTAAAACAAGGGAATTCAAGCGTTTCAAAATTGCACTAGGACTCTGAATTTTGGAGAATAAAACCCACTCTGGTGGACCGATTTTAGACATTCAACATGAGCCATGATGATTAGAAAGTCACCGCCAAAATAGACAGAAGGGATTTTTCACGTTGGTTTTCAATCGTTTGTTGGTCAATAATCGGGACCAGAAACGGTGCAGGTTCAGCCGGTTCACTGAGCCGTGGTGGGAATTCTCTTTGGATGCCTGACTCTGTTGACCAGCAGCACACAGTTGCTCAACCTGCCTCCTCTCTTCATCGGCTCCACCATGTGTATGGCCACCCTGGGATAGTCTATCTTGTTTGTGTAGATCTGCAACAATCAATCAATCAATCGATCAATCAATAAATCAATCTCTTCATCGGCTCTACCATGTGTATGGCCACCCTGGGGTAGTCTATCTTGTTTGTGTAGATCTGCATCAATCAATCGATCAATCAATCAATCGATCAATCAATCAATTAATATATCAATCAATCAATCTCTTCATAAGCTCTACCATGTGTATGGCCACCCTGGGGTAGTCTATCTTGTTTGTGTAGATCTGCAACAATCAATCAATCAATCAATCTCTTCATCGGCTATGGGGGGTTGCTCTGCTGAAACTTGCATAACTGGCCAATCTATGTACTAAAATGTGTAAAAATTGGTCACCTCATCAGAAATTAATCCTTCAGTAATTGATATAAGTTTGATTTGAAAATATTAACATAGCCTGAGATGTTCAAACATTTTGCAGGTGTAATCATTTTTTACTCACCATATAATTATATATATATATATATATATATATATATATATATATATATATATATGTATATATATATATGTATATCTATATATAATTATATGTATATATATGTATATATATATATAATTATATATATTATATATATGTATATATATACATATATATATATATATATATATATATATATCTATATATATATATATATAATATATGTATATATATATATATATATATATATATATATATATATATATATATATATATATATATCTATATATATATATATATATATATATATATATATATATATATATATATATATATATATAGATATATATATATATATATATGTAGGCGGATTGCTTGAGAGAAATATACAGAACAGCAGAGAGAAAGAGAGAATCAAAGAAAGACCAAAAGAGAGTGAGAAAAACCAAAATGATAGAGAGAGGGAGACAGAGAGATTCAGAGAGGAAGACAGAGACGACCAAATAGACTCCTAGAGAGCGACTAGATGAAGCAATTTGTAGAGGCTAAAGCTATTTCCGTTCCCAGTTAATGGCATCAATCAACGAACGCCAGACACATTCATTCAGATAACAATCAAATCACTAGACGTGAGTAATCTACTATCTCAACCCACCACACACTGCTCTTGAATGCGTGCTACCACCATGTGCATGCGCTGATGCGTATGTGATATTACTGAGTGCCACTATGATGTGCCACTATGATGCGTCGAGTGCCACTATGATGTGCCACTATGATGCGTCGAGTGCCACTATGATGTGTCAAGTGCCACTATTAAATGTGCCCAACTACTGTTAACTTACTACCAAGTGCCACTATGAAATGTGTCAAGCGATACTACGACTTGAGCTGCTATTACTGAGCCACTATTCATGTATCATGTGCTACTACTATGTGCCTGTATTCCTAAGCTATGTGCTACTATGGAATGTGCTACTAGAGAATGTGCTACAACTATGTGACTATATTAATGTGTCATGCGCTAATATGAAATGCGCAGATACTACAGTGCCACTATAATTTATGTGCTGCAACACATGCATTAAAACTAAATGCTACTATTTGTACTATTTGAGCGTTACGTGCTATAAATTACTGAGCCATTGTTCATGCCCAACTATACTCTTTGTGTATAAGAAAAGTCCAGTGTTAGTTACAAGGTCCATATTCCTACTCATATACTACATTCACGTTTCTTATCAATAATATTCAATCAATATGAATTCAACGTCCGATTCCTCGCCATAAGGTAATGTCAGGGACGCCTCTTGCAGACACCGCACAAACAGACGCCAAAACACCACATGACGACGACCGAGTACACAAAGACCACAAGAGAATGCAGGTCAAAATGTTAACCTATGGCAGAAAGAGAAGGGTTTATAGCTTGCTCAGTAAATTATACCAACACAATTACAAGATCTTAAAGATCATTTAATCGATTAACGAGTTAATCCCTTCACAAAAGGCTAAGTCCTATCCACCTCTCATTGCAGCTTAAGAACCGTATGGCTTTTGTGGTAATTTCCCGCTGCCTTCCTCGGTTCTTGCTCAGTCGCTTCTTACGACACGTGCAGTTTACGATTAGTCTATTCTTCAGCGTTCCGGACACAACACGGGGAATGATTGCACAGGGAATGTCAAATAAAATGAAGATAATGCTACGGAATGTTTTTCTCCTAAGTACAATTTAACCCTATTCATTATATCAGTCATAAGTCTTTAGCAAGAGTTTTCTAAATATATCAGCTTGCAGATATATTTATTTATTTAGGCTGCAGCATGCAATGAATAGCCGCTTTCACCATCTGTAGCGATATTCCCGTGGGAATTCAATAGAAACACACACCAAGCTAAGCTTTACATGTCTAATCTAAACACGCCGTCAATAGCGTACTTGCAGTCAAATGAAGAATTAATAGTCATGCCTGCAATGCCATTTGTATATGCATCAATTAGTCGCTCACAGCCACCTTCTCTTTCTCTCTCTCTCTCTCTCTCTCTCTCTCTCTCTCTCTCTTGACATCAACACTGAATATATATAGTATATAAAGATTAATCCCGGAATCTGTGTTGTGCCCGTGTCAATGTAGAATAGACTAACCCTACACTGCAAGCGAATAAGACTAAGAGGCGACTAAGCAATCAAATCTGAGGAAGGCAACGGGAAACCGTTTCTGAAGTCGTATATTCCCAAGCTTTAGTCTATGCTAAGATTTTAGTAAGGCATAGACTTGGCACGAGATTAACTTGTTTACATCCCTGACATTGCCGTGTGGCGAGGAACCAGAAGTTAAATTCTTATTGATTGACTTTTGATCAATGGGGTGCCATGGATTGATTAGAATAACTGAAAATAGAATCAACACTTGCAGAAATTCGCTTACAGCAGTCCTAAAAAAATATACTTGTCCACTGACTAATACACGAGATTACAATTGTCAAAAAGAACGCAGTCGGTTTAGCTGCGCGTCAAATGAAAGAAGCTAAGCAACGTCGAGCCTGATCACTGTGGATGACCAGTGACCACCTTGCAAGACCGAGTGTTGACAGCTTTGAATGAAAGCTGTCAACACTCGGTCGTAAATGATACAGAGAGTGCGCAGCAGATATAACAGGTATACTATCGGCAGAATAGAACCTAACAGTCGGCCGAATTTCATACAAAATCTAGGCCAAAACACCTACGATATTTGAACGTTTGCGACATACGCAAAAAAGGAACTGATTGATTAATAAAGTAGCAGAGCTTCAAAATGCCACTCATTGCTTGATTGATACACGCGTGTTACGTCTATTAATTTAAGGTATGGACTTGTCAACGTATTATTATTATTAGGTGACAAAGCACTATGATCCGAACCAACATAAGAAAGGGCATTCAGTTGGCAAAAAGTCCAGGCTATAGAAATTTCTAAAAAAATTTCAAATCCAGCCCCTAGTTAAAGAACTGGGGTTAAAGGGATGATGATGATCGACTTAACGATTGACTGTATACTCACGGCAGAGCCTTTAGGTATCTGTTCATTAGAGAGGTGTAGCAGAACATTGTTAGCGTAGATGACGTTGGCCGCTTCGTCTTCATCCACCGTTATGTACTTGTAACCAACAGCTCCAGAGTTCCTGATCTCCTGCGAGTAAATAAATAAAATAAATAACACACATTATAGTGGTCCCTAATGGCAAGTGGTAGAAAGCTCGCCTCTTGAACGAGAGGTCGTATTTTTTGGACTGCGTAGACACGTAGGTTTTTCTCTTACGAGTTCTCCTATCTAGACCCTCCGTGTCGACCCTGAACAGGGATATTTTTACATACACAGAAAAATACAATGAAAAAAAGAAATAGAAATTATAATAATTAATTACTAATCGATTGATTCAAACGTGCTGTGTACCAACCATGGACTGCATGTGTCGTAAAAGGCGACAGAGCACTAGGATCCAAACCAACATCAGAAAGGGCATTCAGTTGATGAGCACCTAGGCTCCAGAAATTGCTGCAAAACTTTTCTTATTCCGACCCTAGCTGAACTGGGATTCAAGGGAAGAAGATAATGATGATGATGATGAGACGACGATGACATAGACCACATTAATTAAATTGTGGATAAGACATAGCCCACTCTGAATTAATAAGTAATCAATAATCAATCAATCAATAAGAATTTAACGAATTTAAGAATTCATAAATAGTGACGAGCAGTTCCACTCACCTGGAAAGTCTTTTGGGCACCCTCGCTCTTTCCGATGGCCATCACCTCTGGCCCTGCCATGCCGATGTAGTCCTTGAGGTGAACGGCGGGTGGGTAGACCTTCACTATCGTCGTCGGGTACTCCGGAAAAGCCTTACCCACAGCCTGGGCTCCCAACATGTTCGTGCGATTGGACAGTCCAACGAATATTTCACGACCTGAAAGTAATAAGAAAGATAAAGTAATGTGAGAAAATTTAATGTCAGTGTCTGTGAGGCTTCTTTAAAATAAATATGAGGATTTAGAAACAATCCGGTGTGCTGAGGAGATGTAAGGTCCTAAACAAAAGCCAGTCCGGTGATCTAAAGTGGTCATGGTAGATTGATTAATAGATTGATAGGTTACAGGATCAATCTCTTATAACTTAAAATTAAGCCGGAATTTTTGTTTTTTTGAAGGGATTGTTCTTATGTATCTATACAGAGTTACTTAAACTCTTTTTTAGTGTTATTATTCTTGACTGTTTCATGTTTGTCCCTGTAATCTGTATTTGCAGATTATTCTTATTACTGTTTCTTTATTTATTTCTTTATTTATTTATTTAGTTAGATCACCAAAACGGGTCATTCAACCCTGTACAGTTCACAAGCAATTGCAAACAATCAAGTAAATGCAATATGTAAACACAATTTAAATGCGAACCATAGTGAACTTAAAACGAAAAATAAAAATTAGAAATTAAAGAATTGAAATAAAGAAATTCAAAATAAAGAAAATTAATGATAATAGGTATGCATAATTATACATTTTAGTTCATTATCATTAATAATTATTTAATAAGTACTGACGAAGATTAGTATTGAAACAGTTAACGGAGCGAGATGATCGTAAATTAGATGGAAGGGATAGTCAGTATCTAGGGCCTTGTACAGCGATATACTTTTCGCGACAGAAAGTAGTCTTTCTGTATATTAGTTTGACTATGTTAAATTGACTGTTTATTTTGGTATTACATTTGCAAAAAATAAATGAAAGATATTAAAAAAAAGACAATAATTCAGTAATATTAGAAAAATTGTATAATTTGCCAGAAGTTATGACTTAAGACACTTTCCACAAGAAGGGATTTCACGGTCTCAGAATCTACAAGGAAAGATATGAGTATTAATACGCATAAATATAAAGTATTATCGGTAAGGGCATACTGAATTTAACTGATGCAGCAATAATGGCTAGAAAAGAGAAATATGATATCTAAGAACATAAAAGGGATATAAAAAGAACTATAATAAATGTTGATAAATGGGATATAAAAATAAAAAATATGATATGGATGTAGATGATATAAAGGATGTAAAACTTTGTTCCTAATTTGGATATAAAACAGCAAATATAGTAATGATGACATATTGAATAAAAGCATGTAGCTATTAACTTGAATGGTTTTGATGATTTTCAATTAGATTGCAATTGGTGAATTTTATTTTAAATACCCTACTACAATTTAGCCACAATTTGTGACATTTAAGACTTTAATTTTAAGACAGGAAAGCCTCGTGGCACAGTGGTAGAGAGCTCTACTCTAGAATGAGTAATGAAAGTAAGGTCGTGAGTTAGAAACTGCGTTGTGATGTTGCTTTTTCTTCCGAGGGCGGCGTAAAACCTAGTCGTGTACACTGTACACTTAATAGTGTAAGACCGATGGTTAGCTGACCTTAATGTTCCATTTCCTATTTAGCCGCCCACCCCAGTTTCGACCCCGTAAAAGGGATGAAAAGGCATATCCAGCACTCTAAAGGGAAGTTAATTTAGTGCCATTTATGACTGAACATATATTCACCTGTCCACAGAACGTCACTGCCCTCTACATTAGCCCTCTCTGTATCGACCTCGACTATTTTTAATCCTATCTCCTTACGTAAGACTTGTCTTACTACGGCCAGCTGCATCAATCAATCAATCACTAAATGAATGAATGAATGAATCAATCAATCAATCAATCTATCAGTCAATAAATCAATCAGTTATTATAAAAAATAGTATTAAAAAATCAAATAAATATTGATAAAGCATAATATAAATATTTATTGTATTTTTTGAATGAAACATGGAGCTTATCGCAGAATATTTAGCAAATATTTCTTCAACTTCACAGACGTCTTAAAATAATAATTTCAATGAAAGAATGAACGAATGAATCAATGAATCAATCAACAAGAATTTAAAGTCCGGTTTCTTGCTATGGGTATATAAGGCAATGTCAGGGTCATACAATTTATTCTCATAGAGAATTAGACAAATTAAAAAAATTACTAGATTTCATTTAAAAGATAATTTGCGGTTAACGGTTAACAGTGTTCAATCAACGTAAAGTTAAATGATAAGAGGAGTCACGAAAACATAAAAGAAAATTTGTCTTTGAAGAAGATAAAAAATACAAAATTTCTATTTGAAAAGTCACACACAACAACATTTCTATATCGAAAACTCATGACTTTGATCCGTTTGAATATTAGATCTTTAGATACTTTGGTTCTGAGTGCCACATAACTCTCTAATGCACGCATTAATATAAAGTTCCACATTATAGTTTAAGTCCCGTATCATGACACAACTAAGACAATCTGTAACAATCTCTTCAGAAAAAATTCAAGATACGATATTTCTATGTTTAAAAGTCACACAACAATATATTTAAGAAGAAAAATCTAAAGAAGAAAGCAATCAATACCTCTCCCTGTCGTGACGGTCTATCTCTGATGGTCGGTGGGTTACAGATGAGAGCCGTGCCGTTGATGACCACAGCAATGTCGTCGACAAACAGTCCATCAGGCTGCTTCTCATCACATGGCAGCTCAATCACGTCCACTCCTATTCTCCTCAGAGCATCCACAAGCTCCTCATGCTCACGTCGAGCATTGTCGATATTAACCTGCTCAAAATATTAAAAAGTGCTTGATATAATTTTTTTACTTTTTAATATTTAACGAATTAAAACTGGTTACGGTTATTAAACTGGTCATTAAAACTGGTTACCAACGAATTAAACTCTAATTAAAATTTGACCCCGTGTTGTGTCCGGGTTGCTTGAAGAATTGACCAACCAGTGACTGCACGTGTCGTAGAAGACGACTAAAGCACTAAGATCCATACCAACGTCAGAAAGGGTATTCTGTTGGTGAGCGCCTAGGCTCCAGAAATGGCTACAAAATTTTAAACGAATGGAAAAGTCTCAAATATGGGATTAGCTGGTGGTGCGGTGTAGGAGAGAGAGGATTTGAGATACTCTATTCGTATCCCGATCCTAGTTAAACTGGGATTCAAGGGAGGATGATGATGATGAATGAATTAAAAGTGGTCTGCTAAGACCAACCATTAATTTTTTCCTGACAGACTAAAAGTATTCTTAACTAAAGATATTCCAATGATTATGTGTAGGTTGTAACTTGATAATGATGATAATAATAATAAAGGTTTAACGTCTATTTCCTCATAAAAGGATTAAGTCAGGGATGTCTCCCCATCACATTTCACTACAAATCGATTCACCCAAAACGATCTAAAAAATCATGTGTTGAAGAGATAGAAAAAGATCGTAAATGGTGCCGGTCCGGTTTAGCAGGTGGCGTAAAGGGCGACTAAAGCACTAAGATCCACAGTTGGTCTGGACTAAGATCCATGCCAACGTCAGAAAGGGCATTCGGTTGGTGAGTGCCTAGGCTCCAGAAATTGCAACAAAATTGTATAAATGGAAAAGAAAAATAAGGGTTTTATTGATGATACGGTTTGGGACAGAGAGGATTGGAGAAGGAATATATTCGTATCCCGACCCTTGTCAAACTAAGATTAAGGGGAAGAATATGATGCTTGACGTAATCCGGTTAAGTCCTAGAAACAGTATTTCCAAGAAGTTTTCTTAGTTCTTGTAAGTTCTCTTAGCTTGTTTTGAAGTTTGGCTGGAGCCAGTGGCGATGTCGGTAAGCTATTCGACGGTGGATCAGTACGTGTGGGGTTCAAATCCTGGGCTCACTCATCACTGACATCGCTTTCGAGTGAGGAAACTGACATTAACGTTGGCTTTACCATCTTTAAGAAGAAGTTAAACATAAGGCTAAGTTCCTTTACTGAGTCATAATTATGACAATCTATGAAGCCTTCAACATATCTTTAAATGATGAAATGTCATAAAAATATAATCTCTTTAAATAAAATTCAAAATAAGGGTTAAGTCATTCAGTTAAGTTATCAGGTGAGAGATCAGAGACTTTCAAGATTCTTTCTAATCTACCATGCCATGTTCCAGAGTAGGTTCGGGAAAATTGAGAATTGAACAGGTCTACAGACATCAGCAATTGTTCGTAAGAGGCAGCTGCTGCAGATAAGACAGCAGGCAAAAATCAGCCGAGTGATGATGATTTATTTGCCTTAGTCCGATTGGTTGTTTGCGTTTAAGGTTTCAGACTTGCAGAGTTCTAGCCATAACACTGTTTGTGGCATTTTACCACTAGGTTACTTGACCTTCACTGCTACTATGCCATTCAGAAAAGTGCGGAGCTTTAGAGATATACTTCTTATTTTCATTTCCTTATTCGTCAAAAACAGACAGGATCAAGATATATCACAATACATATACACATACGATCATACAAGAATCAAAATGCCCTACAAGAAACTTGAATAGAGTTCCTACTAATTCCAGCACTAGCATTAAATGCTTAGTAAATAAAATATCTGCTTATTGATATAGATTTATTTTTATTGTTTTGAAATTTTATTATTATTATTATGCATCAGCCCCATTGATCAAATAGTTAGTGTCGATACATACTGACTTTGAAGGATTCCAGTTGGATGCTGACATGAAAGAAAATTTAGCCCAAATTTAAACTGAAAGTATCATATGCAGTGACAAAGAGAGAACTGAGGTATGTATACGGAAACCATCTCAGCTTTTTACTCAAGCCAAAAAGGCCACATTAATGCGACGATATGACGGCCTCTTGTCAAGGTCCGATTAACTTATTGATCGATGGAGTGCTCATTACAAGAAGTGTGCAGGCAGATTGTGCAGGAATATGTACCTTAGACCTGCAAAACTGAATTTACAATAGAATGAGTGAGATTGAATGATTTAAAACTGCTTAACCTAGCTATATTATGACCTAGTTTAACAAGGATCAGTTTCCTGTAGCGAAGGCATTTCAGCCACGAGAATAGAGCACAGAATTTGAACCTAATCTGGTCCTTCCGTCTCAGCATAAAAATTAATTAATTAAAATTAATTAATTTAAATTTTCGCCATTAAGCAATAAATAGAGGTCCAAAGGCGAAGCAAAATCAACATTTCAGGAAACTAGCACATACTAGACAATTAAGAAAAAGAAATCTTAACAGGACATTATTTCTTTCGCATTATTTTGTTTCTCAACTTTCTCTTCAATACATCATGTGTTTTTCTGTCTTTACACATTTTTGTTATCGTCTTCAAATGTATTTCTTCAATGACTTATGTATCAACTTCCTGTAGATTAACATCGTGGATCACTTTCTTCAATTTTAACTCCACTATCTCCAAATAAAACAGATTAGACAATTTATAGGCTTTCAAAGTTATTGTTCGATTTTTCAGCAGCATAATTACTACATCCTGGGCTCGCCCGTCACTGACATCGCTTTTGAGTGAGGAAACTGACGTTAACATTAGCTTTTTATTGAACAATAATAATAGTAATAATAATAACAACAATTACAGTGCTACAGTCATCAATAACAACATCGAACACTATTGAGATAAAATCAAGCCAGCGAGAAAAAAGAAGGTCCAGAAACCGTGCACAGAAGGTCCAGAAACGGTGCAAAATAATTAATTATACTTGCTTTACAAAAATGCTAAATAGCAAATTAAATCACATATTGACCGCAAAGTTACACTAAATAAATACTGCAGTGCAATATAAAATAATTCTACTGTATAACAAAGAAGTACTCACCCGAGTACCGGGTAAAAGATCGTACGATGAACTATCCAGAAAAGAATTCGCAACCCGAGAAACGAGAGCGAAGTTATACTTAAAGCACGTCGAATCTGATGCCATTTCACAGAAAGAAATAATCCGGATCGGAGATATTAGATGGCCCCAAATAAATTCACTGAAATGTTGAATTTTGACGATTTTTTTCTTCAATATTTAGTCCCGATCCTACTTTGATTTAGCTTTAGTCGATAAGGTATTTGTAAATATGGAGAACAGGATGTTGATTAAAAGATGACGGCATAAAGCATGACTCCTTCTTTAATCGTCTACTTCTTCTGGGCGCTTTTACGGTTCGGTTTTTTGCATGCCATTCTCCATAACGATACCGTTGGGAGAGTACGCATACCGTACGTATGCGACTTGTATGATCCGATACCATTTGGTAGAGTATGATTCGATACCGTTTGATAAAGTAAGCAGAGGTGGACAAATTGCAAGCTCCGATGCAATTGAGTTAGGGTAGGGTTGAGAATGTCGCCCACCTTGAGCAAAATATGGCTTAGTTCAAATATTATTTGGAATAACAAGCATCCAGCTAAGTTTGAATGATTGATAATTTAATGTACCATGTCATACATCAGAACAATGTTCTACAAAAATCATATTTCTTTGAAAAAATATGAAATATCTTAATTGCCCCTGCCTCGGGGTAAATTGCCCATGTATACCATATACAGTCTTTATACAAAAATCTACATGTCATCATCGTCAGAGTTGCAATTGGGGCATTATACAATAATGTAAACACGTATTACAGTGAAACGATCAACAATGTCGATATCTATCACTTTTAAACTACTTGATTAAACCGTTAAGCAGTTTAATTAGTTCATTTTCCGCATAACCAGACCAGTGAATGTCCGAGATTTTACACTCAGATCAGCGTGGCTGGCATTCGAACCCGCGTGAGTTCAATTCACCTCAGGATCTGTCATTTAAAACTTCATGACGTTACCCCTACGCTATTAAGACATTCAATAGCGTAGGGGTAACGTAATCTCCTCCAGCAGTGCAGGCCAGATTTAGCAGCCCAGTAGTGACACACTTGACAGTGAATCAATGGTTCTTTTGTCTGCTGAATGTCTCACAACGGATCAGGCAAGGCCACTTATCATCCTCATAATCTGAACTCTCATCAAATTGCTTTTTTGCTTTTCTTGGCGATGCGACTTGTGCTCGGCTTCATGCTGTCCAGATGGATCGGTTTGGTAGTATCCGGTTTGTTAGGTCTGCAACTTCCCTCTTGAGGCTTAGAAACTTTGGCAGCTTTTGCTTTCTCCTTGCCCTTCGCGATATTATTTTCAAGTATGCCTAGACTTCGCTTATAGGGCGAAGAAGTGACAACTACAGCTGAACGGTTCTCCGGGTTCCTGCAAGGGCTGCTGCAATCTTTGGGCGAGGACTCAGGATTCTTATCAACCATGATTCTTATCAACCTGCATGCAGTATCTCTGTTCTTGCTTTCCGAAATCTGGACTCCATTGAATTGATCACCAGCAGGCTGGACTGCATTGCTTTGTTCAGTGGTAGGCTGGACTTCGTTGCATTGTTCAATGACAGGCTGGACTTCAATGAATAATTATAATGTGTCTTTACTTCAAATGCCTGTCAGATGTGAATTAACAACTGTCTATCAGGTGGGTGTTGATAAACACATCACTATCCAGTGAGAGTGTAAGCAACCGCATTTCAAGTGAGTGCGTTATTAACTGAATTACAAGTCAGTGTGGTATCAACGGCTTATCAGGTGAGGGAGACGTCAACTTAATATCAGCTTTACTTCTCAACTGTCTATCAGGTGAATGTATTATCTACTGCCATCCAAGTGCTGACAAGGAGTCATACTCTAAGTGCTGATATGGACTCATAATCTAAATGCTGATATAAAGTCATACTCTTAAGTGCTGATATAATCATAATTCAAGTGCTGACAAGGAGTCATAATCTAAGTGCTGATATAGAGTCATAATCTAATTGCTGACAAGGAGTCACAATCTAATTGCTGGCATAAAGACATAATCTAAGTGCTGATATAGTCATAATCTGGATGCTTATATGAAATCATAATTTTAATGCTGATTTGGCGTCGTAATCCAAGTGCTGATATAGAGTCATAATCTAATTGCTAATATGAAGTCATTTTATAAGTGCTGATATGGCGTCATAATAAAATTGCTGACATGGAGTCATAATTATAATCGAATTGCTGCTATGGAGTTATAATCTAAATGCTGACATGGAGTCATATTGTATGTAGTCATAATCTAATTACTGATATCGAGTCATAATCTAAGTGCTGAAATGGAGTCATTTAAGTGCTGATTTGGAGTCATAAGCTAATTGCTGATATGGAGTTACTATTGAAATTCTGATCTGAAGTCATATTCTAATTTCTGATATGGAGTCATAATCTAATTGATGATATAGAGTCATAATCAAATTGCTGAAATGCATTCATAATCTATCTACAGATATAATAGATATAATAATAATAATCATAATAATAAAGGTTTAACGTCCGTTTCCTCATCCAGGGATGATGTCAAGGACGTCCCCAACAGCACACATCACTACAGATCAATTCACCCCGACCAATCTGCGAAAGAAATGTGCTGAGAAGAAGTAAGGTCCTAAACGAAAGTCAGTCTGGTGATGAAAAAATGGTCAAGGTAGATTGATAATGTCTATGGAGTCATAATCTAACTACAGATATGGATTCATATTCTAATTGCTGAAATTAAGTCACTATCTAATTGCTGATAAAGACCCATAATATAACTACAGATCTGGAGTCATATTCTAATTGCTGTAATTAAGTCATAATCTAATTGCTGATAAAGACCCATAATCTAACTACAGATCTGGAGTCATATTCTAATTGCTGAAATTAAGTCATAATCTGTTTGCTGATATGTAGTCGTGATCTACTGTTTGATATGGAGTCATACTCTAATTGCTGGTATGAGTCATAGTCTAAGCCATGTCATATACATACATAGATCTATATACACATACATACATACATATATATATAAATATATATATATATATATATTATATATATATATATATATATATATATATACATATCATTCTCGAAGCCAGGGTTATTTAAAGGAGGGAATTGCAGTCAAAGATCTTTAAATAGGTAGATATGGCATGACTGTTGTTTCAGCGATACCAGTTTTGTAACAAGAGCGACTTGATTTCCAGCATGCTCCATTTAATAGTGAGGGTAAACAAAGCCCCTTTGTCATATGGGTGTATAATAGTAATTTCTGTAATTTCAGATTTATTTCATGATTTTCGGCCTCTAAACGGTTTTAAGATGATGTATTGTTGTGCAATTTTGGTATACAAATTCCATAAATCCGGAAACTAAAGAACGGGGAATATCCTTATAGAGATTTGAAATAAAATTTGTTTGCATTTTGTAAAAAAAATGTACATCCAATTAATAGGAATTTGTTTCAAATAATTTTTTGTCATGGCGATATGTTGGACAGATGTGACGAAAAATGTGCTCCTAAAGTATTTCATTATCGTTCAAAACCTTTAAAAATGTTCATAAACTACATTATTTTATGCCTTTAAATAACGATCAGCTTATATTGTTTACCTCCGTTTCCCAAAATTAGTTGTTGGCATCTGTGCAATTCTTGAACTCAATGTTTACAATGGTTGAGATTGCCTTTGACACTTCTCTGGTTTTTCTTTATTCTATGATTGCAGTAGTCCAACTTATATTGCACAAGAGATGCACTCTGTAGCAGCAGTCTCACATGAAAAATATTTTATCTTCATTGTCTTCGATGTTGTCATTGATGATTGTATCACTCTAATTGTTGTTTGGTTAAATATGGACGTATTCGACGATGGTCATGGATAAGGCCATAGAATAAAGAAAAACCATAGAAGTGTCAAAGGCAATCTCAACCATTGTAAACATTGAGTTCAAGAATTGCACAGATGCCAACAACTAATTTTGGGAGACGGAGGTAAACAATATCAGCTGATCGTTATTTAAAGCCATAAAATAATGTAGTTTTTAAATATTTTAAAATCTTTTGAACGATAACGAAACACTTTAGGAGCATATTTATTGTCACATATTTCCAACATATCGTCATGACAAAAAAATTATTTGAAACGAATTCCTATTAATTGGATGTATATTTTTATAATACAAAATGCAAACAAATTCTATTTCAAATCTCTTAAAGGATATTCCCCAGTTCTTTAGTTTCCGGATTTCTGGAATTTGTATACTCAAATGCGCAACAATACATCATCTTAAAACTGTTTAGAGACCGAATATCATGAAATAAATCTGAAAATACAGAAATTACTATTAAATACACATATGTCAAAGGGGATTTGTTTACCCTTTCGATTAAGTGGAGAATGCTGGAAATCAAGTCGCTCTTATTACAAAACTGGTATCGCTGAAACAACAGTCATGCCATATCTACCTATTTTAAAGATCTTTGGATAAGGCAGAAACATGCATTGTGGATTTGTTTCATTGTGTTTAATGTTGTCATGAACAACAGTAGCACTGTGTGTTCTAGTTCTTGTTGTAATGTTTGACATTTCATTTATTTTAATTTTGATGCCGTTTTTATAGTTTTACAGTGAAAATTTACGCGTTAAAGCTTAGAGTAGCGATTGAAATATAGCCATATAACTTCCTTGTTGTAAAAGCAGAAGCAAAAGTAAAAGTAGTGGCATTTGTTTACTAACAGAGCGAATGTTGTATACATAATCCATAATGTAAATAATATTACTATTAGAATTACCTCGCCTTTTGTTTTATTTAGATTTATTTGTGGAAATATTGATACGTACATGTTGATATCTTCCAAGTTTTTGAGAAGCATTAATGGAATTTTCATTATTGGTTATTGTGGATAAATTTATAAGGATTGAAATGTTCCAGCTGACTGCGCATAGGGTGTGAATTCAGTTATTTGTAGTCGGACATGTTGACTTGAAATAGGATCAGTAAAATCCAGTAATTTGATATACTGCTATAAAGTATTATGTTGTAATAAATTTAAAGCCATGTTAGTGTAAAAGTGTACATGTTCGTGTAAGATATATGAAATTAGCTCACACGTGTTGCAAGTAAACCTATAACACTTTCAAATATTATATGCACACATACATTATATAAATTACATCTGCAGTCATATAATATATAGCACGATTATATTATATATATATATATATATATGATAATAATATATATATATATATATATATATATATATATATATAGCATACATATATTATACATAATAATAATATACATATATAATATATAATTATATATATATATATTATATATATATATATATATATATATATATATATATATATATATATAATATAGATATTATATATAATTCTTCTTCAGTGCACTACTTAGTTGCAGGTTCAAGGTACATATTCATACTCAAAGTCTGCTTTCTCGCTCCATAAGAGCACTCCTTAAATCAACAAGTTAATCCCTTCACAATGTATATGCCATATCTATACCTTATCTTAGCTTGTAGCTTGGAAAAAGTATGGCTTCTGAGGTGGTTTCCCATTGCCTTCCTCAGTTAGATGGATTAATTACTATCTAATAAAGTACTAAAATTATAATCCAAAATGTATAATTTGAAATTTATAATTTGTAATCCAAAATTTATTTTCAATTGTTAGGTTAAGTTTCTGTGTTGTCTGTTATTTTTGTTTTTTGTTTTGAATGCTGTCCAATGAAAACATTTGAAACTTATTAGTAACTGTTGCCGTATTAACAGGTTCTAACAGGTCTAACATTTAGCGTTTGGATAATCTTGGAGCAACATTCATTTAGTCCTATCTATTGGATATCTATATGTAGTCGGTGTTAGGATTATATACATATATCTAGATATTAAAGTATATTAATCGTTTAGTTTTCTAAATTGATGATGACTTCATTGTCTTGCATGAGAAAATAAACCGAAACTACGAATAGTATAAAGAGAAGTAAACAGCGTTAAATATGGGCTGAGAATTAAGGATACAGAGGTGGGATTAAGGTTTTTAAGCTGGCATATTGGGTGGGGATTAAGAATACGGAATTTGGATTAAGATTCAGCTGGGATAAAGAGCTGAGGATTGAAGCTACAGTGCTGGATAGCTATATAGAATTGCAGGATTTGGGAGTGTGTTGAAACCCAATTGAAGGTAATTATTATGTTAATCCTATTTGGTTGCTGTTTTGTGTAGTTTCATTATTTACTTCTCGCCATACCGTGACCATGAATATTAGTAAGAAAGTCCTTTTCATAGCACAATAATGGCTAGCGTGGATTCAACAGTAACTTTTCAATGCCCTAGTGCTCATTAAAGACTGTAAGCACACCGTTTTCAAGGTGGTAGCCCATCGAAATACTAACCGAGTCCCATTTTGATCCATCTCTTTTCACTATAGGTCTAAATTTTGACCAGCTTGCCTTGGATTTTGAACTTGCACTGTTTTTATCTCGCTTCTTTATGTATACTCGTCATCGTGAGGTGTTTTGGCATCTGTTTTTGCTGAGTCTACAAGAGACGACCCTGACATTGCCTTATGACGAAGAACCGGACGTTAAATTGTTATTGATTGATTGCTTAACTTAATTTCTTGTACCCATTGAGATGGGTCCTCTATCACCTGAACTGAACCTCACGCTCATTTTTCTTTGTTAAATATTTCCCTTGCTGTCGATGGATGGAATGCATTGGTGTCAACATAAAGTCTTAGCTTTATGGACACACTTTTCGAATATTGCATTTATCGATAGCATTGGCTATTTGAAGTTCATTTAGTTGCTAGTATTTCTAAACGCATACTAATTAATACACCAGCATATTTAAATTATATATACATTTGGTCCCATTCTGTGTAGGGTGCATGGAAGAATACGCCAACCAAAAACATAAAAATAATTAATAGCATTATTATTATAATTATTTATTATGATATATAATTATTATTATCACTATTAAAACAGAATGTCTTAATAGCGTAGGGGTAACGTCATAAAGTTTTAAAGATCTTGAGGTGAATTGAACCGTCATGGGTTCGAATTCCAGTCGCGCTGATCTGAGAGTAAAATCTTGGACATTCACTGGAAGGTTATACGAAAAATGGTCTAAATTGCCCGATGGTTTTAAACATGTAGTATTAAAAAGTGATAGATATCAACGTAGTTGATCATTTCACTGTAATACGTGTATTACTCTTCACCAACCATAAGCTGCATGTTTTGTAAGAGTCGACAAGTATGAACTGAGGAAGGCTATGGGAAACCACCTCTGAAATTATATAATTCCTAAGCTTTAGGCTAAACTAGTACACATATGCACATTATAGCGAATGCCCGCTGTGATGGTATCTCTCCATTTTAATATCACTTGTTCGACCATTAAGCAGTTTAATCTGTTTTCATGTAACCTGTCCTATGAAAGTACGAAATACAACTCTCTGATCAAGCTCTACCGGGAATTGGTCTTAGAACCTCAGGAATAAACAGTCTTTTAAAAATTTCTGTCGGTACCTAGTTACTTTTGCACTTGAGCTATTGAGAAATTCTGGTTCCAGACACTATCAGGTAACATATCATATCAATAGATTGAGAGAGAGAGAGAGAGAGAGAGAGATATGACTGTTCAACAAGCTCTGTGTAAAGTCGCATACATACAAAGTGTACAAGAAGAGAAATAAAAGTACAAGATTACAACAGACATAATCAATTATGCAATTAATTAAAACAAGCCCAATACTATTCAATCGGCCCCTAGTGGGAGCATTGCTCTATCTAGCTAGTCGCCGAGATGGTATGGGAAGGTGCTTCTATCAGTATATTTTACCAGTTGATTGATCTAGTGATTGCCTTTCTGATTGTGTACCGTTATCAACTATGTCATCTTAAAGATCGAGCAGGGAAATTGTTTTGGAGAGACACTATATAACAGCATATTGATTGATTGATTAATTGAGTAATTCTCTGATTGAAAAGATGTGTTTTCATCAGTCATGGCAACTAGAAGATTGAGTGACCAGGAGACATTTTTTTAATAGGCGACGTATCAACAGATTGATTGACTGATTGATTGAATGATTAATTGATTGTTTGATTAATTGAAAATCTGATTGAATAGATGTGCTTTCAAAAGTCAAGCCGGCTAGCAGATCGACCAGGAAATATTTCTTGGGCAGACATCTTATCAACATATCGATTGATGGAATGATTGATTGATCGATTGATTAATTGATTGATTGTCTGATTGAACAGGTGTGCTTTCATCAGCCATGGCAACTAGAAGATCGACCAGGAGACATTTCTTAGACAGACGACGAATCAACAGATCTCATTCTGATTCGGCCGAGGTGAGAGTCTCGCTGCCATACATTATTTTGTCATACCAATCCTTGAATTTCTTGTGTTATGTCCTGGCCACTAATATATACAAATTTATATATATATATATATATATATATATATATATATATATATTAATTATTTATATATTAATAATATTTATTATATTTATTATATATTTATATTATATTTATATTTATGTTTATATTTATTTATATTATTAATTATTATAAATATTATATTATTATTTATGTTATTATTTAGTAATATACAAATTTATGTATATTAATTATTTATATATTAATAATATTTATTATATTTATTATATAGTTATATTATATTTATATTTATGTTTATATTTATTTATTTATATTATTAATTATTATATTATTTATGTTATTATTTAGTATATTTATTTATTTTTATTTATTTATTTATATTTATATTTATTATATTTATACAGTGTATATATATTATTAATATTTATATATTAATTTATATATATATATATATATATATATATATATATATATATATATATATATATATATATATATATATATATATACTAAGGAATATGCTAACCATTAACTGCACGTGTCCTAAGAGGCGACTGAGCAAAATCTTTCAAGGCAAAGGAGCACCACCTGGGAAGCTTTATTTTTCCCTAACTACCTGCAATATGCATGTATACCTACATAATTAAGAATCAATCTATAAATTAAATTAATTAATTCTAGCAAAGTGTTTGTGGGCTGGCTGGAGATTTTGGAAAATAAACTCACATTGTTCCTGAGTTGTGTATATCTCTTGACATTCTGTGAATTACTTGAATTCTCTACATGTATGCTAATTAATGAACCCAATTCACCGAATGAATTGACTATAATAAACTTTGACAAATTTTGTGGCCTTTCGTTAGATTTCCCAGCATCTTCTTCTTAAATATAAATTATTCATCTCTCTCTCTCTTTCAGTTCATTGCCTACTGGCAGGTTCATGGTATAACCCTCCGCTCATCTCTATCTTCCGTTTTTCTCTTCACATCGACATATGAGTGGAAATTCCTAAAATTTAAAAAATGCACAAAATAATGAAATTTCTAAATTTTCATTTGTAAATTTTTGTAAATTTGTATTATGTAAATTTGAAATTTAAAAATTCATCTGTATAAAATTCGTATCTGTATGTAAAATTATAAATTCATATCTCTGATTCGTTTCTGCATATTATTTGTTTTTTTAAAGCCCTGGGCTGTATAGGGCCCTGGCTAAAGATATGATAAATGGGCTTATTTGATGAAAATAAAACTTAAAAAGAAATGTTTAAAATAATTCATCTTCATAGTTCTTCAGAACAAAGGTTAAAGTGCATTAAAGGTTAAAGTTCATTAATGATAGGAATCTTTTAATTTTAATTGTAAAATCAGTTCAATCCAGGCATGCTTTCTTTCATTCTTGCGTTCTTGATTGCTTATTCTGTATGATGCTATCTATGATTGAGTTCTCATTGGTATCGATACTTTCGTGCGCGCACACACACACACACACACACACACACACACACACACACACACACACGCACACACACATGTACACGCAATCACTGTCTCTTTCTCATCTGCTTTTTCCTGGAAATAATAATATAAAAAAAAACTGTAGAACCAAAATGAAAATTGTTATGCAGTATGTACATGTGTATTTATGCTGAATAACAGTCTAGGAGTATTTAATTAATGATAGTAGAAAACGTGTAGCTTATTATATACTTGACTTGATGCCCACCAAGCGTTAAACGTTAAACGTTTAACGTTTAACGTTTAACGACAAGTTAGTGTTCTTTGCTAATAGTTTACTTCGTGGCAATCTTATTTGAAACTGAAATTTAGAGCTTTATGACAGAGATTTCTCTATCCTATTGAGGATTTCTTGTTGGTCTGTCTATCTTACTCGTTTGTATCTCCATATGTCAGATTAATAAGACACTAGGTACTGAGTTCAAGTGTGACAATAAAAGTGTTATACGACAAAAATTTTACTATGAATTACGGTATTGTATATTATTCATACTGTGTGTATATCCTGACTTTGTTAGCACTTTTGACTTTGGAGGGTATATAAATTAATAAATCCTTGACGCGTTTTACTTTACAACTCGGAAATGTTGTTTGCACTTTGGGTTCAATCTTTTTAGAAACTGACGACGTTATAATATCTCACAGGGCGAGCTATTTTCTTTCAGATATCTTTTTTATAGACATACATAGCTGTATATGTTTTTCTAAGGCAGATCAGGTTCTTCGCTGAATAGATAAACCGTAAATTGCACATGATTTAAGAGGCCATTAATCGGTGTCTAAGGCAGCCAATGAGATATATATATATATATATATATATATATATATATATATATATATATATATATATATCATTTCAAGACACTCTTTCATATTTTAAAACTAAGAATTCCTTGCAATGAAGAGTATTTGTCCCGTTCCTTGTCCGGGTAAAAGCTAAAAAAAGCTAAGTTAACGTCAGTTTCCTCACTCGAAATCGATATCAGTGATGGGAGAATGATTTTTGAACCCTGCACAATGTCATACTGATCCGCGGTCGAATACCTTACCAACATCGCCACTGACTTCAGCCATCTAGTGTGCGATGTCAAGGGACGTCTCAAGCAGTAAATATTATTTCTTGTTTTAGATTCATTGTTGACACTACGTACCGGTTACAAAGTTTCTTTTCTCAGTTGCTGTCTCTGTCGTTGACTCTTCCCTCATCTCTGCTTATATTACATATTGCATATTATTAGTAATCACTTCCTAGTTATGGCGCAACTGCAGCTAGCGTGGATTTAAGAAAAATCGTCCTGCACTTTTGGATTTCGCACACTTTACTAACAACTAACAGTTTTGCACCACCAGAACGGACCAATCTATGCGTAGATCGAAGAGAATATGTTAACTTCAACTGTGAAGCAATCTGTTCTATTCATACGTCTCATACGTCTCTCTAGTGTACTGCCAAATGGCAGGTCCAAGATACATATTCATACCCAGAGTTGCTTTCACGGTTCCTAAATAGCGCTTAGAATATAAACAAGTTATTCTCTCACAAAAGGGTATGCTTTATCCATACCTTTTTAGCCTATTGCTTGTAAAAGTATTGTTTCTGAATCTGAAATGGCCGTTGTATGGCCTGCCCATTCTTCCTTCATCGTTAACGAAACTGCTTTCTTATTTAAGCGCAAAGTTGGCGGCTATTTCTTTGTATAGTGTAGCAGAAGAATGCTAGATATGGTCAGCCTGAGAAGGCTGAGAGCCCCATGCATTTCAATCTAGTGGGCTACTAATTCGTCTAACTAGCTGATAGTACTGTCGTCTTTTTTGTCTATATACTTACTTCAATTCGAAGTATATTTTGACCCGTTCTGTAGGGTTTTGTGTACCGCTTGCTTTTTCTTATTGGATCCAGTTATAACTGGTTTGAATTGTACAACGTTCCAATGTTACGAACGGAGATTTCCGAGGGTCGAGTTGGTAAACAATAATGTCCTTTGTGATTTTAAATCTAGCTGGTTATAAGAACAACAAACGCGACGAGAGTGCTACTGTTGTCTTGCTACTGTGTCCGTGACCACTTTTTGCACATGATTACGGTAAATTGGAGACATCACTGGAGTTGCTATTGCTTTTTATTTATCTTACAAGTGTGTTATAGATCTGCTAAATGCTCATTCGGCAGCACTTTTGTATTAGGCTAACTAGATTTAGTTATCTTATTCTGATAAGATGACTTAATAAAATAAAGACAGAAAAGATAAAGATAGAATGTCTCAATAGCGTAGGAGTAACGTCATGAAGTTATAAATGACTGATCTTGAGGTGAATTGAACTCTCACGGGTTCGAATCCCAGCCGCCCTGATCTGAGAGTAAAATCTCGGACATTCACTGGACTGGTTATACGTAAAACGGACTAAATTGCCTAACAGTTTAAACATGTGGTATTAAAAGTGATAGATATCGACATAGTTGATCATTTCACTATAATTCGTGTTTACCTTTTACTTTTAAATTTATTGTGCAATTTTAGTTGTAATGCCACTAATATATATTTAGTGGACACAAAGGTACAGGTCCAAGGTGCATATTCCTACTCTCATGCTGCTTTCACGTTTATTATCTATAGAGCACATATATTAATAAAATTCAATCATTTCACTAATTGTTATGCCTTATCCAAACCTTGTGCAGCCTATAGCTTGGAAAATATGGATTCTTATGTGCTTTCCCGTTGCCTTCCTTAGTTCTTGCTCTATTGCTTCTCACGACACGTGCAGTTTACGGTGAGTTTATTCATCGGAGTACCGGGCACGACACGAGAAAATTCTAAAGTAAATGGTGTATGATCAAGTAAATTACTATCTACCATATTCCACATAATTTTTCAGTTACGCGTCTGCAGCACGCAAAGCTAAGTAACGTTTTGCTAATGTCTGCATCATAAATGTATCCGTTCTGTTAGTAATTGTTTCCTATATGAATATCGAAAAAGAAAAAGAGAAAAGTAACTTTAAAGAAATAGGAATGTAACAACTGTTTACGTAAAGTTTTGGCTGGTTGTGAAATCTCTACTCTCTCTCCTCCCCGCTCTCGCTCTAGCTTTTCTCTCTTAGTGAACTGCCTACTGGAAGGTCTATGATATATAACGCCTGGGCTCTGGGGCTAATCTTCTCTGTCGTTCGTTTCCCACTTTATGGTCATATTCTTGTGGACTTTTAAATCAGCTAACATTTCTAATCTCAGTCAGTCTCACTGTTTCTCCGTCCTTCCATGCTGCCTTCTATGACCTCTGTTATGCAATATATGGAATAAACTACCGGCATCGCTGCGAAATGAACTCGGAACATTGTCCTTTAAATCCAAGCTTAAAACATTTTATTTAGTGGAGTGGATTGGGACTAGTGTGCTGCCTTCTTTTTCCTGTACATAAAATTGCAAGTGTTGCTTGCACACATCGGTGCGCAGAAGTGCATACTACTACTACTACTAATATATGAATCGTTCTACGAACAATTGGACGCGAAATAAAAACGTTGTTTATGCAATAATATTATATGAAGCGTTGTACAAACAA
The DNA here is from genome assembly GCA_905160935.1 of Enchytraeus crypticus. NCBI lineage: Eukaryota > Metazoa > Annelida > Clitellata > Enchytraeida > Enchytraeidae > Enchytraeus > Enchytraeus crypticus. The sequence continues at coordinate 1,658 of CAJHZI010000534.1, read as the reverse complement.
TTGGACACGAGAAAACAAAGGTACATCACAACAAGTACGGACGCTTTGAACATACAGTATAAACTGGATATCCTATTTAACTAATTAAAGACAAATTAGTCCCCATATACTGTAAATTTAATTTATACTTTAATTTCTCAAACTAAATGTTTACTTTGACACGTCTTGCTGCAGACTGTAGACAACTGTGTGGTTTCTTTTGCGCAGATTGAGCAGAGTTTGCAGAAGCGAGAATGCATAAAGTTTGTGCCCATAGAGTGTGACCGTTACAGGTAATTGATTTCTGAATTAATCTAATAAATAATATATTGGCCGGAGCAAAACATATGACAGTGTTTTAAAAGCTGAAATGAGTCTTTCATACTGCTTTATGAAATCTCTATGACTAATTGTTCAAACAGATGGACTATATGTCCCCCATTGGCTTTTTTGAATCAAACGATTCATTCGAATATGATTTGCATTCGTTTATATAATAATTAATTTTGTCTCTAACTTTTTTGGTTTTTGTTAAGTATGTGTTAATTACATTTTTAATTTTTCAGACTTCTTAATTGCTTCATTTCAGGCATAATAACCCATACATAAATCTTACACATACAACAATGCAACAAGAAACAGAAAAGCAAATAGTCAGTGCATAAAGAGAGCTCTAAGAAAATTACTTATGGAATTAGGCATATAAGCCTACAATAAGCTCATATCATCAAAACACTTAACTAGCTTATTAGTATTATTCAGCAAGCACATTTAAAATTTCAGTCTGTAGTTTTTTTGTGTAACTATTTTAAATATTAATCATTCAACACATGCGATAGAGTGAGTGTAGGGAGGGGCAAATTCAGCGATACATGGAGTAGATGTATGTGTGCTTGTATGTGTAAATGTGCCTATGGTTGAGTGAGGGGGCAGCATGACAGCGAGACAGACTCAGCGATACTTTGAGTAGATGTATGTGTGCTTGTATGTGTAGATGTGCCTGTGGTAGAGTGAGGGGGCAGCATGACAACGAGACAGACTCAGCGATACTTAGAGTGACATTTCCAGTAGAGAAATGGTCTGTGCAGCAGAACACAGAGCTCTCACCCACTGATGCTTATGGAACCATAGAGTTCCAAGGTGGTCCTCATCCTACAAAAGCTCAGGTTTGTATCAATCAGTCTATCGTTTAATCGATCAGTTAATCAATCAATCAATTATTCAATTTATTACCCACTCATGCTTATGGCACCATACAATCCCAGGGTGGCTCTTACCGTACAGAAGCTTAGGTTTGTGTCAATCAGTTTATCGTTTAAGGTTTAATCTATCAGTTAATCAATCAATCAATTATTAAATAATCACTCACTGATGCTTATGGCGTCATATAGTTCCATGGTGGTCCACACCCTACAAAAGTTTTCATCAGTCATACTGTCATCTAACCGGTTAATGCGTTGGTCAATTAATCAATCGATCAGCTGAAATATAATTCAGCCACTGATGTTTATGTCTTCCCGGATGGACTTCACCCAACTAAAGCTCAAGTATGTATCAATCAATCAACCATTTAATCGAATACTCAATCATTTAGTTAATCAAGCCATCCATCAGTTACCAATTAGTATATTTTGGCCATATGGTTACACACATGACAATCGCGTGTACTAATTGCTATT